>NW_010584739.1:1698159-1730282 GCF_000705375.1 Tinamus guttatus | reverse complement strand
CTCTTTTTTTTCCTAATAAAGGAAAAATGCATTTCAATTTTTTTTAATGCTTTTTATATTATAGATGGGTGACTCCAGCTCTTGTTTTACTGCTTTTAGGATTAGGTCCATGATGAGAAATTCCCTGATGACTGGAGAATAGTCTGCACTAGCTCGGGGTAATTTCTTTTGCAGATGAGACCTCATGAGGTGTGGCCTGGGCACAAACCACGCATAAATATTTTGCTCAAAGCTTATCTGTTTGGTCACTTTTTTATTTGCTAGCTTTCTTAGTCTATACAAGAGAGCACTGCATGCCAGTCACTTAACTGAAGCAATCCCTTCCCAGTTCTCCCATCCTTCTGTGCCTCTCACCGGCGGAGGGAAGAGCACAGCAGAGGCAGCTGGAAGCCACATCCCTCCGACTCCCCACTCATTTTGGAGAGACTTCTCTCTCCAAAATCCTGGGAACAAGTGAAAGCTGCAAATGATGCTTTGCTGATTGGCAAGAGAAGCAGCTGTAACCAGATCCACGCACCACAATGTCCATCCAAGAAAGCTGGAGTCTCCGCAGGAGGGTAGACAGGGCACAAAGCTGTGACTACCATGAAAAGGCAGAGGCTAAGCTGGCCTGAGCAAGGGGCACAGCTGGGATGCTGGGACACAGAGCGGATGGCAGCCAGCACTGTGGGAATCGGCCCCCCAGCCCCGTCTGTGCAGGGGCAGGATCACCTTAACACCTACTCGTGGTTCAATGATAGATACAGAGTCCTAGCAGGAGGTAAATGACTCTCCTCTCCCAAAACATGTATGATCTTATCTCCCAAGGCCTTGGGTGGTGTGCACTGCAAAACAAAATCTGGTAAGGGGCTACTTCTCCAGTTACCAGTATCATCAGGTCATGCATCTTCAAGAAGAAACGAAGCCTGTCCTCCTAACTGAGCAGACTTTGCTATGGGTTCATAGCTCAAAAGCCTCTTGCAGATTTTAGATTCATTTCTGTCCAGATTTCACTATGGCAGGACCTCCGAGTGGCATCCAATAGTTAATTAGACTGAATCTCTAACAATACGATGTTAATCCCTCAACACTACACTCTTAGCTCTCCTTGCATAACTTATACTCACATATTGCAGTACTCCACTGACTTTTCCATTTCACCATGCTTCAGGAATGTCTAATGAGTCACAATCTGTCTGGATGCCTTCAGAGAGTCACAGCCTTCCCCAAAGCTTCCAGGTGTAGCAACAAAATGGTAAATTAAATCATGTACTGATATCCCTTTTCTACAATACCTTGGCACAACATAGCAACAGGTGAAAACTGCATCAGGCAGCATTTTCAAGATTACCTCTCTTTTGAGAGAGACCTTAACAGATCCATATAGTTATCTCTTTTTATTACACATCACTGGACTCAGTTTTCATAAAGTACTCATTTTAAGAAAATTTTATGTTTTAGGAAATGAGCAGGCCATAATAAAATAAGAAGAGATGACTACATTATGAAGAGTCCACAGATTACAGAAGAACTGTTAACTATGCTACTTCTGGAGCTGTTACCCAGGTATATGATTCATAAATACAATAATTTAGTATTATTCTTGGCATCACTTAGAAAAAAAATGTGTTTTTTATATTTATGCATTTATGAATTATATATATTCTTATTATCAAATATTTCTGCTTACAAGATTAGGCAAGAATTAAAGAATCATAAGTAATCTTGGGTGATCCTTGTGTAAATTTCATCTTTTTTTTTGTTTCTCAATCATTTCACCATGTGAAAGTCAGTTCTAGAGAAGGTGGTGTTGTCTGTGCCAAGTGAAAACAAATGTTCCTAATAGGATAAATGGGGCCTCTCCTAATACAGCTAACCTGCCTTGCCTTTCTCCCCTCTTCTTCCTTTCTCTTTTTCTGAATTTTTGCTTTACTACAGCATTCATATTCCTTTTCTTTTGCCCTTCTTCCCCCCCAAATTCCCACACATCCTCTCTTTCCTCCAAAATGCCATGTATTTGCATACTATTTCTTCACTTAATGAGAAGAGTTTTGGCATTACACATTTACTACAACAGAGATCTCCTGATGCAAAAAGGCTAGAAAATAAACCAAATGCTATGTCACACAGCTGTATGGCCATCTCTTTAGTAAGCGGTAGGAACACAAGATGGAAAAGAAATGCATGGCAAGTGATACCAATGAACATGGTTAAAGCATTAAAAGGTGAATTGCTGCACACAGTGCTTCCCCTGGGAACGCGGCAGGAAGCAGGGCCGGCACAGATGCCCACTGGGCCACACAAAGAGGGATTGCACCTCACCACGTCAGGCCTCGTAATGTTACTGCCTCGTCTTATTTCAAATGCTGACTGGCACTATGTACCTCTGATGATAATCACAAAAATTGCACTTTGTAATATTGTGAAATATCAGACCTAGGTGATAATTTTCCTCCTTCTCCCAGACAGCATTTGTCCTAAAGCATAAGGCCTGATAGCCTTCCTTTTTTTTTTTTTTTTTTGCTATATATATAATAATAATTCTGTCACAACAGCCGAAGCTGCAGAGCGTACAGGCATTTCTTCTGCTAGAGCTTCAGGTCACTTAGCAGTCACTGGAAAATTATCCAATCTGCCTCCTTGGGCTTCAAAGCTGCCTTAAGAAATGATGCACAAACATACTGTTCTTAGATTGGTCTAGACAACTTTACACATACCAGTTGGCAATGTCTTGTCATTATTCATAAATATGGTGTAAGAAATAACTGCTTCCCAGATTTCATATGAATCCCAAATATAAGTGCCCACATTCAGCTGGCAAGCTCAGGCTAGTTTATGCAAACGATTTAAAGCCTATTGGAAATGTAGTGAGCCACTTAACTGGTGACCTTACTATTTAAGTATGTAATTTTTGCACAAGCTGGACCCTAACTGGATCTGAGAACAAAAGTGGCCATTTTGCAGAAGTGATAGTTACATTTGGTATTGGTTACAGTAATTAAGCTTGAAGAGCTTGGAAAAAAACACAGGCAAGGAATGCTGTTTTGTCTATGTGGTATTTCCCTCTGTAAAATGCTTCACGATTCTAGAATATGTACCATAGACACCATTAAGAAACTAACTTTATGTACACTCTTTTCAGTAGCAGTCCTAGTAGAGATCCTGCTACCCTGGAAGAATAAAATACCCTGCACCTTGAGGTGGATCCAGCAGGTCAAGTGTATCCAAGTGTAAACCAAACTTAAGTTTAAGCACATTTCCTCCCCATTTTTTTTTCTTTTTCTTTTTTTTTTTTTTTAAAGAATAGCAAAGGGGAAAGCACCAAAATTAGCTTTGAATTATACTCATTTTTGGTTAACAAGATTACTTTCCTTCTTCCCCTCCTTAAGTGCATCCTTGTTTCGGGAAGCATTCCATCTGACATCTAAATCTTTCAAAGATGCAAAAAAGAGCTTGTGGTTTGGCTCTCCCTTTGACTTTGAGTGGATAGCTTCTGAAATAACTAATTTATTTAGAATATTTCATCATGATTATAACTGATATTATCCAGTTGCAGGTTTCTTAGAAATGAGTTCCAGCATGGTTCGATCCTATTTGTAACAGCATCTGAGAATAAATTAGTTTAATAGATTTTTAACTCTGCTTTTGGGTGGAGAGAAGGGAGGAGTTCATCATGGATAACTTCTAGTATTCAGTACTTTTTCTTTTTGAAATCCATCTCTTTATATGTAACAAGCAGTCTTTGGCACTACGTGGTCTCACAAAACTGTATGAAGCTTGCCAGGCGGTCAGGTTTCTACTGTCAGCCCTGCACGCATACCTGCAGAGCAGCTGTGCAAAATGTGCTCCTCTTCTCACCCAGAAAACCTGTTTCCTGAGTATTCAAGAATATTGAGCCTGCACATCTCCCGGCACTACAGAAAGCCTCTGAAAAGCATTCTCTGCTGACCTATTCAGATCAATAAACACTTTTGAAAATCTCACCTGAACCTGTTTCTACTCTACATGTCATTTTTTATCCTCTTCACACTGCCATGCTCACACACAGGTGAAAGCTTGGCTGATCTTACTCCACATTAGATACAGTCAGCACTGTTTTTGATTTAATCCTAGCAGCAAGACACAAATCTCTTCCAAGGGGTAGATCCCATGCACTCACCCCTAAGCAGAATTTGGATGGCACAGTTTACTGAATGTGCTGGTGGGTTAGCCCAGGTCTCTCTTTCAGTGTATGGAAGCTGGAAACCCTTTCTTCCTTTCTTCTTTCTTTCTTTCTTTCTTTCTTTCCACTTTCACCTTCTTTTCTTCTCCTTTTCATAACTGCAAATTCCTCAACCGGGCATGGCAGTCCACCACAGCTAGCACCAAACACAGCAGCCCCTCCACAAGAAAACTCCACATCTGAATGTCAACATCAGCGCAGGGATCTTAGATATATTCTCACGATCAATGAACCTCACTCAGAAGACAGCACACAGAATAATTTTCAGGTCTTTTTGTTACTATCTGTTAACTCAGAGAACCTTAAAAAAAAGAAAGAAAGAAAAGAAAGAAAAAGAAAAAAAAGAAGAAAAAGAAAAAGAAGAAGAAAACCAAAAAGAAGGAGAAAAAAATGAAAAGAAGCAAAAGAAAAAGAAAAAAGAAAAAGAAAAAAAAAGGAAAAGGAAAAGGAGAAAAATAAGAAAAAGGAAAAGGAAAAGAAAAAAAAAAGGAAAAGAAAAAGGAAAAAAAAGAAGAAGAGAAAGAGAAAAGGGAAGAGAAAAATCTGCTTTGTTAGATCTTCATCTTTTGGCTTGGTGAAGCCAGATGTAAGAACATGTTTTTTATGCTGAAGGTGAGGCTGGAGGCCGCAGCAGATCTCTGCCTGGCGCACAGGGCGCTCATGCTCGCCAGCAGCCGCAGGGCCCTTGGGGCGGGGCTAGCTGCCTGCCCTCCAGCTATTCCTCAGCACAGAGGTTTTTAGGGAATGGCCTGACCCAGCCACATTGTCCCTCCCTCCCGCTGAATCCCACCTTTCCCAGGCTAGGCTGCATGCAGGTGGAGGAGCAACTCGGGATGTCTTCCCCCCGGGGCGCCCCCGGCACCCACCACTGTCCACGCACACACGCTCATCCTGTGACGAACAGCCAGCAATGCCCCCGTGCTAACAAGTCTGCTGCCACAAACAGACTTGGTTTCAAGTAAGAGAAAGGCCCCAAATGATTTTTTTTTAATTTTTTTTTCTCCATTGTGCAATGGGAAGGTTAACTCCCTTGAGAGGTGTTTCTCACTCTGAAGGTGTGCTTCCTACCTCCATTGTCTTGTTTTTATTAATGAGAGGTTGATAGCAGGTCTTAACTTAAGAATGATTGCTGATGGTGAAATGCAGTAATTATATGCCTTATGACAAAACATGGAGGTGCATACAAGAGAAGTGCATAAAATGCCAACTTAATCTCTCTCATATAAAAAGGAATGCTTTACAAGCTGGCATATTTTCTACTTGGGTAACAAAAACCCTTTCTTCTCCTGACCCAAACAAGAATGGGTTAACAAAAGCAAGAACTAAAATCTCTATTTTCCCTTCTCTCTTGTTCACAAAATATAGTATTACAGGACTTAAGGAATTTGAAATGCTATGATGTGAAAAGCTGTGTGAAGCAAAAGAAGTCTCCTCTGATAATAACAAAACAGTCCTATTTGAAAGCAAGTTCATAAGCAGTTCATAATGAAGGTCTCTGAGATCTACCATTTTCATTATTTTAATTTAATTCAAAAGCAAAAGAAAAAAAAAGAAATCCTAAGTAAAGGGCAAAAGGCATTACAGTTGTAGAAGTTAAACTAACAATGCATCCTGTTTAAAAAAGAGGGGAAAAAAAGAAGAAAGAAAAAAGAAGGAGCAACAACAAGAAGTGGTAGGCAAGTCAATAGTGTTAGTACTATTTCTGCATGATTGCGTTTTCTCATACAAGAGGCACTTCTGGACTATAATGAGACTGTGGTAAAGCATCTGCTTAGGGATTAGGGATCCAGCAACACTGTGAATGTTCAGTTCAACATTTGCTTAACTCTGCGCTCGCCGCTGTCCCCCAGCAATACACGAGAAGCACCAGTTTTTAATTACAGGGCTGATCAAAAATTTATTTTATCCCTGAGTTGTGACAGATATTTTACAATCAGAACTCTGTAACTGTAAATTGTAAATTACAACCAGTCTGAAAGTTTTGGACCCATGTACTAGACTACATCTGTGGGATTGAAAGGCAATTTGATGACAGTCAATACACATGAGAAGTGTCCAAACAATAGCAAAAAAAGAGACACAGCACATCATAGCATAATGCAAACAACCTGAGACTCTGATACACAGAAATGGAAAATTTAGCCTAAATTGCAGGAAAATTTGGGGTTCTGTGAGATGCACAGCTGTGATTTTTCCCAAAGGAAGTGGTGCTGCACCTCCTTCTGCAAACCAGAGTTCATCTGGAGAAACAGGAGTCTTTGAGATGTGCTTTCTAGAGACATTTGATTAGAAGAAGACACAATTCTCCAGTACACATGGCACTGCGTAGTCAGTAACAGCACATTTTTGCCCACAGACTTAAAAGGAGCTCCGAAATGGTAAATTATGCAGGTCTTACTATTGTGTCTCACTAAAATACTTCTTGCTTTGAGTTTCCTGATTTTGCCTCTTTTCACTTAAATCCCACCTCCAAATGGCAGACAAACAGACAAAGCATAGGCTCTGGGAGCAGCAGCACAACACAATTACAGAGTTTCCTGCAGCCAAGTGAAAACAGTTATTCAGCAAACTAAACTGCTCCCCCACTAAAGAGAAAGTATACAAACTCCTGCTAAAAGGCAGAAGAAAACCACTAATTGCCTGAGCTTAGAAAGCTCCTTCCCCCATGGGCAAGTTATTCTGCAACTGTCAATTAATGGGTCTCTTGCACATTCTGCCAGCTGCAATCAAACATGGGTTCTGCACCATGCACCGAATACAAGATCCTGGTCCGCCAACCCAATCTGATATAGCAACTCCTGTGGACATAAAGCAGCTTTATTTAAATATTTTATAAACTTGCACTCAGACCTGTGGCCTCTGTTTAAGTGCTCCCCTAGTTATAAGGGATTCATCCTTGTTCACGACAGTTGGGCAGGTTTTAGATAGAGTTGCCATGAGCTACCAGTACATAACTGGAGATGCCCTGAAGATGGAAAGCCTTCCACAAATCGTGACTGTCCATCCTGAGTCTGCCTCCTTCACCAGAGCAGTGAGAGCAAAGGGGTGTTGGTGAAAGCAGCTAAAAAACATCACATCCTGTTCCAGCATAAGCAGTTCATCTGGTTCACGTATTCAGACACTATATGCTCGCTGCTTTTTTTTTTTCTCTGACTCCCCTGCAAATGAAATATTCACATTGGGAAGATATTTCTCAGTTTATCAGAAATGCCTGTTGCAAGGGAAGAAGAAGAAGAAGAAATCCTTGAAATACTAACTTTAAAGAAAACAACCTTCTTCTGGAAACAAATGATCTGAAGATGCATGTTGATAGTGTTGCTTCTTGGAAGGAGTGTTTGTCAGGGCTGGCTGACCAAGGAGGAGAAGCTAAACGAGTCCAGCCTCAGGCCTGTATAATGCACCTGTACAGCCGTATAATTAAATCTGAGAAAGCAAGCTGATAGTAGCCTCATCTCACAAACCCATCACGTCTGCCACAAGACAGGTGACTAGCCAGGATTACCAACTTCAGTGGTGGTTTTATTTACATCTCGGCCTCACCAGATGATTCTCAGCTGAGACAACTGTTTATCTAGCAAGACGGGATAGTCAGAAGTTCCTAGAACTACTACCTTTTCCTTGTTCTCACTGCTTGCTACACCCTCTTCTGGCATCAAGCCTTGCAACAGACCGTAAGCTCCTTAGGGCAGATATTACATTTGCGCTGCCTTTTCTCAGCGCCCAGTGCGATGAAACCCTGAGCCCAACTCTCATTTCTATGAACTTTTCAAATATAAAAGAAACAGGCTGGCTAAGGCCAGGCTTTGGGGAACTGTGGTCTGATTGTCAATTGCTTCAAAGACTTTAATCACTTTTTCTTTTGACCTCAGGCTTTTACAGCATGTAGTGGAAACTGACTTAAAACATGTATGAGTTTTCTTAAAAAATAATGTTTTTAGAGGGAAATCACAGACAAACGATCCTGTTGCTCCTGCTTCCCCGTCACAAGTACAGGCATTCCTTATTCTCACAGCTCATTCACAAAGAGATGGAAATGGCACCGTCCTAATTGCTCAGCTGATTTAAGCACTCCCTGATGAGAAGGGAATTTTTTTTTTTTGATTAAACCTTACAATTTATTATCTTGAGAGAGGGGAAAGATCCTTGAGGACTCCACAAGGCTCCAAGCTTTCCAGCTGTCAGCATTACGTTTACCTTACTTTTTAAATTATTCAAACAATCAAAAGTAATATTCAGCAGATTGTACTTTGTATACCAATCTGTTTATTCAAACTCGAATCCTCCGTCTGCTGGAATTCTCTCTCTAAGGAATGTGCCAGCTGCATCGGGCTCGGCAGGCCCCACGCACGGCTCCGCCAAGCATTTCTGCCTGTCCTGTCCTAAACGGTGAGCAGCGAAATGGTTAATTCCTTGGAATCCCAGAAGTAATTGCTCAGCTTCAAAGCCTGTCCGGATCAGGATCAGATCGCAGAGGGCTGCAGGAAGCTCACACCTCTTGCTGCTTTTGTTTCAACCTGCAAGGCTGCAGACTAACCTGAGAGCCTGCACCATTTTGCATTTCAAAGGATTTCTTCATGGCTACGAAAGAACCATTTTTTTTCATAGCAATCAGACCTCGCTAGCACTAGCAAATAAAAAATATTTTTACAAAAAGTAGGAATAAAGCTCTGAGAAAGCAAAGCAAGCCTCAACTGAGTGAGTAATTGCAGTTGCCTTAGGTCCTTAAAAAAAAAGTTGGAGGTAGTGGTTTTGTAGGTGGTAGTGTAGTGTCACAAAGCACCATCAGCAGTGCCAGGACATCACCTGGCATGGCAGGTCTCAGGATGTGTGAGGTCTCGAGTACACCAAAGTACCACGCTCTAGGTAGAGTTTAAAACCAAGGACAAGTGGATGCTCTGCTAGAAGAAAGAGGCTGTGGTTTCACTTGTGGAGCACAGCTAAGGAAGATCCCCAAGGCAGCAGCCTCCATGTGGGGGCAACAATACAGAATAAAGAATCAAGAGTGAGGTATCTCAAAAGCACGAAATTTCACACACGCTATACACCTTACAAGGAGCATCACTGTCTGCTGCAGTTCCCCAGACGATTCACTCAGAAACCCACTTTTCCTCCAACCCACAAGGATCCTTGATGAGATGGTGGAAATCTCCTTCAGGTGAAACCTGAGAGATCTAAAACCATGCACAACTGAGGAACTAGGATTGTTAATGTCTCAGTCTGCTTCCACCTATTTTGCAAATCTCCACTACTCCTTTTTCTTCCCAAAACCTGTAACAGTGTGGTGTGTTAAAAAAAGACACTTCCTATCCTACAGTTTAGAAATAGCCAACATGCTGATTTAATGCCACTTTTCGCTTCATTTGTGAATCATATGCAGGTTATCAGCATAAGTTCTTTCACAGATCAAAAAGTTTGTAAATGAATTGAATTTATGTCAACCTTTAATGACTGAGCTAGCAGTTGAACTTTGTTATTAATTCACTACAAGTTACTTACCTTTCTAATTGATATAAAGTCATGAACTACCTAAAATGCATCAATCCACTGGCATTACAAATGGAGCATAATAAACACCACCAGTGTTAATCCCTGTACACTGGCAGGATATGTGTTTTGAGGAGATTCAATTCAGAAAATCATTGATGTTCTGTTGCCACTTTTTCATATGCTAGAGTCCACAAGATGCACATTTATCTATTACTGCTGAATTCCACAGAATTTTTTGGACCCTGTTTAATGAATGAGGGTGTATTTTCATGTAGTGTCATTGTTTTACTACTTTCCATGTTTATTTGGACAGATTCATAGCACTGGGTAGAAAATGTATTGGTTGGCAACTTCAGTTTTGGAAGGAAAAGTAAACACATGGTGATTATCAAACAGTAAACTCTACTGTGTTTAATTTTGGCTAAAACTAAAAACATACACACGCACACACATAAACACACACACACAGTAACCAGGGACTATTTTGTATTTTGTTCCAAGCAGGAGCATTTGTCCGTACGTTTTTTCCTAACCCCTCTTTGGAGAGTTTCCAAGATTATACTTTTTTGCTTTCTTTTATGTGTTTGCTAACAGTGGTTGCAAATGCCAACAAGGCACTGTTTAAGAAAAGAGTGGTAAGTCACCAGTAAACAGTTTAGCTCTGAGAGGTAAACTAAATCTCTAAATCATACAGACTGAAAGTAATAACAACAAAAAAATTAAAAGGCACAATTATTTTTAGTGTTGATAAATGAAAGGTTGGAGAAGTTATTTGTAGAAGAACCCAAAAAACACTGGAAAGAGTCTCAGTCAATTTCAAGGCTACAGATAAATATACAACAACCACATAAGTTTTTAATTGTCCTTGTTTTTCTTTTAGTACTCCCATTGCTTCCCAGAGCTTCATTTCTTTATTTACCCTGGGAGTTATTTTTTTAATGCATTCACTCTCACTATGAGCAAATGTTCCTCCTTTTCTGCAAATGTGACAGCCAGATTTAAATGGTATTAATGGTGAGTGCAGAAAAACTGGAGCCAGAACTTCTACAATCTTTCTTCAGTTCTGCCACCAAATATGCAATACCATTTTAGGCAAGATAAATAAGCTTTTCTGTGCTTACCTTCATTGGGCCACGGCAATATTTCCCTGTTCCAAAAAGAGTTGGTGACATTTTATTTTATATTTAAACAGCTTGAGGTTGTCACAAAAAAAGAGGCAGGGGGGAAGGAGGGGAGTAGAGGGTGCTCTTAAAATCCATTACCTACCTGATCACACCTTTCTAACTACCTTGCAACTGCTTTTCCTGAAGTGCAATTCAATCACATTAAGGCCTCAGGTGGCTACAGCATATAGAAATATACACGAAAGCATTTTGCACAATGCTTGCCACATGCAAGGTACAAATTGCTAAATAGCATTCAGTACTCAATAAAGACAAAAAGCATTTCCTTCCACAAAGCCCTGCAGCTGAGGGCCTGCATCCGCCAGGCCCAGCCAGTTGATTTCTAAACAAAGGTAGGAAATGGCTGTATCCTAATACTTCATTGTAGCCCCATGAGTCAGTGCTTTGGAACTCGGTAGCTATTCTTCACTCTTTTACCAGAAAAAAAAAATAAGAAAGCAGATAAACACTACACGCTGTTCAGATAAATGCTTTGCTCAAAAGAGATGTCTTGGTTCTTAACTTTTCTTTTCACTTCCTAGCTCCAGCTCTGTAATAACATTTACCCACCATCAGGAAATCACTTGTGGTGACCAGTTTTTCTAGGGCTATGAAGGTGCAGCTCAGAACTGTCATTTCAAAGCCATGGTTGCTGCGGGGTGGGGGAAAAGCGAAAGTGTGCAGTTTTGCAGGATGACTCAGTAAACCTCCCAAATGGAAAACCACTCTTGCAAACACAAGCACAGGAGGGTCACTCACAGTAGTAACTAGGGTGCCCAAGCCACAGCAACTCCCTTTTCACTTATTAGTTAGCATATTTTCTAAGGGTAGACAGACTTCTGCCTGCAGAAGAAGCCCAAGTTCATAGAAACAACAAAAGAGTTCCCAAAACTGTATTGCACAGCCTTGACACTGCTATTCTGATCAGCCTACCCAACTATTTTATCATGTGGATGACCGAAGTTACAAGAATCATGCTACAGCTTGCTTCTAGAAAGGAGGAAAGAAGATGTCTGATTTGTTATGGTTTTATACTGTTTTATATTATTTAAAATAAAACAGTTTATGCTGTTTAAAATTAGAAATCATTTTGTCTATCACATATGAAGTACCCTCCAAGGTGGAGGAACCTGCAATTCTTACATAGGAATAAAATATCCAGCAGAAATATCCCAAAAATGTCCTGGGACAGAGTCTGACTAAAGTCTATGTTTATGAACATTCCTAGTTAATATAATTTTACTTTCTCAGAGGTATCTGTGGCAATTACAAGATTTCACAGTTTAACCAAAGGAATCTAACCTCCTGCACTATTGCAATATCCCACTGTCAGATATGGGAAAGCTACCCAATCATGCAAGGCCAATCTTAGTTCAAACAGGACATGATCAATTAACAAACAAGATTAAAAATAGAATGAAAGGAATCATACAAACAAGAAAAAAAGAAAAAAAAAGAATGAAGTTGAAAGGTATTTTACTAAATTTAACATTACTGTAACATGTGGCAAACGGTTTTTATAATTTGTGAACTTATTCTATGGCACATTCCCAATGGTATGTTAAAATTCAGTTTTATAAGACCATTGCCAGTTATAAAAATATTGTCATGTTCTCCTTTAGAAAGTGCGGAGTTTTAATCTGTATCTGTAAGAATAATTACTGTTTAAAATTTGTTATTCTTTTTCGCTTTTTGGTAAAGGTAAAAAAATCTTTTTTTTTTTTCATTTTATGAAAACAGAATACTTGCATAGTATTAAATAAAGTAAAAACAGTAAGAAATTTAACTCTTACTTTCCTTGAAAAAAACTTGGTCTGACTATTCTAGCTATAATAGAATTTTTAGTCATTTACAAGATATGTGCAATACTTCTTTTTCCCTCCTAACATCTACCACTAAAGTGCTAATTGCCATCAAAGGTTTCATCATATTTTAGGTCGCCAAAGAGAGCACACTATCAGAACAGAATCCATGGTGCAAAGCAAGCAGGAAGCTCTAAGAAACTACCTCATACTTCGCCAAAATCTGCATAGCCAGAACTGTTTACAGAGGTACAAAAAATCATGCAGAGCACAGTTTATAAAACAAAAAAGGAAATGTACTCTATGCAAAAGTTAAAAGCAAAGTACAGTAACAGCACTATCTCGTTACAAACACTTGGCAGCGCGTCCAAAGCACCACGGTCAAAAGCATGATACAGTGCGGGTTGTGTTCCTGCCAGGAGCACTCCCCAGCTCCAAGCCTCTCCAGCCATCATCACCACCTCATTTGGCAATGGCTCCAAAGACTCAGTTCATCTACTCTAAATTTACTCCACGTGAAGTAGGCACCAGCTCGCTAGATCTGCATTGTGATCTGCGCAGCAAAAGCAAGCAACGCGGGCCAAGAGCAGCGTGGCATATAGCGGGGAGGCCTCAAAGCGGCCCGCGCGCTATCATGAAAGCGCGCTTGTGTGTGGTGTCCACATCCTGTTTTCATTTCAGAATTTCAGTGACACTTCTCTTTATTTGTCTTCCTTTCTCAGTTCCTCCAGTTTCTCTGCTCCCCCTCTGCCTTTTTCCATGGTGCTGCTGCTGCTGCGGCAGTGGACACGAGAGTAGTATGTTCCGGACAGATAACAAGCAGCATTTTGAATGGATAAAGGAAGCAAAAGGATACAAAGAAAAGCAAGTAACATCTCACTGATTAGCGACTGACCTGTGAAAAGTCTGCAGGCTGTATTCCACTTCCCTCTGAGTTAGCATCAAAATTATTTTCACAGATTCTCTACAACAGGCCACCAAAGGAAATTCGTGAATTCCTGCACACTGATTTTAATTTGCTGCTTGCTGTCCTTCTTAAAAGGACAGCGTACAAACTGGAAGGACTGCGAGACTCGCTTTTCAGCCAACCTCATAGTTAGTGTTTAACTGCTCACTAGAGTGAGGATAATAAACAAAGTCAGCCCGCTGTGTACTGGAGACTGTGTGTACAAGATACAAGTCAAATTATCTAAGAACAGATGTGCTAGTTTAACAAAAACATTTCCTTTTATATTACTATATTTTAAAATTTCCTTGAAGACACCCAAGTTGGAATTTCTTCTGCTGCCTCTCAAGAGCCTACTGAATATCTTAAAAATAAAAAGATGGTTTGTCTTCAGGTTTTGCCTATGGATACCTTAGACAGGACTAACCAACTGGGCAACTACATCCTCTCAAGATGTGACTTTGATTGATAGGTGTTTAAAACTAATAAGCCAATACAAGCTCCCAGCAAAAAAAAAAGCGGGGGGAGGAGCAGGGACAAAACTAGTCTTATCTCTAGAAGAAGAGGAAGACAGCAGAGGCACACTTCTTTTTGTTCATATTTTAGTGAAGGACTGAAACATAAACATCATTCAGGGGAGAATGAGCCTTATGAGAGGAAACTTCTTCAAAAAGAAGGAAAAAGTGCCGTGTAAGTATCTTCACAGAGAGAAAATAACAGGCCCTAGAGAGCTCTTGAATTTAATCACAGATGGTACAGCAAGAACCATAAGGTGAAGCTAAACAATTCCCACTTTACCAGGAGCAAGAGTGACAAACCACTGGAGCAAATTGTCAAGGGGAGCAAGGCATACCACACTCTAATCGAGGCTGGATAGCTTTCTGGAAACAGGCTTAACCAAATACAAGTTGCTAGGCTAAAGAGAATTGTTACTGGGTTACAATAAGGTCAAGCCAGAAGATCAAATGTCTCTTCTGTCCTTAGACTCCATGTGTTTATTTTCTTTTTTTAAAGTTGTCTAGGGAATTTATTCTTTAGAAGAAATAAATGCACTTATCTAGAGTAGCACAGAGCAGGGAAAGGAAGAGGAGGAAATGCACTAGTTTGGAGTATCTAGAAATAATTTTAATCCCATCCTTGCTTTTGAGTTGAGCTTGACTCTTAGCATTCTTTTTGCATTAAATGAGAATGAACAGTGGCCTGACTCAAATCAAAATGTCATATCTTAGTATCATTCAGACACTCTCTAGTACCCTGATTTTCATCTCTCAAAGAAGTAATTTTTTAAGACCTGTTTCTGTATCTCAAACCACAAGTTTATTTCATGTATATAAACTCTGAAAATAAAATATGGGTAGGTCTTAAGTGTTTGTTGTTACTGTCAGTAGAAGAAAACTTGACTTGAGCAAAGGACTCGATCACTCCTGTAGTCCATATTGTGATTCTTTCAAGAGATGAAACCCTGACTAAGTAATTTAACACTTTTGCCTTAATTTCTCCATCTGTGAAATGGAGATAATGCTACTTATTTACATATCTTAGCATGTAATGAGGATTAGCTGATGTTTTGAAGTGGCATGCAGTTGAGAAGCAATCTTTAAATACATAGCTTTATTAAAAGAACCACACATTCTACAAGTTCTTAAGAGTAAAATTCTTTTAAGAGATTTGTTGCAGTGATGACTAATTAATATACTGAAAAGAGAGCCCAAAGATTTTTAAGGTTGTTCTTTTTTTGGTTGAATTCATAAATATCACAATTTATCATAGAAGAATCAGTCCATCTTTTAGAAAATGACAAGGAATAGTTCCATAGGAGTAAAAAAATAAAAAATAAAAAAAGGTCAGGACTGAAGCTCTCTCCACCTCTGCATAAACTTTATAGCTGTTACGAGTCTTTCTCCTGTTGTATACATAAGTGATATCTAGTGGGAGGAAAAAAAAAGATTACGATGAAAGCCAAGTTTTAATTTAGAATTTAATAAAAATTGATTAAGCATCACGGAGCACAAACAAAGCTGCTCCATAAATCTCTCAGCTCTTTTTGTGCAGGAATGAAAGAAAACACTGTCTGCTGAAGCAGATGACAGATGCTGGCTTAAAGATAAGTATTATTTATACTTCTGTACCAGATTTCTTCTTATGCATATCTTATCATGCATGGATATACAATCAACAAAGCAATTATTCTGTATCAGTCAAAGACCTTACAACATACTTTTACTCCATGGGAATTCATTTTACATAGTTCATACCCACAATTCAATAAAAGAAATAGAGAAAGAAGAGTTTCAAGAAAATGCTCCAATTCCCACTGAAGTACTGAAACAAAATAAGGAAAAGCTGTATATATTGTCATGTTCAGAGACACACTTATGCTTTGCATATGTCTGGGGAATGCCTTTAATACAGGGAAATTTTAATAAAATTAGCTAGTTTGTATGAATCCTTAACAAATTAGTCTAATAATCCCTATCATCCCTGCAAAATCTAGATTATCTACACTCCCACCATCTCTGAGAGGTCTTTTTAGCAGTTTTGAACATTATCATAGGTATGAACGTACCTATTTGACTTAAAAGAATTTGCCTAAAAGAAAAAAAAATGTAACTTCAAAGTTGCAATGTCTCTTCTTTTTTCTCCCTACAAATCCCAACAATTAGGAAAAGCCTACTGAAGAATTGCATTGTTGGGGCTAAATGGTCCCAAAAAAAAGGATGCAAATAATAGAATCACTTAAATGGCTGAAATAACCATATATTTGTGGTCTTTCAAAGTTCTACTCTACTTTATCAAACAACAGAAGCTGAGAAATTCAGGTGTAAGAGGCATGTTTCTGCCATGATATACAGGCACGTATATCATAATCACAGAAGAGTGATTCTGAGAGAATTCAAATTACAGTTCTTTAAAGTTAAATTGACAAAGGAATTAACTTGTAGGTTTTTTTTTAATTGAGTAAAGTTATCTCTTGAGAATGTACAACTGAAGTAGGAATCATAAATCAGCACCTATACCTCAATATTAGTCCAAAATATGCAATCAATTTCTCTTTTCTGAATTATAGATTAATGTACTATAAGAGCATACTAAGTAGAGGACAATAGTTCTTCAAGAATTATTTCTTTCCTATATATATCACCAGAAAATTACACCACACAGTGAAGAGTCTATTTTAGTACAGAACAAATCTTCCCTGCAAAATTTGGCTATTAGTATGTATTAATAGAAGTGTCTTGGCAATCAGGGTTATGATTAAGACTGGAGCAAGCTAAAACACTTTAAAACAGTGCACATATACATGTATATTACCTCTCTCTGAGGCATGTTTTTTCCATTCATTCACTTACTCATAAAGAGAAACTTGGATTTTGGTGTGATTTAAATAGTTTTACGTTCTTGCTTTGGATTTTTAAACCCTATCACTATCAGTTTGTTCTCCTGTGTTGACTCTTCAAAGTGGGGAAGTGTTCCAAGTTAGAAAGGAAAATAAAGGTGAAAAGGCCAAGCAACAGTATGGGTGTCTAGAGAGGAACATGCTGTTTGCGTGCTTGCTGCATTTTTACTGGAGAATAAGGAAATTATGTCTCACTGGTATCTGGAGAAATCAAAATATATATTTCCAGGTGAAGAGCTAAGGCACCTCCAAAGAGCAATGGGTCCAGGTTATCAAAGGCTTTCAGAAGGGCTTCTCTCTGAGAAGATAGTCAAGGTAAATTATCTACAATCACTGGTCAGCCAGGTGATCAACCATGGTCTGTCAGACAGCCATTTGAATCTATGACCTAATATAAAGAAGCTTAAGCATAAAGTTACTCTCAAGTGTTAGAAAAAGCAAGAAGACATCTAAAAGCAATACAGAATAATTGAGTTATATGTGGTCAAGAGGTGAGATATATACATATAAAATTATACAACATATATAATAAATGCAACTCTCACCAGCTGAGCTCTACTTAGGATAGCCCTATAAGGCTGATTTACACAGTGAAGTCAAAGCACAACATTCACAGCAGAAGGTAGGATGGTAAAACACAGAAAAATTTCTTTAAATATTTAAATATAGACATCAAAAGAAGCTACTGACAGCCACAGGTATTCTCAGAATGACATTTAATCATGATATTTCTCTGTCAGTCTTTATAGATAGGAAAATATTTTTCAGCTGCAGCAAACCAGAAGAGTAAGCTACCTTGAGTTTTAACTAATGCAAAGGTATGCCAATTTATACTAGATACAGATCTGGCATTGTGTCTACACAGGCAACAGGAAACACAGACATTCCAGGACAATAAGCTTTTATGTTTCTCATAATTTTCATAAAGGGAAAAGTCCATAAAGGCTTTCAAAGAAGTTGGATTAGTTCCTCTAAAAATGACATTCGCTCAGTTAACTCCTCTTTACAGAACTCCCTCTATAAGAGCCACTGGCACATTTTAAATATTTTATGACTGAAAGAAAAATGTATTTCAGAAATGACCTCATGCAAAAAATATTCAAAAGACCTGCTGCAAATATCTGAATCCTGCAAGTTTTATGTAGGACTTTAGAGGACAATTTTAGGGGACAATACAATAACTACATTTGTACTAACTCACAGCCATCAGCCATGATCCTGCTTTTCATTAATGTAGTCTTTCATGTTTGGAATTATGACTTATTCATCAAAATTCAGATAGACAACAGTCAGTCTCATATTTATGACAATCAGCCTTTCAAAACTATTCACAAATCCATGAAAATGGGTCTACCTTAAAAATCTCCTTTCTTCTTTCATAGCAGAAGTATCAAAAGTCTTACTGGAAGAAATACACTTGAATACCTCTGCTATAATAAATAGTTACTAAATATTCTGTGTCTTTTAAAGAGTTGACTTTTCTTTTGTCAAGGGATTTTTGCCATGCAGGACCTTACAGTTTGAATAACCAGATTGTCACACTTTGTTAAAAAATAAAGCAAACCCCCAGAAACTTCAAATCTCTTGGCATTCCTCTGCCATTTGGCAAGGGGCGATGGGCATATCAAAAAGCAAACCTTGCATCTTACAGTGGAGGTGAGCAACAAGTGAGGCAGGGATGTGGCACCCGCACTGAGCATGTCCTCCCGATGGTGCATTCCCCAAAATGCAGGACCATGAGTGCTGAGCAGCTAAACGGTTAATCTGCAGCAACTCCAGTGAAGAACACCAGTGGCAGGCTACCCATCATTCTTTTAGACAGAGCTTGTCAGAGAAAGTAGGGCAGCTTGTCCAGCCCAGCAGTCAACTGATTGCTAGTGAACTCAATGGGGCTCCCAGCCAACCCCTGAGATTGCTGCCAGCCCCTTGGGTATTCAAAGGCCACGATCCAACGGTGGCTCTCTTTGCCAGAATCACATGATGTCAGTGCTGTTTTCTCCTGACCAGAATAACCAGTCATTCAGGTTGCTGCAAATGGTATGCAAACAAATGGCATCAACTCAGCAAGGCCGGCCTTGCATGGAGCTCCAAGGGGATGAGTGTGCAGAGAGGCACAACCCACCTCTCACTGTGCCTTCCAGGCCACAGAGAGGGGGTCTGCCCAGGCCTCCTGCCAAAACTACACAACAACTCATGTGGCTATTGCACTCACCACATCCAGCCTGAGAAAGTGCATTTTCTAGGTATTTTTTAAAGAAGGTGACATTTGGTCTGGTACAATAGAACAGAAACCAAGAACGTATTCACAGCTACATATACAGAACAGAAACAAAGCTCCTGAAATGTGTTAGAAGGGAGTGCATACTCCCTTAATATTTAAGAAAATTAAAAATTGAAAAGAAATACTGAAGCTGATGCCTGAAGGTCAAGTTTTTCATAAAAGATCTCTCTCCCTGCGTGTTGCACCCAGGTTTACAGATGGACTTGTCCACTTTCATGTCATATGGTCAAGACCATATATTATATTTGAGATATATAAAGCATCTGCAAAGAGAAATGCAGTGATGACTAAGAAACAGAATTAGATCTGTTTTTCACTTTACATGTTCTTTAACAACAGCATCCTGACGGGCACTAAACTAAGACAGTTAAGGTCCTGAATTCAGTCCTCTGCGGAAGCATAGCAGAACTAAACCAGGTAACACCTCTCCTTCACAATACAGGCCTGTGTTCAAAGGATAATTCCTTGGACTTCATGGAGAATACCCAGTAGGAAGAATGGAAATTAGGGCTGAATGACGGGAAGCAGAAGAGTGTCCAAAGCACCTTTGTAACAGCAGAAGCAGTGGTAAACATGCAGCTCCATTCTCCTCCACTTTCAGTTGAGAATGTTGATTGTTTCACATAAACAGACAAGGCATATTTTTGTCAGAGGGCAATACATAGAGAAATGGTCAACCTAAGGCTTTTCATGAACCGCAGTAATTTTCATAAAGCCAAAATCTGTTGCCTTTGACCACTGCTAAGTAATAGCTCCCTGTCTCATGCAAAAAAAAGTAGTGATGCAAGCCAGCATGAGTACAGTAGCAAAAATGGTTTTAAACACTGAGCCAGAGCCTCAGGCCCAACACAGCTGCCCAGAATGGTTTTGGGAGCCAGGAATTCTCACAACATAGAATTGCAAAAAAAAAAAAAAAAAAAAAAAGAGAGAGACAGAAAAAAACCACCAAACCTCTGGCTGACAGAGGAAGCGTGTCAAGATGGACTGGTGACAAAAACAGGTGTGGCTAAGTGCAGCGAACAGGAAAAGGCCAACAAAACGCTAAGCAAACATCAGCAGCCTGTGGGAGCGAGTTCCTGCAGACCGAGGACAGGAGCAGGGTAGGAGCAGCTCCCACCGACCACCAGACCCCAGTTCTCGTGCCAGTCCCCAAGGATGTGTGCCAGGATGAGCCTGCAAAAATGCAGGGACTCCCTTTTAACTTAGAAGGCCACAGTGAGTTGCCAAACCCTGCAAGTCTGTAACTTCCCAGCTTTTGATCCCTGCTTGTTCAACCAAGTGCGTCCCTGCTTGTCGAATTATGAACTGGAGCTAAATCATACATAGCTTTAAACCTCAGCCAATAATCAGCAGAGGCACAGCACTCTGAAATAACAACAGGTGTGTGTTTCTCAGATTTCTTTGGCATCAGCAACATCCTCTTCCCCTCCAGCATTTGAGACTTTTGACAAGTGGCGCTTCTGTCTCTAGTGTAAGAGGAGACAGGATAGGGTTGCACCTACGACAAGCATTTGTATAAACTTGAAAAAGCAGCTATTCCTGTAAAAGGAAAATAATCTGTCCAGTTCCATAATGTGGAGGAAAAAAAAAAAGACAACAGCCCTATAATAACTACTAAAGGTAGAAGACTGTTATGCAATTTTAAGGTCACAAAATTTCATTTTGTGAATGAAAGCATTAGAAAGTTTGTTTAATTGAGGGGAGAAGGAAGGAATTCTACATCTCATTTTTCATCCAGGTTCAACACTCCTTCCCATGGGGACAACAAGGCTTGTAGTGTGTTTTATATATCACACAGTATACAAGATAATTGATGATGAATGCTTTTCAGAGCAATGCCACCTATTCTTGAGAAAAGCACGACAAAATATTTATAGCATAGTAGCTAAGCAAAATCATGATTCATGACTGACAAATTAAATACAAACACTTCGGGCTAGTCTTTTGAAAATGTGAATGCCCAGCACTTAAACATGGAGCTGGCATTCAGGATTTCACTAACTTGGCATTCTAAATACCGAGTTATCTAAAGCTCTTGTGCCTCAATTTACCTCCTATAAAAATTTATAATTATAGAAGACAATGACATTCATTTTGGAAAAATATACATTTTTTCATGCAATGTGATCCTCATGACACTAAAAACACATTCCATGACTCCATCTGGTCCGTTTGTTATGAAACCTCTCAATATTGTATACAGTCTGCCAGTTCATCAACTCCCTCTTGCTGCATGTCTACTGCTGTCAATCCTGAAGATTAATTTAATTAGGGGTATAATACAAAGAGTCAATTCCAAATTTCAAGGTCACTCTTGTGTTGGCTCCTCTGATTATTTGTTCCTTTCAGAATAGCAAGTATGGGCAGTTCATACAGGGGCCACCTGTATGAACTAGTACTATATATCTTCTCAGCTCTTGAATACTAAGAAGCACAGCCTGATGCTGCATGGTACAGGACAAGTCCAGCCCTTTGGTTCAGTTGTTCCTTTACCATCTGAATTATTCATCCAAAATACAACTTCAGTTTGGTTAAGTTGAGGTTAAGCTTAAGAAGATGGGGGATAGCATTTTTTTATGTTTTGTTTAAAACTCAGAGTTGCAAAATGCTTTTTCTTTCACAGTCTAGTGTGGGGTATTTTACTTTCACTTAGTCCATACGGCAAGGACTAAGCAGTAGCGAAAAATTAGTCAAACAGACTTTTCATATAACTTGGTCAGAAGAGGAGTTATTTATCATTTGCTTCATGGGATAGACTCTCCATTCTTCCTAAAATATTTAATGCATAGGGATGGAAAGGCTGGTGGTGAAGGGCTGTCTGATAATTCTACAGGGACAAGAAGAGTTGTCAAAAATCCCACTAATGGAATCAGTAATAAGTTTTCATTTTGCAAGAAAACAGTGTTTTGTAGGTGCAGGAAAGCAGTGGTTTATTGGACTGGCCTATCCAGTCTTCTAGACACAATGAAACTGAATGTCAAAAAAAAAAAGGAGAAAAAGTCATCTGATCTTGGAAAAAAAAAGAGACGACAAGTCAAAGAGCTGAAGTAACCTCGCCCATGAAACATCTCTGTTTTGAGCAACCCAAAGAGGGTGTTTCCAAGAGGAGAAAGCCTTGCAAGACGCAAGCATAATCTATTTGCCACCATGTCCTGAGATACCACAGAACTGGGGATACGAGGCTCAGTTACCACCTGGGCTCTGGCAGCTGGGAGAGCTACGCTCTGGAGGACCACAGGCAAGTCCTCAGCAGCTCTTGGAGAGCAGAGCACGTAGCAGAAACAAAGCAGTTATTCCTGTTTATGCCTTGAAGAAATGCCCTGGCTTTCTTAGCAATTAGTATGGCAGGATCTCACAGAGCTGCCTGAACAACACACCCAGAGGTAGCACGCAGCTGAACTGCCTTAGAGCCCTGTATTTTTTAACCGGTTTTTCTTTTAAGTCTATAGCAAGGCATTCTGCAAGCTGACGGAGAGCAGGATTTGGGAGGAGGGAGGAAAAGGGCACAGCTTAACAGTGCGAACCGTATCTTATTGAAAAAAAAAAAAAAGACAAGATTGAAAAGCAGCCTGGTCTCTGAAATCCTTCTTTGAAAGTAACTCGACCCCGAGCCTGTAAAATTATGATACTTAATGAAACAATCTAGTTAGAGCCTCTTGAGTTTGTCATTTTTCATTTATCTACATTTTTTAGTGGGATGAGGCACCTGCCTCTACAAGAGTTATGCTTCCTCCTTTCCTTCCCCCCTGTACACATACCACCACAAATCTGAAGAGATATTTCAATCACCACTTTGATAAAGGAGATCATTTTGGCATAAAGGTGATCTCCTTGCAGATTAAGGGTATTTACTTTCTTCCTTATGGATCGTTCCCGGAGATACCAGCAGAACGCAACCTACGCAATTAGTTTTCACAGGTGGTTGTTTTGCCTCCAGTAAAACTGCTTTCTTTCTCCTCCTGCAAGTCATAGCAGAGCAAATGTATATAAAAACATTTCAGATATGAAATAAACACTTTCATAAAAGCAGCTGTGATGCAATGCATCATTTCTGTCTGACCTGAGTTATGGAATGAACTCTTGCTGCCAGGATCAAAGATGGTGAGGAGCGAGTGGAGGATGGGCAGGACAGGGTGTGGGGAGAGAGGGGCTCAGAATAGCACAGTGAAAAACAACCTCAAGCGCTCAAAGGGTAAATGGCAGGTCAGTGCAAACACACGCTCTCCGTTCACTCCATGGGGCAGCCTCCATGGCCAAGCTCATGCGGCACTGTAAGTCTAGATATTTGCTCACAACTCACCCTGTTCTCATCAGATTTATCTAAAAGACAAGCCACGCACACACCATGTGCCACAGGCAGCAGAAAACATGTCAAAGATTAATAAAAAGTATAGCTGAAGTCCTCAATCCTCCATTAGTGACTATCTAAAGAACTACAGTCTTTTGAAATGTCTATGCCCTATCTTCCAGAACTGCATTTCCAAGATGCTACCATGGCAAGTCAGATCTCTTGAACTAAACATCTGCTAAAACTGTTTATGTAAAGGGTCTCAAACTGTTGAACAGTAGGGGTTCAGGCATGATTTTTTTTTCCTCAAGGACCTTCAGGACTGCAGTGTGCAATGTAATGATTCTACCATATAGTTTAAACATCTGGTAAGTTCCTTCCAAAAAGAATTTGTGTGTGTGTGTTAGAAGGAGAAAACGTGGAAAAAAATCTTCTTTATTTTCCTAAGTATGTCCTTCTTTATATCTCCAATGTATAGAGACCTCCAAAGTATTCAAACATTCAGGCTCCACGGTAGATGTTCATTTTTGCTAACTTTTCATGTGCAAGTCATGACAATCTTGGATAAAGCCTCACTGAGACACCCACCTAGCTGATACCAGTAGCCTACTCACAACCCAACATCCAACTCACTACCCAGCTAGCTAAACAAGGCAATTCTGTCCTTAAAAATTACTTCTCATATTTTGCTTTCTCATTAAAAAAAAAAAAAGAGAATTGCATAAAGTAATGCACAAAGTTCTATTTCTAAGGATCACTTCACAAAGGAAAAACTCCTATATGTCTTGCTTTCTGTGAACAATCACAACTTTCACCAAGGGGTTGTGAACCACAGCATTGCAAATGGACATTAGTAGCAAAAGCTCCATCTTACTTAAGGCAGAAACTTTCAGCCTCTTCAAGCACACAGTGAAAAATAACAGTAAATGAAAGATTTTTTTCAAGTTTTTCCATGAAAAAGTATGAGCTTGATATTGCTAGGGAGGTGTCTGTCACAAAGGCTTCATCCTTAAATTTGGTGCTGGAAACATACAAGCAACAGGAGTTGCAGATCTCCTAATAAAAGTATTTAGTGACTAAACTAACAACGGCAGGGTGCAGAACTAGGCCATCATTCTAACCAATAATGAAGAGCTCAGTGATAAGTCTATGGAGACACACTGAATCTACAGGGATAAACTACTGTATAGACAGTAGGCAGACATCTTACATAATGATTATCCAAAACAAGATTGTCCATTTGGTCACAGGCCCAAAACTATGATCCTTATACATGCAAAGTATTTATGAATGCAATCTCATTTGTAGGTACCAGACCAGAACAGTTCTCCCATGTAATCCAAACACAAAAGTCCATGTGATACTCCAAAGAAATACAAGGAACTGCAAAAACTTGATTAGATTTTTTAAGAATTTGAATATTTTGACATTTTAAACTTGTTTTCTCTCTCATTCTGTAAATAAAAGTTACATTAAATAACATGAGGAGAGACAAGCATTGATAGGGGCACTTCAGCTACAAAAAGGATGAAAGGAAAAACTAATTACAAAAATAGCTAGAAGGGAAAGTACAACTCAAAAAATTGGGAAAAGAAAAAAGAAAGAAAGAAAAAAAAAAGAAAATGTCAGCTTCATTATTAAAACACCATCAATGTGTGCTTACCCAGGGACAGCTATTTTGGAAGCTGAAGAGACTTTTACTCGGATTAGCTTTGAAGAGTTTGCATAGTTAAGAGAGCATGAGAAATAGATTCTAGTCCTATTACAGCTACATTTGTTTATTAAAGTTGCACACCTGTGCAAATTGACTCAAGGCAAAAGTGCAGTTGAGGACGTAATTTGGCCTGTAGAATATTTGTTACTGGTAATATGTGAGAAGAAATAACCTTCACGCAACAATAACAGCTCAGGCTAAGTTTGCAAGTTGATAGGGTAGAAACCAGACAAACATACTTAACACTGTGTTACTGAGGCATAAGCAGAGAACTCTTCTTTTACAGACTGACTAATTTTGGGGGGGTAACAGCACGTTTTAGCCACTGCTGTACTAACCTCTCTACATGGATTAATAATGCCATTCATGGCAGTGTTTCTGAAGCTAAACTAAGCTAATTCAAGTTTTATAAAGGTGTCAAAACACTTTGAAACACATTAAGGTTAGTTTTTTTGGAACTTGGAAGTAAGTCTTTGTTCTTACTTTCACTATAAAAATACACTTGTCACAACTTTTGATTGTTTGAAAACGAACATCCACTGACTATATCACTTCCAAAAAAAACTAAACCTTGAAGGCTTTGTGGCTTCATGATCACCTTCTTTCAAAAAAAGAAAGAATTAATGTCTAAGAGAGGCGTTAATCATCTGAAAAAAATGAAATGGCATAGTTCATCTGAAGTCTTTAAACCTGCGCTCAGGAAACCTAGTTGAGGATTGCTAATTTTCTCCATTAACTGCCACCTTTTCAGTATGCTAAAGCTGAGTTTCTTTAGCAGCAAAATATTTACAGGGGACTCATACTTCCGTATGCTGGTTTATTGCCACATTCCACTCCTGTGAAGCCACTCCTTGTCCCCACTACATTCAAATCCAGCAAGTTTATCCCTGCTGGATTCACCTAACAAGTAGGCACCGAGATACTGAGACAGTTCCCCTTTTTAGATTCAAAGAGGACCACAAGAGTGGGGAGCAAAAGGTTCAGAAATGCCTGCGCAGGTCCTACAGACTTGACAAGGAGCAGCTCGGAGCAGACAGCGCCTTCCAAAAGGTATGTTTTGAAGTCCGATGTGGCTACAACACACAAGCAAAAAATAAGCCTCTGCAAAGGCTCTTTGGCACGAGTTGGATACGTTTAGGCATTTTTTCACATGAACAAACATAGTCGTTGCCTTACACCAAAATGACTTCTGTGCCAAATTTCAAGACTTTGCTCCAAAACACAGACGTGCCATAGCTCCTCAACAGAACAGCCATAAAAAGTATTTATTATAAGCCAACATGTTTTCATTTAATCTCATTCTTGGAAATGTCTAGTCCAATTTTGCTCAAGCTTTTAAAATAAAATTCAGTGTCACATGACACTTTGCATGGAAAACTTAAAGCATAACGGAGAAAAGGTTGACAGAGTTTTAAGTAACTGGAAGTATACTTATAATAGAAAGATCCTGGCTACCTCAACTCGGAACAATATTAGCAGCTCCATTTAGAGAAAAAGAAATGAATGAACTTTTCAGGAAAAAAAGAAGGAAACTAGCTGTATCTTTAATTCAGATGTTTTATAATTGTAGTAACATGAATACATCAAATGTCTTTATTTGGGACAAGAGCTGAAAATATCTTTCCCAATCCCTGCCAAACAGACAATGAGTAGTAGCCAAGCTTGATATCCAATATGGGTCTTCACAGGGTACGGTGACAGTGCTTAGCCTCTTAAGGGATTTGTCTTTGAAATGATTCTGGCTGACAAACTACTGGATCTAAAAGAAGTCCAACAGTCTATTATTCCTTCGTCCAGCTGCCTGGAGCAGAAGTTAGAGCCACTTTTCTTATCCCAAGAGCCTCTTTGCACTCCCTCATTTTTCAGGAGTGTATGGGGTTGTAAATGAGGATCTGTTCACCTCCCATTACTGATTTTGTGGGGTTTTTTCCTACCTTTAGCACTGCTGCAAGAAAAAGAAAAGGGCCAGGAGGCCAGAATCTCCATGGGCTAATGGAAACATTTCTATTCACCTCTGAAGTACACGAAGAAGACCTTCAAGAAAAGGTGCCAGGAAGGGGACTTTTCTTGTGACTTCCTCAAGTGCCTTTAAGGAAAAAGCAAAAAACTCTGCCCAAACTCAAACCAACCAGAAAGGCCACACAAAGCCTTGTTCTCATGCTCTCCATCCAGCTTGCTGAAGCAGGCAGCACAGCTGACTTGCCATAATGTGATTTGCCATTGCAAATGAGCTTTTGAGAGCCTTGGCAAGAGGCCAGCTACACGTGGTGGTAGCATAACATAAAATATGTATGAAGGGAACAATGTATAGTAAAAAGAAATAGCTAAATCACATACCCAGTAACTCTCCCTAAACCAGCAGCTTCTTTAG
Source organism: Tinamus guttatus (assembly GCF_000705375.1). The sequence continues at coordinate 1,702,632 of NW_010584739.1, read as the reverse complement.
AAAATATAAAACAAACAATTTACGTAGCAAGGTCCTCTATTATCAACAGGAAGACTCAAATTCAACTACTCAAGCACTGCCTCTGCTGGGGGACTCATACAGCTTAGCAGACCCACGCTCAGCAGCCTGTCTCAGAGGCCCCTGCTTTCTGGGCAGACGGAAGACCACAAATATTCCAGCCGCACTCAGTACTTGCGCACAGGGAAACGGAGGGCTGTGCAAGTGGTCAGCCCTGGCACGGGATAACAGGGAGCTCTCCACACTCCTTCCAACTTGGTGCACTCCAGCCCTGGAGCCTGCCCCGCGCTCCGCTGTGTGGTACAGGGTGGCCGCTGGAAAACCATCATGGGAAAGGACTGAGGTTAAGCTTTCCAAAAGCACACAGGCTCTCCGAAATACCGCGCTGTTGGGTAGCTGCCAACTCACAGCTTTTAGAAAAGTATCAATCAGTTTAGGATCTCACAACCTGCACTGGGGCTAAAGAACGTGTATTTCAAAAACGCGTGGCTCCCTGTAGATGGCACAGAGATAACGTGCTCACTCACTTGAGACAAAATCAATGCACAGGTTCTTAAGAGTTTATACTGTTTTGTGTGTATCTGTCTCCATCATATTTCATTTTCTTTGGGAATAATTAATTCACTGGTTTGCATGTGGGCTTTTACTTCATTAATAAAAAAGAATATACTTACACAGAACAGAGGAAAAATATTGTTTTTCTGACCAAACTGTTACCTGAATCTAACCTATCTAGCCTACTACACCAACACCACAAATACATTTCTGCAGCATAACTGAGTGCAGGCTACAGTTTTGCTGCAAAAAAGTCACAGCATTATTCTGTTGGCAGAAGTTTCTGTTGTAGATCTGGCCTTTGCCTCATAAGATATTTCAGGAAATATTGGACTAGGAATCTTGCAAAATGAAGCCAGTACTTTCTCTCTCCAATTGGAGCAGAAATAGTGTAAAAACTGACTGGCTTGTGGTATTTCAGTATTTCTGGTCCCAGATGAAAACACTAAGTAGAAAAGAATGCCAAGAAAAAATGTTAGTGAAAGCCCAGTTAACTGTTTTGCTCCATTTAAAATGCTTAAAATGGTTCAAGGTTGGCTCAGGTCTGCAGCAAGCTGATAGACTACTGCCTCAAGCAGTGCTCATCACAAGTTATTTAAAAACAATTCTTCTTAACCTATGGATTTTAGAACTAAGCCAGTGACTGCTCCAAAATGAATCAGAGCCAAAAGGCCAACCATAGTCTTGTTCACAATTTTCCTATTTATGTATAAGCCACCAGCACTCTTTGCCAAGTTCAGCTTATTCTTTATGGTGAATATCAATTTATTTTCAGAGTCACTGTTTCTCATGTTTGTAAGTGTGAACATTGTTCTTTATTCCTATCCATGCAGCTTTATATTTGGACACATAAAAAGAAATAAAGGAGACAACATATTAACCAGTCCAGACGGCTTGTTGTCAGTGATTCTTTTCTATTACATTTCATCTCCCGGATTCTACCACTTGCAGACTCTATCAGTGAAGGTTTTAGGTCTCTTATGAAAGATGGCAGCTCCAAAATTCTAAAAAGAGACAAGGACAATAAAGTCAAAGAAAAAGAGTCTCTGCTGATCACCAGCATTATTCGGATTAATTATTCCGATTAGTTACAGAGGTGGAACAAACACCTTTAATAAATGAAGCGAAATACAATGGAAAGGAATTGGACTTTTACAAGTGAAGGAACTTCTTATTCTACATTCAGCTTAACCTCTCTTGTTTTCTTCTTAGATTAGCATTGAGTCATCACCCTGGTGCCCTAGGGACTATTAAAAGTATTTTAATTTAATTTAAGCCTCTTTTGACTTAATTTTTTCCCCATGATTATGACATATTGTGCAACTTAGAAATTGAAAGAGCACTAGGAAAACAAGGAACCGTACTGCAAATATTCAGCTAATCATTCAGGGGCTAATCATTCTTTAATATACACTCACCCAATCACAAGGGTTTTGTGTTTTGGTTTGGCTTTTTTGTTTGTTTATTTTTCAGATAATTTCAGACAATAATCTCACTGACTTCAATCCAGATAAGATGGAAAAAAGATCAAAATGAAATTGCATAAGGGCCTTACTGGTAAAGTAGCTTAGTGTATAGCATTTGCAGGTTGCCATTTTTTTTTCGTCCCTGTGGAGAATGTTTTCAAAAGAAGAAATGTGGTGTGCTTGCTTACCCACCATATTTTTTTTTTAAACGAGGCCCGAGCAGAAGACTGATTTTGGTCCCATTTGGGCAACTCAAGGAGTAGGAACAAGATCTGAAACTGGCACTGCTTTGCAATTCAGTGGAGGACCAGCATCTAGATGCTCAAATCTAGTGCTTGCGAAACAAGGGAGCAAAACAGGTGAAAACAAACAAATTAGTACTCAAAGTCAGAACCGAGGTGCAGGAGTCTGCACTTAAACTTCAGCTCCCTGGACCAACAAGAAAAATGACAGATTGGATGTTTCCTGGATCAGGCTGTGTGCCACATGGACACATATATAGGCCACATTTTCCTGTTCTTTGCCAAAATATTGGTTAAAGGTTACTGTCAAACAATGTTACCTTCTGTTCTTTTTTCGTATGTACTGTATCATACCCTGGTTATATAAATCCTAAAGGGGTAATGTTTCCTGCAGGCATTCAAGCTGCCATACACACTTGCTGAAGGAGCACAAAGAAAAAAAATATATGTTAAGTTTAAGGAAATAAAAGTCCTAGATCACTGCAGCAAGTTGCTTTCCCTGGCAGAAATGGGAGCCCCAGGCCCACCACAGAGATACTGTCTTTATAGAGGTTTGGGCCCTACTTCCAAGAATATTGCATCATTGTAACCATACTGGAGGAAACCAACAACTTCACTTTTCAAATTTTCTCCCCAAACAAGAACTTAATGGTTTTACGATAAAACTGTTCTAAACAGACAACTACATTAAGCCAGCCATGACTTCAGGATGCATACATGATAAATGTGCTATTCTACACTGAACTATTTTTATTACACCATCTTCTACTCTTTTATACACACATACTTTATGAGAACAATTAGCAAAACATATCTAAATATCAAAACAAGTAATTCAAAGTACGAAATCATTACTTACCTGTTACTACCAATACTTGGATTACATTAATTCTTTTTATAGATGATTTCTCAGTAGTAAAATGTGAATTGTCTCACACATCTGTAAAACATTCTGAGATTAAATATAATGTATTAAATTGGGAACTGAGTATCTCCTTACTCTCTTGGAAAATATGTAAACATACTGCATTCTGACTGAAAAATCAAATCTGAGTGAGTAAAAAGATGATCCCGGTAAACAAACCTCATCAGAAATCAGGACTGCCAAAATTCATAAGTCAAAATACTAAATATTTAAGTATGTATATTTTTATAGAATATGTAGATATGCTTTAAGATCTGTTTTTTGATGTTAATTAATTACACTTTAAATGGCAAAGAGAGGTCTCAAGACTTTTATGTCTTGCCTTGTACTAGTGAATTTTCACTGCTAAAGAAATTGTAAAACAACCCTTTATCTACACATAGTGCATCTGTCTGCAGAAGAAATAGCAAAATACTTCTTCAGGTAACAGATAAAACATGTAAGTAAGAGACCTATCACATTGTCTTTCATGAAGTAGTTACCTGGTCTTGTAATATTTGGAGGTTATTTAGTTTAAGCAACATCTATTTCTTTAAGTCATTTATACTATACAATACCTTGATTTCTGCCAATGAGAGATTTTCCCCCTCCACAGAAACACGATCTGTGCATATACAGATGTGGAAGATGGGATGGAAGCTCCAAGTGTTTTAATAGCCCATTATCAAAAATTATCCCTTGGCAATAAAACCCCAGACCACTGGCTTGAGATCAAGTAAAAGAAAAATGGGATTACAGAATTTAATCTAGAGAAAGAGAGAAAAAGAGAGGGAGATGGGTCTTAAAAAGCCTGAGATCATAAAGGAAAAAAAAAATCTGGAGAAGGTAAAAGACAGATCAGCTTAGTTTTCAGTCCAAATCTACTCGTCTCTCGCACACAAATCCACTGGATTGTCTAACTGTTTTGTTATGAGAAAAGCAATAAAAAATAGGGGTGTAGCTATTAATTGTAATTTTTTTAATACTGAAAACAACCCTATTAGAAAAAAAAAATTAAACTGGGAGGTGACAGGAAACCAAACAGTATTTTGTCTTAAATTTGCACGACCTAATTTATAGTAATAAAGCAGGACCTTGGAGTTCTGGTAAATGTCAGAGCAGTCATGTTCATTACATATGTTGATAGGTATGAAGGAAAGTCTCTGCAGGCCCTTCAAAAATTGCGCACAGCCGATTTAATGCAAACCAGAAGTCGCTGACTGCTGGATGAACATTCGGTCTCATTCCCATATGGATCCGAGGACGGCGGGGGAGGGCCGGGGGCTTC
>NW_010584739.1:1687527-1698117 GCF_000705375.1 Tinamus guttatus | reverse complement strand
CGCGCGCGGGCAGCGGCTACGGGCCCGGTTTTTGGGAAGCCGCGTCCCGGGCGCGCTCACCGCTGAGCGCGGCCTCCTCCCCCAGCTCGCATCTGCCTTGCCCAATCTCGCCTGGGCCCGCTCCAATAACAACATCTGCTTGGCAGCCTTTCAAACCCAAGGATAGTTATCTAACTGAGGCTTTTGTGCTGCACTGTTTATTCTATGTGGAGAAATGCCTCCTTAGTTGAAAGAGTACTTTAGAAAAGCTGCGTGGCTATTAGCAAGTGAAGCACAAGGCTAATAACCCCCACCTGCTCATCAAATTAATTATGACATCTGAGTCATTATAGCACAGAAAGCACACACGACTGCAGGCTTGTCACATGTAGAAATAAACACGCTAGGCTTTGGGGGGCTTGGAAATGGAAAGGCAAAAAGTTCCAGAAGAAATACACTGAACCCTCCACTTTTTTGTCTTCAAAAATGAGTATTATTAGCTTTCCAGGGGAAAAAATCAAAGGAGAGATGCTAGGAATTGGTAAAACTTTCCTGCAGAACACATCTCTATACCTCCATGTGGACTTGGTGAAGGAGAAGAGGGGCAGAGAAACAGGAGATTGACACAATGATCTTTACATCGGAGCTGTAAATCCACGTATTCTTTCATGTGAAACCCACTTTTCATAAGGCTCCATAACAATCTGGGGAGAGAGGCATGTGTATCATCCTTCGATCCCCAGAATGCAATTACTCCAAATGTAACCTGAATACCTTCAGCAGCACACACATAACAAGGTCTAACGTAGGGAAAATACCATGGAAAAAAATAAGCTCCAAGGCAAACTTTCTTAAGTCTCTAGTAAACAGCAAAAGGGGTAAAAATTTCAAAATATAAAATATCTGCAAGCCAGATTCCACAAAGCTCAAACTGTAAAGAGCAAAGCTCTGCCACAGTTAATATTGAGATGGTGCCTATTAATCTGATTATTGAAGCTATTGTATCACTATGCCACAGTTCATGTCAATGACAGCTTCCTTCAATCACAAATATGTATTTAGCTGAAAAGGTTAAATCATGCATTTGCTTGTTAAACTTCTAAAGGTCTCTGGCATTTGCAGACATTGTATGTATTCACTATATTTTACAGCTCTTTTCTGGAAAGGATTATCATTTTCCACTATAAAAGATACAGCCACGCACTTCACTCCTGAAAGTTAAGTACGTAAATGCAAAGTGTAATAGCTTTGCAGGCTTTATTGTTTGTTAGCAAAGTAAAGTGACAGCTAAACAAACCATTGATATTAATGTATTCTGGGTGTGTCTGTACACTAATGTACTGTGTTTAAATTTAGTGAATTGAAAAATGTCAAGACACTATACTGGTAAACTCTGGGAAACAATTTTATGCTGCATTAGCCCCCACTCACATTCTGCCAATGATACGTACCCCAGAAGAGCACACAGCACCTGAAGAGCTGAGTAGTTTCTCTATTACAAAAAGACCACCTTTAAGAAATGTTACCCCTATTTTCTTAGTCGAGGGGCAGATGCCATTTTTCTAAGCAAAGTGCAAAGCATGGCCTGAAAAGAAGATGTGGCACTGCTTGCTACAGGTCAGTTTCACATACACTATTTCACCCACTAGTACATATTTTTCACTGTGCTAGCAGCAACCACCACCCTTTGCAAATAAAGACCTCCAGCGTTACTTCTGGTGAAAAAAAATGCTGTAGAGTTAACTTTCAGACAAGACTATACTGGTCTGTTAGCCTCTTCATATTTTTAAGTAATATGTATGCTAATTATTGAGAAAACCATGGTGGAACCTCATTTTACATACCCACTTCTATTTGTTTTTACTTCAGGTATGTATTTTTCCTATTCACTGGAAGATTATGGTTGATTTAGTCAGTTTTGTTACTTAGCTCAAAGCTGAGATATACATGAAAAGAAAGTAAGAATTAAAAAGGTAGCCCCAGCATTGCTCTTGCCAAATCAGGAGGCTGTTACTCATCCCAGAAAATAAATTGCAATCACTTGAATGTGTCAGTGCTGCAGAACCAGAATAAAACAGAAACAGGAAATATATTCATCACACTGGCAGGCTGTTCTGCACAACTTTGTATGCCTGAAAGGATGGGTCTCACATCCAGTCCTCGCAAAAGCTCCACACTGAGGAATCCCCTTCAGTGAGGATTTGATGGGCTGATATTGAAGGCTATGAGTAAACTCTGTACTGGAATTCGATCTGTAGACAGAAAGACAAGCACATACCTCCCTGCCACACTTACTGCCATCACTGCAACTTGTTCCGGCCCTGTATGGTCCACAGGTATGTGCTGCACCTTCACATCGTAAGCGACATACATAAACTCATTTAAGCCATTTGCAGGATTTTACCTGAAAGAATGGTGCAAGACATACTGCCCTGCATAAGTATTTAAGCAGAGTTAGGAAGCATTCTATTAGTCTGGCCTGGAGTTAGCATGTTTCAGTGGTTCCAGTAGGAAAGGAAAAACTGTTTTTAGACATTTTACACTGACAACTGAATTGGCAATACTGCACAGGACATAAAAAGGTTGACTGTTACCACCAAGTTGCAAAATTTCTCCTGAATCATAGAATCACAGAACGCTTAAGATTGGAAGGGACCTCTAGAGATCATCTAGTCCAACCCCCCTGCTCCAGCAGGGTCACCTAGAGCACGTGGCACAGGGTGGCATCCAGGCGGGTTTGGAAGATCTTCAGAGAAGGAGACTCCACAGCCTCTCTGGGCAGCCTGTTCCAGTGCTCCGTCACCCTCACTGTTAAGAAATTTTTCCTTAAGTTCCTGGAATCTGTGTTCTGAGTCCTCTATGTTTTATTCTCATAATATTACCTCACCAGAAACTGAAAAGGACCAGGATTTATGCGTCCCCATTTTAAATTTACCAGACTATTACATGGGGATGCAATAGTAGAGTGGAAAGGGTTAATGTAAATCTTGTAAAAAAATTTTAAAGTTATTTTTTAATTTTTTTTTATTATAGAATTCCTTCACCATGGTGAATATAACTATCTATTCTGGAGAAGGACTGCTGAAGCATATGAAAGATTGGGCATGCACACACAAACATGCACACACATACATCCACATACCTAGTATGTATGCCAAAGTGCAAGACAGGAATGGTATGCAGAGAAGTGTGGTCTGTGACAACCATACGTAAGAGACAGTTCAGCGTGGAGTTTTCTGGCAGGTTGCTAGATTTAGCAGCATTGTCACTAAACTCTTTAAAAATACCAAAGTCCATGCCAGAAGAGAGAGCACGTCTTTCTGAAAATTATGCAGTTCTTAGATCTTTACATAGCACACCGCTTCTCATACCCTCTTAATCTCAGCACACATCTCCACCCCTGCTTCCTTCCCAATGGTATGTGGTCTTGAAAACACAACTGTTCCAGTTTCCTGGAGCTGAGTTAAAGAGGAAAAAGTCCCACTCCCAAGAGGCAAAGCTAAAGGCTCTTTGCGTCCCTGAAGTTGTTAACTATGGTACAGCATAATGTGGCACTTCACCATAATTAGTAATAGGGAAACAGCCTTTTTTTTCACCTTCAATGACATTTAACAGATGAGACAACAAATTCCAGATCGTATCTACAGGCACAAAGGTCTCTGGACAAGCAAATGCTTATATGGGCAGGGAGTGACAGTTTGTGCAGCAAATTAGGAAACAAACAAAAAAATCAGAACGCTTTCATCAATATGAAACAATGTTCAAAACCAGTCATATCTTCAAATGTTCTTAACAGGCATAACACTAACATCTAATCAAAAAAACACAAATACGAAGAACACAATCCTGTGATAGCTTCTTCCTCTTTAAATAATTACTGATGAAATCTGCCAGAAGATACAGCAGAGTACAGATACCGTCCCCTAATGTCCCTTGGTATTCCTTTTAAGTCTGTAAAATCTCTCTTCCTCTTTTATTTGGATTTATTGTTTGTAAAAGTGCCAGTTTGGGCGCTACCTTTGTGAGCAATGCTGAGCTACCTTCCTTCTCTGCCTTGTATCTGTCCATCCAACTATTGTCACTTGTGCTATAAATCATCTTAAAAGTGAAAAATCAGAGACAGCACCACAAAAACTCTCCTCCACGTCCATTCAGGAAGACATTGCAGTGAGCAGTCCCAGCTCCCCTGAACTCCTATAGCGGTTCCAGCTTTATGGAAGAGGCTTGCTCGCATTATGCATTCCGTTCACTCTGTTCTTGTGGCGGAGCGGGTGTAAAACACAAGGGGAAGTAACACATAAAACACGCCTGCTAACAGCTCAAATGCCCCAACTACAGAGCAAGTCACACACAGACAGTGGCAGTATAGTTTCCTCCGGCTGCTCTATCAATGTGCCTTAATGATTTTCTAAGGGAACCACATCAAAGCGGGAAACAGTTGTTCAGTTAACCATGCCTATTCATTCCTGGGCTTCTGTGCTGAGATTATGAACCATTTCAACAGCGTGGGTTTTTTGGGTTTTTTGGCTTGGTTTTTTGGGGTTTTTTTTTCTTTTTTTTTTTTTTTTTTTTTTTTTTTTTTGGAAAACAGACACCAGTCCACCAGAAACCAGGCTAAGATCCTCAATCTTCTCTTTCACCCCAGACACACTGCAGCCTTCAGTGGGCACATCTGACCAAAATTTTAATCCAGATTTGAGCTGGTAAATCACAGCAGTGGCTCCTGGTCCTTTCGGGGCACTTTATACCCTTTTTAGATTGATAGTTGGCAGAGTTCAGTATCATTAATTAGTATGTGCTCCAACCACAACAGTAGCTGAGAGGAGCATTACAAATGCCAGCCCTGCAATGTCCCTCCCCTGAGCTGCACGGGAGCAGAGCAGGACACATACAGCACCAGCTAAGCTTCATTGGTTTTCCAAGGTTTTTTTTTTGTTTTCCTATTTTTTCATATATTCTGCCTTTGCAATACAATTGCCCTAGGCACCAAAGATGAGGAAAGGCCATGATAGCCACAGCACCACTGCTAGAGAAAGAGTTTGCCAAGTGTGTTGTCCTGCTTGGCTTCAGTCTGTGCTCTGAATGAGCCCCAGCTACAGATTATACCAACAGGGGTGTACGTTTCTGGTGCCGGGTGCCAAAATTATTTTAAAAAGCAGTGTAGCTCACTGTCATTAAGCCAAACCAAAACTCAGTCAGTGCCAGACGTGGCACCAGTGCCAACAGTTCACTACTGTTAGACTACAGCACCCGCCGTGGCTGGGGCTCCCTCTCCTTGCAACCAAGCGGCTCTTGGGGCCTCTCCTGGGCTTCACGCAGAAAGGCAAGTGCATTTGGCGGTTTCACAGAGTTCCTCCTCTCCATCCCACCCTGCCCACCCCCCAAAAAACCATGTTTTTCTCCCCCACACACAATCTCCATCTAACATACGATTCTAAAAAGTCGCACTAGAGTACAAAAACAAAACTACATCTACAAAACTAAAGCCACATTTTGAAAATGAAGTCCCTAAAAAAAATTAAAAAAAAACATTATTTTAAATGAGAAAATGATGTCATCTCTTTTGGTGGTCCACCAGAATGCTCATTTTTTTTATTCTAAATTCAGACTTCAATAAAACTATCTTTATTCTTTTCCATTGGCTTAAAATTAATACTGCAAGAATAAAAAAGCAAAAACTTGAGTCCAAACAGCAAGTCAAAACAAAACCTATAAGAACAAAACACTTTTAAACCTGGTCCATGGCATCTGCACTCATATATACCTCATTATCAGTATTTATTGACAGTTCCAAACCACAGCCTCTGAAACACCACAGTAATTTCTTATTTTAGAAACAAGGTAACACTAAAGTATTCCAGACAGCACAAAGCAATAACCATGGAGAACTCTAGATTTTATGCTGATAACCACTACAATGCTTTTTATCCAAGTGCTTCAAAGTGTCTTACAAATATGATTAAGCCTTAGCACGGCTGGGAAATAGGCAAATGTATTAAGAGTTTTAGTCAGAAAGCTGAGAAGCTGAGATACCTACTGATCTCAGATTCACAGAATCATTAAGGTTGGAAGGGGCCTCTAGAGATCATCTAGTCCAACCCCCTGCTCCAGCAGGGACACCCAGAGCACGTGGCACAGGGTGGCATCCAGGCGGGTTTGGAAGATCTCCAGAGAAGGAGACTCCACAGCCTCTCTGGGCAGCCTGTGCCAGGGCTCTGGCACTCTCACAATATCTTTGGTTTTAACTTACAAATACACAGAAAAAAAACAAGTTCATTTTATAGGAGACATTTTTGTGGCGTTGTAACTGTAAAAATAGCATTAATTGTGACATTCATTTTCCTGTCACTGTTTGTATAGACTTGTACTAATTTTTACTTTCAGCTCTGCTGATGATTTTCAATAGCCTCACAAAAGTTGTAATTGGAGAGGTTTTCTATATTGATCAGAATTAAAGATTTGTGGAAAAGAAAAAGGTTCTAAATTTTATTCCTGGCATATTCAGTAGAATTTTAGATAATTTGCTCCTTCTTTTGAAGAGTGCCAAATATGGGCAACATGCAAGTGGCAAAATTCTCTCCGCTGCCTATCCATATCTTTTCCCCAGAAAAAATATGGCAGCTTTGCTATTTTGGGGGACCTTATGTTGCTTCCAAGATGCACTACATTCAATGGCCTGTCTTCACTAGGCAATCACTGGAGCATTGTCCAGAGTTAGCAATGCCATCATATTACTAAACCCTGCCAATGCAATAAATTTCATTGCAGGAAGGCACTGAGCCGCCAGTTGAAAATCTTCACACCAACAGTGCACACAAAGTTTTTACTGGGGAGCAGAAAGATTTGCAGCTTTGTTTATTTAACTTTAAACTGCTTCTCCTATGGAGACAAAATCCTAAATCCATGCAAAGGATAGTATCACACTATTGCCTTAAAGATTTTTTTTTGAAAATATAATAATAATAATAAACTGCTGGTCTGTGGTTGTATTTAGTTTTGGAGTCTCTAGGCACAACACAAAAAAAGGCAAACGCAAAGTTTTACGTCAAAAGTTTCGAAATTAAGAAATCAGTCCTGCAATATTAAGCCACAGTTTCCCACTCAGATGCCAAATATCTGTTTACCCATACTAATAGGAATTTCTCTCACACATACATGATTTAGGCTCACCCAGAACTTCAGTTGAAGAAACTGCTGACGTCTCATCCTCTTTACACAAAGAGTTATGTTTAAAACTCATGTTCAAAGCAGTGAGCACAGTTGTTAAAGCTTTTCTTTCTATACCTAGTCTTTGAAAATCATTGCAGAATAAATTCTGAAGTGCTTTGCATATCTGATATACACTTGATTTGATGTAAATACGTTTGAAGGAAGTCAAGAAGGAAGAATAAGAGTGTCTCATTTCCTTCTTCGTAGCCTGTTAATGGAAGGCTTAAAGCGATATGGCATATGCAGTTAAGTCTTCTTCCAACAGGAAAGAACGTGCTGTCAGACTGAGAGATGCCAAAACTGTCTTTAATTTTTACTCCTTGTGAGAGAACATGCTGTACAAACGAGTGTCCAGGCCAAAAGCCAGAAACTCAGCTTATGGCATGAACTTTCCTCACTTTCATCTTTCATCACCATTTGAACAATGCTTGTTCATCAGTGAAAAAAACACAAACATTTCATGTGACAAGTTTTCTACATCTATTGTTCTGAAATAGGAGAAATGTGGTGTTTATATGATGTTACATGAGTATAAAAGTACAAATAGATTACATAGGCATATACCTGATCTTCATGTACATAGAGTTTGCAATCACAAAAACATACTGGTCCATTGAAAGATTTGTCTACCCTATAAAATTTACCAAACAGCTATTCCAGAAATAATTCCTATTCTGAAAGCTTGTTCTATAACAAAACTCTGAAGTGTCTTCTTTTCACTTCTAAAACACCTGTGCTTACAACACCAGCTTATTGTGGAGTAACTGTTACTAAATAAATTACTGAGGATTCTGTGTATGCACTTCCAGAGTGGCAATGAAGCATGAAAGCAAGAAAGAAAGAAAATTGACCAAAGAACAAACTCAAGCTCCTTAGAAAAACGTAATGAATAATCATTTTTGTGTTATGTTTCATTGCATTATATTCCAAGCCATTAGAACATTACATCTGCTTTTTAAATTAAATCTTTTAACCAAATCAGTTCCCAGACTCGGTTCATCCTGTGGCCACCCAAACACTTCCTGCCAGCATGACAGAGGGATCAGCAAGCATCGGAAATAGGGATCAGGCAACCACCAGCGCCAGAGCAGCAGCAAACTGCTGGGCAAAGCCGGGCGAAGGAGATCGGTGGGAGGAAGGCCTCTTTCCACAGTGCCTAGCCATGAGGTCGTCTCAGCTGTTTTGATGAATGGCACCCTTAAATTTATCTAAATATTTGAAATGCTTCACTGTGAGATAAAAGAAGGTGTGCCGGAGCCTAAGAGGATTAGCACAGGAACAATGGTTACTACGGGAGGAAAAGAACTCCTTGGCAGTGGAATTCATTTTATGGAGGAGTCTGTACTCCTGTCTGAGGTTTCCAACCACAAATTCATCAGGAACAAAGTAAAGAAATATGAAAAAAAAAAAAAAGAAAGAAAGAAAACAGAAAAGGCAACTGAAGAAAGCAATTCTGACTAAGGGACACTCTTCACCATTTCATTTATGTTGTCTCTGTGATTTTTCTGTTAGTGGAAACCACTTTACTCATTGCACAGAAAGACTCCACAATACATCTAGAACTTCTGGTAAATCAGCAATGGTAAAAAATCATCACATTCTCAGTTCAAATGCAACGCACATGGCTTTCTGGCAGAATCCACCACCCTAAGCTCCTCCAGACACTCAGCACACATACACACACACAGGCAAACAGTATAGAATTTTTGAATCAGTAAGTCACTTGGAAGAACCTCCAGAAGTGTGCCGAGGCATGTATCTGGTGTGGTGCCAAATTATGTGCTTCTGTTTGTGGCTTTCAAATATGGATTAGACAGATGCACAAACACGTACTATTTGGCAAGTAGTGACAATAGCCTACTCTGAAGTTATTAATTTCAGCCTATGCTTTTTTTTTTTAGTTTTATTAGGTGAAAGAAAAAATAATGACATCTTGTTTGACGCTTTCTTTATATCCTTTATGTCTTTTTGTCATCTTCTTGTTCATCTGTCAAGGACGATAAGCCCCTGCAATTCCAGAATGGCCCCTTTGGATCTCTCTAATGCAAGAATTTCAAATAAAATGGTCAAATGTCAAGTACTTTTACAATGGAATTTGCATTTATATTCACTGTTATTCTAAGACACCTCAAAAATTCCAAAAAGTCCCGCTGTGGAAATCTCTAATATTTCAATTTCTGGCCACAGACCCATTTGGAAATTAGCTAAAGAAAGCTAATTATTTGGACTATCAAAGTCTTGTGCCTCAGCAGTGCCATGGGTAAATAGAGACTTTTGCACGACACATACCATGGACCCACGAGCTTACCATAACCATCACCCACAGAGCTCTGTCTCTTCTTACTTACTACCATAAGCCTCAGTGACATGCCTGAGGCAATACTTCTTAATTCTCTGCACTTTAGAGCTTGAAATATAGGCATTTCAAAGAAAGCTTTATTCTAGACTCTGTAATCGTAAAAACAGCCCACAAATACAAGGCTTCAATCCTCCCTTTAGTCTGAATGTCCCAAGAACACAAATGTAAATGCAATCATCCTCTGTGAAACATCTACAAAGTGTCATGCAAGGTCAAGCTATTTACAGTCTGTCACTTTTATCATTTTATAGGTAACACTAACAGTTGAGTTACGCATGGAAAAACGTACAGAAACCAGGAAACTTTAAAAAAAAAAAAGGTAGAAAGGATTAGACACTGACAGTGGCCCATTGTTAATTGAGTCCCATGTGTGAAAGCTACAGAAAGATTAGTTTATACAGCTGCTGCTATTTGTCATAACATTGCTAACAAGGTACACATGTTAAATCTGAGCCTCTCCTTTCAGTCCCTAAAAAAGAATGACCACGCTAAATTCTATGGCAAATATTAATTGAGAAAAATCAATGTTACTTCCTGGGGAATTCAGCTACCTCAGATTATTTTTCTTACTTTACCATGACAATAAGCTTTTTCTTTTAAGGAAATATCCCTCAAATGTTAACAGAGTATTTGGAGAGTACAGAGACAGGGCAAAAGAAACTAAGGGTCAAGTCCTGGCAAATTCTCCTCTGTACCTCCACACTTAAGTTTTGAGCTGTTGGGCTGTTTTGAGCCATCACTGCTAGCCTAAAGCACAAAGATTTACATCATAAGCATCCATAGTTCCTTAGAAACATGCTGCTTTCCTTTGAAAATCATGGAAACTCAGATATCTTCTGCTGTCTTACGACACCCAACATGATCGGCAGGACTGCCACCATGGCAGCTGGGAGATGAGGATCTAAAGCAGGGTTGGTGCCTCCATGCAGACAGCACCCACAACGGGGCACACCAATGGTGAAGCGGAGCCCCCAGGTCATCCTGGAGGGCGGCCTGCATGGCCGTGTAGCAGCTCGGCCTTCAAATGAGCCTTCAGGAGCCAC
>NW_010584739.1:1662579-1687469 GCF_000705375.1 Tinamus guttatus | reverse complement strand
TGCCTCCCCCCCCCCCCCGAGCCACAGAGGGCTACGGCGGGGGCTCCCCGGCTCGCTCTGCTATTGCAGCTATGCGCATATTCGCATGGTATTTGGGAGGTGGTTGTGCATGAGCCTCCTCCGCGCCGTGCGCCAGCTGGCCCCAGTGAGGGCCTCACGGCTGCTGCAGTGCTGCAGAAGGCACACACTTGCAAAGTGCCATATTCATACATCCCAACCTTCCTTTGAGTTTCCTAACTTGACATGAGCGCTTGAGTGCCCCGCTCCTGCTGGGAAGGTGAACTGTGACTTCTCTGTGCAAGGACTCAGCTGTGGTACAAAAACCAGCATCGCAGCAGTGCCTAGACGAATGAAAGAGCCTCCTTTTCAACTGAGCCAATGATTTTCTGTTTGTCTTAAGGATAGTCACTTTATCTTAAACAAGGGAATGTCAGCTCTTGTTGTTATTCATAGACACTTTGATGTCAACAGCAAGAAATGCTCTTTGTGTGTCTGCACAACTCTCACATATTTGACTAAACTTTTTTTAGATTAGATATTAGGGAAAATTTCTACACAGAAAGAGTAGTCAAGTGTTAGAACAGGCTGCCCAGAGAAGAGGTGGAGTCACCATTCCTGGCAGTGTTGAAGAAGCGTGTAGATGAGGCATTTAGGGACACGGTTTAGCAGGGATGGTGGTGATGGGTTTACGGTTGGACTAAATGATTTCGAAGGACTTTTCTTGAAAGACAATAATGATTTTATGATTCTATGATAATAGAAATAATAGACAATTTTCACCTACTCACATGCTGTAGAACTTTCGTATTTGTCAGGGAATTAGATATTTCAGGTGCTGAATTCAAGTGTGGCTCAGTAAGAAAATCATATTTAAATAGGCCCACAATTTTGGCAAGGAGAAAAAGCAAAACATAAACCTCAACAAATAACTATGTTCTACCTAGCCAAAGAGCATTCTAATTTAACTGCCAAATAACAAAAAATAATTATACCTGCGCATGCATCTGTGCAATAGAACTTAATCCCTAAATGTTAAGCTATTCATCGTCATGAAAAATCTGTCGTGTATCAATCTCGATTAAACTCATTTCAGCCTTACAGGCAGCTGTCTTATTTAAATTTGTTTGACAAATGCTAGCAAGTAAGCCAGATATATGACAGTGGTTATGAAAGTTCATCTCATTTCACAGCTGAACTTCGTCATGATTGCTGTAACTCTGCTTACGTACTTACACCATCAGTGGTAAAAACTGCAGGCTTCTCCACAGCACAAATGCCAGGTTTGCTATAGAAAGTTATTATCTGTAATTTACAGTTTTGCTGAGTCAGAAGGAAGAAGTGGGAAATAAATACAACAAGACGAAAAGTCACAAAACACTGAACTTAACTACTCTTTATGTGGTCACATAAACACAACAGACAGTGGTAAAACCTCCAAAACCAAATTTAAGCAACAATTATTATAAAACCAAAAGAATGCACAGCAATGATTTTACCCTGTAATTCTTACTGGATGGACTGCATCAATGGCATTCTTTAGCTTCAATCTCCTAGCTTGATGCTAAGTTAGGAATATGGATGTGATTATAGTTGTTGGCCTTAAACTCTATAAACCATGCAGAGATAAACTGCTATTAGTGAACATACCCACTCCAAATAGTTGTGTTTTGACAAACACAATTAAAAGCACAGGAAAAATACAGAAACACCTGAATGAAAGCCAACAACAGCAATTATAAATATCATGCCAAAAAACACTGAGGTCACTTATGACCTACACTAATTCACTGCACTGCAGAAGTTCATTTCATTCATATGAGTAAATACATTCATATTTTACCAAATCGGATGAAGATTTGGTTAATGATTTTAACATGTAAAATAATAGATAGTTTGTAAATTTGAGATTAAAAAGCAGCAGCCAAACATGTAGCTTCTTAAAAAATTGGAATTTCTTAGATTCCTCAAATTTGTCATCTTCCAACAGAGACAAAAGTATCCACGATGCATGTTGAAATATTTACTTTGCTCAGAAAAAAAAAGGAAATCCATTTTCCACTCATTGAGTCTATAAGACATATTCATTTTAATATTATAATATGGATTAAAGTGTCCTGCTTATTTGCTTTCCGAGATGAATTTCTTAAGTATGCTGAAAGAAATAAGATCTTGAACAAAGCATTTTTTTTTCACTTGTTCTATGGAGAGGTTGAGTTGCTTGCCAAAGAACTGCTCATGCTTCCCCAAAATATTTTTATCAATGAACAGCACACATCAACCATCAGCAAGTCTCACAACCACCAAGCACTTTTTCCATTAAATTATTTCAAAATGTTAAAGATCGATATGGTTCAGTACAGTTCTATACAACTTAAATGCGACATTTGTAAACTATAGCTTGGGGGGGAAAAAAAAGTATTCTAGATAATCTATGCATTTATACAATTCAACAGTCAAAAAGAAAACTCACAAAAATGCCTCAAGAGTTTTGAAATGCAAATATGGAGAAACAGAAAATGTTGTTTTAAAAACCCTGTGCATTTATTAATAAAATTAAACTAAAGGATAGGTCTAAAGAGAATTCACAGCAACAAGTGCTGGAGTCCTAGAATTTGTTAGGATCAGCAGCTTTTACAAATTGTCTTATTTTCATGAAAACCAGTGACAGGATTATGAGAACAAGCATGATCCATTACAATCTCTAGAGTGCCAAACACTCCCATCAGAAAACACAGAAATGAACTTCTTCTCTAAATTTGTACATACACTTTGCTTTATTTTCCTTTAAAAAAATAAAATGTAGTCAAAAGCTATTTCATTTCTCTTGTTAAACTTGAAACATGACTATTTTATCTAGGATGCCTCCTGCAACTTAGATGTTGGTGTATTAAGCTTGGGTAGCCAACGACCAAGCTTAAGAAACTCAAGATAAGTGTTCACCCTAATTTACAAAAATCCATTTTTCTAAAATAACACCTTAACTACTTTCCTAGTTTCCCCTATTGGCAGATACTTTATCAAGTGTCACAAGCAAAAAAAAAAAAGAAAAAAAAAAAGAGTTAAGAACTAAGCATTCTAAGCATTTACAAAGAGGATAACAATAACTCAGTGACTTCATTCTTTAATGCCAGAGGTAAGATATACAAGTTTAATAGTCTAAAAGACTGTAAGATAAAATACACCTATCGCTTCATTCTTATGAAAATTTATTTTCTTATTCATAGTAAAACTATTCTAAAATATGTTCAAAACACATTACCATAACTGAAAAACTTTAATGATTTATTTACATATCAGTACAGTAGTGCTGAGAATCACAGAGGCGGGGCCAAATATCGCTGTAGTGTGTCTAGTATAGCTTTAGTGCACAGACTCCACATTAGGCATTGGAAATGCCATCAGACCCCAAAGTCACAATCAGGATGGAGGTCCTGGTGTGTTGTCCTGTGCTATGTGCTGTCCTGGAGCGCAAGAGGACAGTGACCTCAAACACTGGCCATTCCTTACCCTGTAAGAAGTGGCATTTCAAATCAGTGCTGAAGGATTTCTATAAACACCCAACATAAAGCAGCACATTTGCACACAAAAGAGACTTGTTGTTGTTGTTGTTGTTGTTGTTTTGCCTGCCAGAGATCTTCATGTGCAGCAGCAGCCTCTTGTCCCAGCAGGATGGCAGGACATCCTGTCCTCTTAACGACTTAATGAGGTACATCATCCATGATGATGACCGAGTTACTTCTCCTGAGATAGGAGCTTGTGAGATAGTATGAAGGTTAGCATGGCGGAGAGCATGGGATAGCATGGAGGCTGCATGAGGGAAGTTTAAAGAAACACTGCCTTAATCACTTAATTATGAGTGAGCATTAAAAACAAATGAAAAGGTATATGAAAATAACTAGTTCCATTACAGTTCACTATAGTTTCACTTTCCTCCCATGCTGTTATAGCCTCTAGTGTTATGTTTGCGAGTCCTGAAGAAGACTCTCTGTTGATATCTCTCTCTCTCACACTCAAAAAAAAAATATGAAGGAATTGAAATGTTTGTCACAATATTAAGATTTAAGCTAACACAACGATTGAAATTCAGATCCCAAGCACTAACAGTATTCACTGGGGGAAAAGAATATGTCTTCACAATTGTGTTTAAGCAAACTGGACTTATTTACTTGCCAATTTGAGAGTAATAGTTCTGTACAGGTCTGGAAATATTTCTGCTGATTGAATTAATTCTTTGCTCTTAGAAGAATATGGTGACAATATTTCAGTAAAGAAAATCAGCACATGGATATTCTTGTTATTTTTTTTTCTTTCTTTCTACCACTTTTAGATCACATTTTTTTCTAGACCAGGAACAGCACCTAATCCAGTGTTCAGTGTTCAAACACAACTAGAACTACTGAAAAATAAACATTTCAAAATTTCTTTACCTTTTCTGCAGCAAACACTCTTCTGAGTTAATGGTAGGACAGTTCCCTACCGAGGGGTATTCCACAGAGACATATATGCTCTTCTAACATAGCAATATTTGTCACTAAATGACAAAAGCGCTTTCTGAAAAAATTATCAGAAGTACATTGTGATTTCTTCAATTATTATTTTTATTTTAAAAAGCAGGGAATAACTAACAATCAGCATCTCTAGAGCTCCTGAAGCATTGTGGCACAGGACATCTGAGTTCTGACAGTAAAAAATGCCCTCTACTGAGAATTTTCATCTCCATTTTCTCTAAATCTTTAATATTAATGTCTACAAAAACAAGCATGCAACTCATTTTGCCTTTGGTCCAGAGACCTGTTCCCTGCTGGTTTACATTTTGCAATTTTAGTTGCTTAATCCTCTTCATTGTACTTTAATTTTTAAGCTGTTTTTGTATAGTACATGTAAGTTGCGCAATCATTCAGCATAGGCTCAAAATTTCACAGACCCCAGTACAAAATCTGGAAAATATACACTAAAAAGTATTTTCTGTTTCAGAAGAACACTTACAATCAAAAGAGAATGTTTAAAAAGGCATTACATATCATTAAGAGCATAAGCCCCAAAGAATTCACACTTTAAAACCAAAGGCAAAAACTTTTGGTAAGGCGGAAGGAATTATGGAAATCTTACATTGTGGAACAGTGGATGGCATAGATGAGAAATCTACAAGAAAGCACCTGCTCCCCTAGTGAAAATCTTACTTAATTATGCATCCAGCACATTTAAGGTAACTTGACTCATAGTAACTAGAAAAGATAATGAGAAGTTTCTGTGAAGTTATTGCCTGTAAATAAAGCAGTATCCTTGAACATCTCCATATTCTCATGTTGAATGCAAAAAGCTTTTTGTAAAATTTATATAATTTATATATATATATTCATATGAATGAATACATTCACATATATGAATTCATATATATTCACACATATGTATAGTCATATATATAAAGCCTATAGCACATGGGCTAGAAGACAGCACTCTCTTTGTCGTTCTTGCATATTGGTCAAAATGCAGGGGTAGAACACCTTGCTTATTAGGCTTTGAAGATTAGTAGTCTCAGTAAGCTGAAAGAATAATCATCTGGAATATTTTAAAAGACCAGAAAAACCTTCAAGACTGTGCTATGGTTGAGAGGAAGTCAAGCCTCTGTCCACTCACTCTACCACTGTGTTGCAGACCTAGATTTGTCCTGATTTGGGGCTTCAAGGAGACCTACTGGAGCTCCCAACCTCTTTCTTCTACACTTCTGCAACTATTCTACAACTTCTCTAAGTGTTGTCTACAACTGTTTTGATTGTATCATCTGCGCTCCAAGAGATAGCTCCAAGAAAAACAGTTCTTACAAAGTCAGTTGGGCAAACCAAGACCTACAAGCTTGTGTGCACCTGAAATGTCCAGACAGCTCCAGACTGCCAGATGAGCCCAGCACTGTGACTCCACTCACTCCTGTGTGTTACAAAACTGGGGTCACAGGACCTTGGAGTCAGCAGAGATAAGTGTCCTGCTGTCCTATCCATGCCAAATTGCAGGTAGAAGTCACCTAGGATACTCAGCTCCGGCCGCAGAACGTAGCTCCACAGCATGCAGCTGCCCTCTGCTTCTAGAGAAGTTGGCTAGACTCACCCTGATGCTATAACCATCTGCCTTTACTTCTACTTCTTTCCCTCTCACAGTCTTGCCAACACACCATGCACAAATACAAAGTGCATGCTGAGTGAGTTCCTTCAAAAGTATCACCCTAGGTAACTCAGCCATGCTTGAAGCTTAGCATAACCTTGACCTGCTGGACCTAAAAAGATTCTGACTTTTTTTGAAGGCATTTCTTTCTGTTTCTGAAAGAACTCCAGCCACACAGCACTGACAGCCATTAACCTAGATGTCTGAGGCTTCTTTCTGCGTTTGAGGGACAAAATCTGTAGTCTGGCACCCATACTGCATACAACTCAGGCAGAGAATAGCAGCGACTACAGAAATGCATAGAGAAATGCAATCAAAATGAACAGCAAGAGGACACAGGCGAAATACAGTACTGACAGGGAGTTGCTCTGGGTAATAACACACTTGGTAACAACAAAAAAAAAATAGTGTTACTTTTTTGCTGTTTTCTTCTAGGCCAAATAAAATGTTTCTTCCAAGTTTTCTTTAGCAATCACAAGATTATCGCAGTCAGTGGAACAGATGCTGGTCTCGTGGAAGTATGGCCTGATCCTGTAAAGCCTGCTTTCTCATGTGAAGACCCTTTGAAATCAGTCGGATTTGTATAAATAGGGATTTGCAGGATTAGGTCTACAGTCCAGAGACTCTGCAGTGCTTCAGTCATATGTGTTCTAGTTTTGCTGCTTAGGAAACCAATGCACCGGAGTAGTTCCCAAACCAACCAAATCGCTTTTACAAATTTTATACTAACCTGGAGACAGTCCCTCCACTGTGAGCTCAGAATGAGATCTTTTCAGTTCTGTAAAATAACCCTTAATGGGTTATTAAGTCTAATAGGACTTAGAAGGTTGGACCAGATACCCATGTATGCATGCAGGGTAGAAAATATCTACTTTACTGTCCACTGCTGGGAAACTGGGGAAAGGAAATAAGATATTTTTAAGATTCTGTTTTTTTTTTTTCTTTTCCAAAACAGAACACAACATTGGGTATGCATATAATCCTTTCCCAACTTCAAAATCTGGAGCTGGAAGCAAATCCTATTGCTTTGAATGGGAATTGCTTTGGATGACTACAGCTACACTGAAATGTCTAGAGTGTGGCCTTCCAGGTAAGGGAAAGTGTCACTGGTAATGGAGATGGCAGCCACGCTCACTATCTTTCCATGCCTAACACTGGCAGGAAAACACCAACACTTCGTGGCCACCAACCAGGCAACACGTGACAGACACCAAAAAAGCTGCTGAGCGGTAAGCGCCTCTGCGGAGGCACTTATTCCAGGAAACTGGGAAATGCCAGAACTAGTTACTCTGCGGGTTGCGTGAGTGCTGGCAAGAAGTATGCTGGTATAACTTTGGAATAGGTCAAGTGTTAACCATGATACATAGGCACCAGACTTGGGAACCAAATGAAGGCATACATGCCAGTAAAATGTGTAATGACAAGCACATGTGCCAAACCTGTTCTGCCCAAACCTATGGAAACTATGGATCAAAAAGCAACAAACATAGATTGCTATACATACATTGTTATTTTTTATTAGCTTTCTGAGTCACATATAAAATGGAGGGAAGTTCTGATGAGCCTGATGTGGTTATTCCAGAGTGCATATTCTTCTAGATTAGGTCCATATCACTCTGTAGAGGGCCCACAGAAGCAGGTTACATTAAACAAAATCAGTGCAGCTCTGCAGGTCCTAGGACCCAAGTGGGCTTGCTCAGACCTCACATTGGCACCTCTAAGTATCACTCTACTGTGGCATGTAGATACACTTTAGCAGGAACAAATTACAAAATTCTACAGCCTCTTTTTTTGCAACTTATATGCAATATGCAGATTAACCACTAAATTCTGTTCTGTGTTTTCTGTTTCGACATCTGTTTTCAGTGCATTGCAATGAAATCTGGGGCTTCATACATATATTTGCTATAATAAAACTGCCAGTAATCACTGCTTTCCAAAATACAGTACATAACCATTTTTATTCAGTGGTCTCAACTGCATGATCTAATAGTGTTCCTTCTCAACTCTATCAGTTGGCTCCAGGCACAGGGTGCCTATCAATGGCAAAAGAAGAGTCATGGGCATGTGAAAGACAGAACATCTCATTATATCTTAATATGGAATATGGAAAAAGTCTATGTATAGCTCATTATATCTTAATATGGAATTTAACAAAAAGTCCATGTATAGCACTCTCTGTAAGTTCCTCACCGGATGGAAGAAAATTCTTGTTAATGTTCATCATACTGTGATACATTTCAGCAAGCCCAGGATACCATTAATATGACTTAAATTTTGACAAAGTCAAACCTTGCTGGACTATATTTAAAAACACTTTTATCTCACTGCAATAGGATAATGTGTTCTAAGACTATATGCTGCAGGAACATAAGACTCTTCCATGGATGCAGCCTAGGCTCAAAAGCACTGCACTGCACTTCTAGTTAATTACTGCTGAACAATGCAAAAGAACAGCTTAGGCATTCAGACACAGGCCCAAGAGAATTAGTACGCTCCTTTGCTCAAAGAAGACTAGGAAGAGCAATATCCAGAAAAGCAATTACAAAAATGCAAAGCTCTGAGAGGAAGTTGGGCGGATTTTATTTGTTCATTATTTGTTATGCGAAATCTCCAAAAGGGAGAAAATTTGACTACAGGACCACGAGGTTATAAAGGACATCAAGAGGTCACCTGAACCACCTGTCTGCTAGACATTTTGATCAAGTCTAACCATGCCATTTTGGTAAATGCATGCTAAACCTGTTCTTGAAGCCTTCCACTGATAAACATTCTCCTCTGATGGTATATTCTGCACTCATCATTAGATTTTTTTTCATTTCCTTGGGTTTTTGGTGGTGGAGGTTTGGTTTGGTTTGGTTTTGGTTTTTCTGAACATAGTATTTCTGAATGAAATGTAAGGCCTTTATTTCTTTTCCAGCCTACAAGGTTCACAGATAGGCTGAGAGAGGACTAAAGCTTCTGACTGTCCCCAGCCAATTCAGATTCATGCTTTTTTTTTTTTTTTTTTTTTCTTTCCTGATATATACAACTGTGTCCAAAACTGGACACACTTAAACAACGTTACACCATTACTCCTTCAAGTGGATGAAGTGAGTGGTTTTCTAAGTCTTTCTAACAATTGTTTTCATTCTGTTCTATGTTTTGGTTCCCAGTATTGAACAATTCAATATCATTATCTGACCCTGCAATGATCCTGGTCCTAAATCTGAAATAGGGTTTTCAATGCACATGCTTGTTGAAGGACAAACAACAGATTAATTGCTGGCCCTAATGCTGTGTTTGTGAGTGCTAAGAAGTCATTTCAAATGTTCCAAAAAGGATTAATCAAGTATAACAAGTCTATTTAATTACTGAAAGACCAGTGATCCTCATTTTACTATAAGCAGCTTTTCCTTCATTTGGAATCTCTAAATAGAACAGAAATCATTGCATGACAACTACAATTCATGTCCCAGAATATTCAGGTTGTAGCAGTAATATAGTGAAAAGAATGCAAGATGCCAGAGACCACTCCCTGCACACGACTGCTTTTCTGCAGGACATTGCAAGATTAGACATAAATTTTTAAATATAATGGTATTTCTTGCTTTAGTCAAAGTACAGAAAAAAATGCTTTATGCTCAGTATAACAGTACAATATTCACTTCCTTTAAAAAAAAAAAAGGAAAAAAAAAAGCAATACCACCAACAATTAAGCAAGTTAACTAATTACACTTAGATTTTCAAGAAAAAATAACCTCTCGAGTTTAATTAAAGTACTCCATGACTTCTATATAACATAAGCTAACATAAGCCTTTAGAGATGGCTAAACTGCAAACAGTGAACTCACCTATGAATGTGTGTATGGTAAAACCAAAACATGATACAGTTTAAATTATGTGTCTGAATCTAGACAGTTCAATCAATTTTCCAATTCTCCTTTCTGCTCAAGCTAGTTATTCTTTAACTAGAAGACAAACAATAGAATAACTTTTAATGTTAACCCTCTGTTAACTGCAAACCGCATTGATTCAGTTCCTCAGAACCTGAGGAAGGCTGCGCAGACTTCTTCCATGTTTTATAAAGTAATGTCACTTCCCACTATTAGAAGCAGACATAGGAACTTTTTAGGTGACAACACACTACCACTAACATACCATCACAAGGGAAGGAAAGAGGAAGGCAGTGACTTAAGGAGGGAAAGCAGATGGGACCAATGAACCCCAAAATGCACTAGTTGTAATTAAGGACTTTGGTCATTTCACTACAATCAATGCGGCCTTCAGGCAAACTCAGCCCTCCAAAACAAGGCCCTGGAATAAACTATTAGGGAAAAAAAAAAAAAAAACTCTCATCTTCCTTGCAATTGTGACCTGCCTAGGTTATCAGTGCAATATGAGTATGACCACTGTCTTCTAGACACTCTTTTATTAGCTTAGTTACACCTCGCACTTCAGATCAGATTAGACTCCTGATCATCCACCCTGTATCCATGCAGATGTGCTCTGGTGTCATCAGACCAAAAATATGTGGGCATTGGGGCAGAGGGGTGAAAACCGCACCACAGCGATCCCAAATGCCACCCCACCAGGCGCAGCAGACCTTGCAGCTACGAGCGTGTGTCTGTGACTGCACAAGATGATCAGTTCCTTCATCTAGGGGTCCAAAGCACTGCTTTTTCCACCATGTCTGCGCAGCCGAGGCCACACGCGCGGGCTGCTAACGGTACCACCGGGCAACACAGCTGCCTGAGCATGCCAAAGTGCATACCCTGGTCCTGGCCCATGGAGCCCACGTGGCTAGGAGGACGTCTCCCACCTCAAAGAGCTCCCGGCACCACAGGACTCGTGGCAGAGGAATGCTTTGTGCCGACCAGCCGTGCTTGGGCAAGTCTCTTCTGCCTAGGCATGAGAAAACCCGGGGTGAGATATTTCTTAGCAACACAGAGCCCATTCTGGGGCTGGGCATGGGCACGGGTTGTGCTGGTGGTGGAATGCAGGCCAGGTTACAGCTTTTCAGTGGGTACGTACCTGAGGATGTTGCAACTCTCGACCACAGCACATGGCAGTTACAGACTGATCAACCTGTGGGAGGTCACGCAGGGACCCACAGCACAATGGAGACCAGGACAAGGAATCTGAAGCCTCTGACCTAGCATTTGAACACTGAGTCATACTTCATGCTGTCATTGCAGTGATACTGTTCAGGTTCTTGCGTCAGCATTCCCACCCTCTTCCTTCCAAGGAACCATGGAACAGCAATTAAAAATCAAGTCTAGATTGCAAAGTGGCACACTAAAAGAGAATGTGCGGTCATCTGTGAGTGCATGCAACACAAGCATACATACACACATAATTCATTTTGTTTTGTTTTGTTTCCCCCCAAAATCAATCAATAGACCAACAGGACTGGTGAAATAAGCATGATTATATGATGCAAAAGTCAGGCACAGTGCTGCAAAAGAAAATATATTTTAAATGAAGTTAATTAGAATAAACCTACTTGCATGAGCCCAGCTTTTAGGCTTAAGAGCATACCAATTATCTAAAGACCACTGGATTACAAATTTACTACAATTTTAAGAGAAAGCGGGTATTACCATGTGAGCTTTCTTAAATACACATGGCCATATCATGCTCTCAGCTTAAAAAAAAAAACCTCAAACCCTCACTGGACATAGGAACAAGGCAAATTTCCTAACACTGCTGCACACTGCAGCCGCTGAATAGACACAATACCAAATTCAAAAGAGTAAATGATTCTATCAGTCAAATTATAGGTTATTACTACGAAAAGCACCACACTTGTATCAAGGAAATTGAGGACTGGGCATTAGAATAAGGAGCACTCATGGTAGACAGTTGGTCAGCACACGAGGCTGGCTCCCTTTCACATCAAGAACCATTTTTTTAAGTACAAGTAGCAAAGTTTCACAAAAAATATAAAAGATTGCTCTTTCTCCCCTCATAGTTACTTACTCTGATAGCACTTTTCTTCCTAAAAGCTGCAGGAACATGTATAACCATGATGTTTGTATCATGAAATATTGTCAAAACCGAACATTCTTTCTAATGTGCCCCACTCAACACTCACAGAGTAAAATGAGACTGTACCACTGAGGAAGAGTTGAGGAAAGAAGAAGAGGAAAAGAAAAAGAAAAGAAGAACAAGAACAGGATAAGAAAAGTAGAAGAAGAAGAAGAAGGAGAAGAAGAAGAAGGGGGAAGAGGAGGAAAAAAGGAAAGGACAGAAGAAGAGAAAGAACAAGAAATGAGGAAGAAATGAAGAAGAGGAAGAAGAAGAAAAGTTACAAAACTATACACCTTGCAAGAGCAGGACTCCCCTGTGAAGAGAAGGACATTGCCCTGCTGCCATGTCTCTGGTGACATCGTTGTGTCCTCACCAGCGTGGCTTTTGGATGCAGACAAAGGTGGTGATGCCACGGCCAGACCGTATAAAGGGAAGGCGGCAGCAGCAGCAGCGGAGAGAGGCTGGGAAACCCTGTGGGGTTGACACGGGGCCGGGAACACCCGGTCGCTCCGAGCACACAGCCCGTGGCAGCATCTCCACGGCGAAGGCAACCAGCCCCCAGCCATCCCGTGACCCAGGAGAGCCAAGGTCAGGAGAGGCAGGTAGCGAACTTGGCCCGCGCGTAAGTCACGCTGCAAATGAATTGTTTTAGCAGATCAGCTCTGGTCAATTAAACCTGACAGGATGTGTTGCACCCCATCACAGGGCTCGTGACACGGAGGCTGGGAGCTGAGGCCAGCCTCGTAAAAGACAGCTTTTAACGCGGCATAACAAATCTAAGGTAATCCATCCAGAAACTGCAGATGCCTGAATAACAACATACAAGCTGTCCTGACTAGGAGATGCTTTCACACTTTTAAATCAGAGACACATGGGTATAGTCATCCTTTCAATTCAGGTGTCAGGACTTTCAATGGCATTAATCATGCAAAGGAAACTGCTGCTGCTGCTGCTGCTGCTACAACAAATGCACCTGCTATCCATCAGATGCCAGGCACTTCCCCTAGAAATCTTCCGGGCAAATGCAGCATTTTTTGTTACTTGTTTCATCAAAACCCAGGCTGGAAGTGGATTGGTGTTTTGGTCCAATATAATCCACACAGAGAAATGTAGCCTACAAATATTTTAATTAGGTTTAATTTCTATAGCGATGGAGTCTGTAATTACTAGATGCAAATACGTGTGCATTTCTTTATTTTAAAGAAATATGCACCAATAGCTAATTCTATGAGGATTAACTCAGTGAGTGTTTTCTGCAGAATGCACCAAGACTTCTAACTCAAGAATAAAAATTTGAGAAAAAAATATTTAAGAAAAATAGTATAAGAAAAATGATATTCATCTTTCACTTGTGTAAGGTCATGCCTTACAAAAATATGTATAGAAATTCAGGCTAATAATAAAAGATTAAAGATTGAGAGGGCAAATATATAATCAATATGTCCAAGAACTAAATATTCAAAATTTATCACTGGCAAGTAACTGCAAACAATATGGAATTATATGCAAAAAACATTCAAGTTAAACATAAATTAGAAAACTTTTTTCCTTAATTTTCCAATAGACAGATTGAGTTTCTCGAACAGAGCTGACTAACTCGTCAGTCTTATGTTTGATTTTCCTGTTCATTATTTAAGGAAGAAAGTTTCTTCTTCTTTGGAGACACGTAGTTGCTGTTAAGAGGTACAAGACTTTTGGAGAAGAAGTCTTAAATGCTAAACAGTTTTCAGCTAAGCTTTTGCACTATTCATTGCCCTGCGTTGTACCACAATAATCCATCTTTACTTAAAAAAAAATAAGAAAAAAAAAAAAAAGCTTAAAAGCTTAAAAGGCCTCAGTAACTGTCCTACCTTAGACAGTTAGGAAGACCGAACATTGAAAGGATTCAGTTGCCTCCTTAATTTTAGGTCCCTATTTTTGATAGGATGGTGAGAGGGATGTAATATGAAGGAGACAGGAAGCACACAGGTGAAAGCTCTAGTGTTCAAGCCGGCTGGCTAAAAATGTCCCCAAATACTGTCACTGGTAAACACATTTTAGACTATCAGCCCTCACCCACAAAAGTGAAATTTGAATTGCATTTTCTCCCACTGACCATGAAAAAGCTAAAACACAAGGCATACAACAACAGTAATGTTAGTAAGAAATTATTGAAGAAATGCAAATAGAATAAAGATTTCAAGCAAAAACTTATCTTTTTATAATACAAAAAAAAAAGATGAGGAAAAAAGAAATGTTAACAGCTATACTAGAAGACTGTTTACTCAGTATCTCCCTACCGCACAATATACACACCCAAATCAGTTCTATTTTTTCTTGGCCAAAGCTAATAATTTAAGTTTTACTTCTCCTTCACTAGTTTCTGAGTCTCTTAAAACTCACCTTCTAATCTAAGCTCAGGTCTGTGAAACAGTTTATTAGCAACTATTTTTAGAAGTTCTGAGCATAAAAAAATGATAATAAAGTAAAATAAAAAGAGAGAAAGAGAGACTAAAACCATGAAACCTCCCTATAAAGAATGACACCTTCTTGCTGTCAAAAAAAAACACTGGCTAATCATTTGGACCTTCTTCCCTTTTCATATTCACTTAGCATCTCACAAGTGTCTCCAGATAGATAAGAGATTTCTTGTCCATCCTAAAATGATGTAACAAGCCTATGCATTTAAGGCAACCGTTTAAGCTGATGTTGAGATCACCCAACCCTGGTGGTTACAGCAAAGCAAGACACCACCTTGCTGCTGAGATTGGGACACGCTTCTCTAGGAAGTCTCTTGCGCAGCTCTGCTTGGGTCTACGGTGCGCGGCCCCTCTCCTGGGAGCCACAATGGGTCTCTGAAGAACTCACCTGCTGGCAACACGGGGGAGGAAGGTGCAGGAGAGAAGGAGGAGAGAAGGAACAAAGGCTGGAAAAGAGGTGGGCTCCGCAGCAAGCTGCGGGGACTAAGTTCTAAAATCTGACCTGCCGTGGTATAGGTGTTTAATCATTTCGATGGAGTGTCCAAAGTTCTAACGGATTCAGTATATATAAAAATAAAGAAATTTAAAATATTAAGCTCAATCTGTTGTTTGAATTATTTATTTGAGGAATCAGTGGCCTTGTTTATGGGTTTCAAGATGCCTTTTTGTTCCCAATAGTGTTCTTCTGTTTGCAATCACTATGAAGCAAGAATCTTCCTTTTTGTTTTCTGTTCTTTGTTATTTTATAGCTTTTTGCTATTGATCTAACTGTGACTCATAAATTAACACTGATTTTTTAATTTTCAACTGCTTGCACTGAATTTACTTAGCTGCAAGTTTCCTTTATATTAAACATAATTAATGTTATTCAGTCATGTGAAAATGACCACCCTAGTGGTAGAAGAAACCAGAACAGATTGAGCAAAAACGACCGTTCTCAAAATATATATATTTCATTCATGCCTGGAATGTTAAAATTAAATATACAAACTTCTTTTTTTCTCACCTGTCATAACATCCATAGTCCTCCTCTGACAGAAACTAAAAGGAAAATGTCCATTTTGTATTTTCCAGTTCTACTATTATAACCTCAGTTCACACATATACAATCTGAGAAATGAAAAATGATGGACAATCTTTCTAAATGCTAGAATTCTTGCATATCCATGTGAAAAATCTTTGCAACAATCACTCAGAAAAAAAAAAATTATTATGCCCATGTATAAGTCAAATTAACCCGTCTTTTAATGATAAATGCATTTCTTCCTGAGATTTTGAGCCCAGCTGATGCACTCAAAAAAGTAATCATCCTATATTTTACATTAGAGTACTATAAAAGAAACCATTAGGGTGGGTTTTTTGTTTGTTTGTTTGTTTGTTTGTTTGTAGATTAAAAAAAAAAAAAAGTTTTCTAAATTGTATTTTCTGCACCCCTGACTGAATTGAGTTGCTCAAAGTATGCCAAAGCTTTATAAAAGTTTATTATTCTCTGACAGATTACTATACTACAAAAAGCTTTTCTCAAATGAGAAGGGATAAAGCATTAAACTCATACATCTGCTCCTGCCCTGGCTCTTTGATACAGAATTGAGATTTGTTTTAAAACAATCCGCGTGTCATTGCAGGGTGGGAGTGCAAAGCTTATAGCGCATCTAAGCACCTAAGGGTGCAGAGAGGAATAAGCTCCTGCTGTTCCTAGCATAACTACCGACATGCTGCGTAAACTCCAGCAAATCACCTTGTGCCTTGACATACCCTGTTGTGAAACAGGTAAAATGCTCGGTGGTATGTTCCCATATAAAGCATTCAGAAGGAGGCAGATCGTTAAAGCTAATGGAACCAGGAACAATTAGCAGTTCAGCAGATTGATTGATCTATCCAGACCTAGTGCTTTTATTAATTGCACATTGGAAGCATCAGTGCACACAAGAAATGCAAGACCTTGTCCCAAATCCAAAAGTGCTGGTCTGACACTTTAACAAATGAATATTATGTGAACCATACAGAAAGGAGGCTATTCAGGAACTATTTGGGGTGTGATTTTACATGGAATTTCTTGCATTTCCAGTGAGCTAAGCGTACGAGTTTCATATATAATTTTAAAATAAAAAGTATCATTTTGATATTCCCGTAACACCAGTTTCCTAAGACGTTTACCAAACGTAACGTAAAGCATCATTTAAGAGCGACCACACAAACCTATCTGGAAATTTGAGCTCCCTACAAAAATATATCCTCAGAACTCTCTCAAAGAAAGAGAAGTTGAATAAGAACGCCAAGTCACTGATACTCCAATATTCTTCTGTCTCCGTCTTGCAATTCAGATATGTCACATCGGAAAAATAATTACAATTCTTTGCAAGAAGAAGACAGGGCTTTCTCTGTTTTGCTGATGCACTCCTTGCTGGGGAACCTTCCCGAGGGGGAAGCAGTGGTGCCTGCGGTGCAGGATGGGCCCTTCTTGCGGCTCCCCAGCGCGGCGCAGGCGGCTCCCGCGCCGCGGAGGCTGCCCCGGCACGCGGGGCTCCGCGCACACAGCGCGGCGGGAGCTGGCTGCAGCCCGGGGGATCGGCCGGGTCCCCCTGCGTCTGCGGGATCTGCAGGATCCCCCCATGTCTGCGGGATACCCCCCGGATCTGCAGGATCCCCCAGGCACCGCACGCACAGGCACATCTGCGCCCAGCCCGCTCTGCCCGGCCCTGCTGCACCCACCTGCCCTCTCCACTCGCCCCCTTGCTTGTTCTCATTTCTTCTTTCTTTTTTCCTGTATTTTTTATTCTTTTAATGGTCTTTACTTTTGCTTTTTGTCTTTTTTTTTTCATTTTTTTCCTCTCTCTGCCCTAATGGGCAGGACACAGTCTGGCAATTCAGGGACTCACGTAGGCCAGACTTCCTTCTGCGCAGCCCTTTGGGTAGGGCTGCTAATCCTTCTTATTAATTAACAAGATAATAGTGGTTAACCGGAAAGCAATATTAATGCTAACTATCTAGCAAACTTCCAGCAGAAATGACTTAGGCTTCTCCTGATTTCCTGGCAGGAGAAATCCTGCAGCTGGAACTGTAATAGCATCTTGGTGTTTCAGGAACTTAAAAAAAAAAAAAATCAAAAGTTGTCGAAAGTGCATCAGACTAGGGAGATTCGTGTCTATTTTTCGCTGTCTTTCTTGGATAGCTTAGAAGATCATCCCCTCGACTTCAAATGCTATCAAAGTGCAGGCTCCCCCCAGTTATATCACACTTGGACAAGGACAAAGGAGACAGTAAACAGAAACACGGCGGATCTGGGAAACACTCTCTGAGCGGCGCACGCATTAAAACATTTGCGATGTGGAGCACATTCACCACTGCTCCAACCCTGCAGGCTCCCAGAATGTTTCTTGGGGTCTCCCATGCTTCATTCAGCTCATGCTGAAATACCTAGCAGCGAGTTTGTGTTTTATGCATACTGCAGAAAAGAAAAGCTGCAGAGAAAATAGGGGTGTATAAGGGATCTTGCAGAGGAGGCAGACACATTGCTGCAGACACACTTCAGAAAAGCAGCCGTGCAATTTACTTTTTACTATTATTTTATATTTTTTCCCCCCACCGACCATTGTACGGCTAAGCAAAACACCCAAAAGGAGAAGGGATTTATATTATCTGGGCTCTGTTGCAGCAAACAAGTACTGCGGCTTTTCATTCAGCGATTGTCAGAAAACTTTCCAATGTGCCCACTGCAATGCGGATGCCAACCAACGAATCAAAGGCATTCAGCAACGAGACAAAGAGGGTCTGATGCCAACCTCGGTGCCACTGGCAACCGTTATTGGCACCGCGCGCATTGTCTGACGGGCTTTTTTTCTGCTCTCCTGGCACTTGACGAACAAAATGGCGCCTCCCGGGGCCGCGGCGGCAGGGCGAGCCCCGCGCGTTTTTTTAAAAGAAGGCCCCAAAGGAATGCTTTTTCAGTAAGGTTGATGTTGATAGGAAACACTGATTGCAGGGCACGGTCCCCACTTTCTTTCTCCATTTCAGTCAAGGGAACTGCATTTCAACCTACACCTAAGCGTCTTTTTATTTTTCTTAATTTTTTTTTATTTTTTTTATTTTTTTTATTTTTTAAGATGCGGAAACACAAGAAGGTGAGAGAAGAGGGGAAAAGAGGCTGAGGGAGAGGAGCATAAAGGAGAACCCCATCTAGCTGCTCAAAGACAAAGCCCGATACGTTGGTCCTTATTTCTTCCTTCAGGAGAGACATGGAAGTAGAAGCTCTTTTAGTAAGGAACTGGAAGGATTATTGACACTGGATCTGGATCTGGAAATTGTCAATATATTGTAACATTACTCTGCACTGCAATGCGGATGCCAACCAACAAATCACAGGCATCCTAGGCTAAACAAAGAGGGTCTGATGCCAATCCTGGTGCCACTGGCAACCATCACTGGCACTCAAACTATCCTTCCTCCTCTTTTTTCTCCTCTCTTTTTTTTAGCAACAAAAAACACACTACTTTACCCCTTTATTAATCTTATTTGCTCATTCCTTCATATTTCTTTCAGGGACTGAATTGTTTCTGTTTCTCTACTTAGTTTAATTTGACACCATTACTGGGATTTTTATATTCTAAAAGGGAACTTACTTAAAAGGAAAGCAGACTGAGTAAGGTGCAGCATTTTGATTGACTTCACACTTATCTTTTCCAAAGCCTGGTATTCTTTATGAAGCGCACTAGGAAGCGCCACAATTAGCCTGCTTTCAATGAGGGTAGGGAATCAAAGTTTGGCAAAAGGGAAAAAAAAATGAAGATAACTTAATATGACTTCTTCAAGTAGAGAGCCACCAGATGTTAGCAGAAGATTTACTGCAGAGCAGCGAGAGAGACACAAAATACACGCAGTTTACAATAAACAAAAGGGTCTACTAGGAGTGACTTGATACAAAGAAATCAGCCAGCTTCATCTGCCAGCATTTCCCTCCTTATAGCTCCTTATAACTTCGGAAGCAACAACATTACGGTGCGCTTATCTATCTCACTCATTCCTATTCAGATAAATGTTTTGAACACACCCCTATCCTCAGTCCCTTTGAATTAATAAAATCAGCAATTGCTCTGCAATTTTTTCCCTATTTCCTACGCAAAGCTTAAAAATCCACGCTGTATATGGGTACGCTGGCCCCAGTTTATTTGGCTCAAGAGCTGCTTGATCTATTTTGCCTCCCTTTGTAGTTTTGACTATCATGGAGAGGTAAATGCGCCAGAATTAATCTGCGAGCTCTGTCTCAAAATGCATGTATTCAAAATACCATTTGACTTTCCCCGCACAAAAGCAACTGAAAGGTACAAATCACATATAGTTAAGATATTTTGTTTGATGCTGTCACAGCATGCTTTCTTTCTGTGTTATTTGGGATCAAATTTACCACACTTTGCAGCCACTTAAAGTCACTGAAAAACATTTAAGTGTTGTATACATTGTCTACTGCTGTGGAAAAAAAAGAAAATGTAGTAAATATAAGCAAGGAAGAAAGACAATGAACCATATTTTTTTACAACAAATAATCTAAAAGGTTGGACTAAATTTATATGTTCGTGTAAACACAAAGCACCAATTGGACAATTAAATTCTAAAAAATAAATTCATTAAAAGTAAAAAAGTTTGTGTTGTGTATCATTCTTTTCTCATAAAGAATGAATACTCACAGATGATAGCAAAAACCTATAACCAAACAAAGGTATGTGCAATTTTACTTTTTTTATTATTAATAAAACCTTTTTGGTTTAGTTGTGATTCAAATCCCATCGTTACATATTGAGCATCAGATAGCAGCCTGCCATCTGCCCTTCTGCAGGCCATTTCTGCCTACAACCAGGCCAAGTCGTGAAACGGCCCACCATCTGCGGCCGTTCAAACTTTCCTTAGCTTAGATTTGCAGCTAAAAAGCAAATCGCTCTTTTACTGCTGATCAGTCACCAAAATCAAAACTTATGCAGGATGATACAATCATTCAGATAAACCAAAATGACCTTCACAGAGAAAATGCTTTACACAAAACACAGAATATGAGAAAACTTTTGTCTGCTGACATCCACTTCTGGCTTATAGGAGCAGCATATGAATATTGCTATCGGAATACCCAATACAGCTAGCAGCTTTTTCCCTGATAAATAAATATTATCAGCTGGTTTTCTTTTAATTTGGCAAAACTAAGTTGAAGTAGCTCTTCCTTAGTTAATCTGCAACTTCCCAAATTGTAGCTATTGGCCAAATAAAACCTGTATACCAGTGTGATTATGAAAATAAAATTTAAATGGAAAATTCTCTGGAAATATGGCAATGTGGGTCTTTGCTGTAAAGTTCAGGCAAGTAACATGAGCTAGTGAGGCAAAGTATGAATAAAAATGTAAGTATTGTGCGCTGTAATTCTGAATGCACACAGTGTTTACAAACCAGGATGTCTTCAATAAAGTTATGTCAAGTTCTATTTCCTAATGGTGAGAAAATCTTCAAAGTAGTTGCAGATATATCAGTTCAAGGACAAACTGATGATTATTAGTAACTAAAAAGGTGGGAGTAAATATTTTAATCATCTATGCTTTTGTGCAATTGCACATACCCTGCTTCTGTTGCTAACAGTACTGGGGAAGAAGGAGACTAAAAAAAGAACGTTTTATGAGGTTGTAATTGGAAAAAATACACAACATACCACCACTCTTTGACAAAAAGTGAAAACTCAGAGGAATTAAGGTGCTTCTTTGGTATGTCCTACCCTGTCTTGAAAGAGAACTTAGCACGTATGTCAAACATACATGTCATTTGCACAGGTCTGCAAAAGCGTGTGCATCTGCATATACATATATATGCTGATTTACATAGGTATATGTACCCATATTTATTATGTCTCTCGACCACGGAGTAATGTTTCGCTGGAAGTCAGCCCTTAGGGAAAACAGGGCAGCTTGGGATCAAAGCCTGACACACTAACACAGAAAACATGACAGTCTGCTTCCTACCTTGCTCCTGCACGTAGTATGCCAAAAACAAATCAAGCTCCTTGACGGATACTGTTATGTGATGCGGCTGGACGCAAAGTGCTGGATTTGTGCAATGTGGGGATTTCATGAGTCGCTCTCCATCCGTACTTTCCAAGGGGATGCCTTTGAAGAGGATCACCATGACTAGATCCAGACGCCAGACTTTGTCAGCCTGCCGCAGGCAGTCGATTCTCCTAATCTTACCCTTCTGGTCAGGATTGGACAACACACAGCATGGGTGCTTCTTCCCAGTCACCGTGAGCACAAAATCCTCCCGGAACTCTTGGCGAATATCTTTGCGCAGCTTGGCGAGGAGCCGGGATGCCCACTTTTGCTTGATTTCGGGCTTCTCACTGAGCAGCTCATCCTTGACAGCTCTCTCCTCATCCTTCGACATCCGCTTCTCGTGCTTTTTGAAGTACTTGCGTTTTCGAGCCTGGAGGTTGAACCACGTATAAGCAATTGCACGGACATGTGGAAGAAGTGCCTCAATGAATGGGTGAAATTCATCCTGTGGAAAGAAGTGGAGGAGGGAGAAAAAAAAAAGAAGAGGAAAACTCAAAGTTAGTATATTCTCACTCAAGGCAGCATCACAACACATCTCTGAAAATCTAAGAGCAAAATCCAAGATGAACAGAATAAAGACTAAAAATTTGCTTAAAAATTTACGCAAATTTCTGCACTAATATCTCATATGCAATTGCTATTGCTGTCAAGCAACGGACAAAAGTACACAGAGAATCTCATTTTCCCCACATTTCACTCTTTGAAAGGAGCATTTAAAGATTTTATTTTGTATGCCTTCCCTCGCTTCACCCCGCCATGCTGCGGAGACTACATTCCTCAATTCCCCAAAAAAAAAAAAAAAAAAAAAAAAAATCAAGATGTTTGATTCCTAACATTTAAACATCCGAGCAAACAGCTAATACCAAGAAAAGTACCATTGCACAGAGAAGACACTACACGGTTTTAAAAAATCTGAGCAGAATGGTTGAGAAGGCTGAGGCGAATGCCACAGTTCATTTCTCTCCTCTGTGGTACAGAAACACAAAGCATATACATGCTCAGTGCAATGCCACACAGTTCCCGCTTTTGGAGCATGCTCTCAGCAAGAGCCTGCTGGTGGCACAAAGAGCATGCGCCATTAAACTTGATCCATTTTCTTATCAAACGTCCAACATTCCAGCACTGAAACAGCACCATTCCAGTGGTGGTAACTAGAGAAACCAGTACACGGCAAGGGAAGAGGGCAAAAGACACAGCATGTTGCACAAAAAGCCTGCACAGAAGCCTCTGCACCTCTAGCTCGTCAGGCTCCCCTCCCGCCACCCCCAAACTCTGCAAAATAGGAGTTTATGAAGCTGGGAACAAAAATTACACTAACGTTCTTACAGTGGCTCTGCTATGGGGTTTGAAGCCCCATAGAGTCAGTTAATTTGTTAACTGATCACATGAGCGTGGCAATTATTCCAAACCCCTTAAAAATCAACCTGAGGTGTACAATGAAAAATGGCAACTTGGCACAAACTTTGCATTCTTTGTGTTTCTGCATGCTGTGGCAGAGTGACATTACGAGTGCACCACTGGTCAAAAACCGCTTTTGTGAAATCCGTGCAATTTATTTACAGTTCTAAAATATCCTTTCCTGTCATCTGGCTTCACCTGCAAGTTCTTATCTCCTGCCTAGTAGCAGTATGTGTTGCATTAAGGAGATAATGCTTAGTTGTCATCTACAAGTACATCCTATAGCAATTAAATTAATTCATTTTGTC
This sequence comes from Tinamus guttatus, assembly GCF_000705375.1. The sequence continues at coordinate 1,664,057 of NW_010584739.1, read as the reverse complement.
TGCTTAAAGTATCATCCTACACAACCATGTTAATATCTAAATAGGCCTTTCCAAAACGCAATGTCTCTTCCCTGTGAACAAATCCACTGTTTAAAATGGCATCAGCAGCTTATCAAACACTGCTGCACTTTGGCTTGGAGGGGAGACCTTAGGGGAGGTATCTCTCTTTTGGTGTGTGCGCCTATTTGGTTTTAAATACTATGCAGATTGTTCATCGTACTGAGTGACACAGTGCAATCAAACCAAGACTCTGCCTGTTTTATATGACCGCGTTCAAGAATACAATTAACAAACTAATATTTTAGCTACACTGCTAGACACAGAATGAATTATATTTAATCAGTAGGCTGATTAACTCCATTAGGTAAAAATGATGAAAGTATAACTAATGGTCTCATAATTACACAGAGTTCAGCCTGCCATTGTGGAAGCTAACTAGCCTTCAGGCCAAAAATTTAGTATTTAAATCTTCAAATTTCGAACAAACTCCCAAATTTCCTGAATGTTAAAAACTTCCATACTCCTCCTCAAACCAAACAGAAAACAACAGAAAAGTTGGAAGCAGTTTATCTATGGCCATGTTACCTTCACATCAAAAAAAAAAAAAAAAGGAAGGAAGGAAGAGATGATTTTGGAACATAATAGCATGATGTTTAACAAAGAGCCACGGTAGTGGCAACAATTAAACCAAGCAGTATTTTCAGCAGAGGTTTGCACAATTCTGGCGCTATACTGGCACATAAAACTAGGCCGTGGAAGGAGTTAAACCACAATCTGTTCTTTGTGTGGGAAGGCAATACTGCTCTGAGTAACCACAGCCCATGATAAGACTTCCCTATCTTCATATGCCTTCCGATGCCATGCTTTTTTCCCCTCATTTATAACTGCTACAGAAAGTTTATTTTCTCACCTACAGAACTCATCTCAATCAAAGCACTTTGAAAAAAAAATAATAAAATTTTAATTTAGCATAAACAGAAAGAGTGCATAGTGTTAATCTTTCCATTTCATTTTAGACTGAATAAAACAGATTTACTGCAGATTTGGGAAACTCTAAGAGCGAAGGGCTAAAGGCAGGGGCTGATAGCCCCCAAGAAGATTTTCTGTCCCGATTTTTCGCACACCCAAAACAGACTTCAGCAAATATACCTTACAAAAGCCATAAGATTACTACGGAAATAGTATGCGCTATTAGAATACTGCAGATCTAGTTTTCCTTTTTAATAGGAATATGACAAACTATTTTGGAATGGCTTTACCTTTAGTGACTGCGCACACTATTAACAACAATAGGCAATAGTATTTTAATATTATGCATAAATATTCTATAGAGTGAAACATCAGTTTTTAAATACAGATCTCCAGGTGGTTGAATATTTTGCTTTTAAAAGGAATGGGGGGATTTTTTTTTACTGTGTTTAGGCTTTTCTTTCATAATATCATTAACTCCTAAAGCTATAAATATATCTGAAAGAGTG
>NW_010584739.1:1619281-1639376 GCF_000705375.1 Tinamus guttatus | reverse complement strand
CCCTCCGGTGACCGCCCGCCCGCCCCGTGTCCCCGAGCGCTCCTGAGGCGCAGTAACCCTCACAGACTAGAGTCCTTGCTGGCATTACCAAAAACACCCCAGCTCTCAGTTTCCCAACGCGTGAGTGCTTCAAACTGCCCATTGGTACCGTTGCCTGTCTTTCCTTCAGGAAGCAAAATGAAAACAAAGTCCCTTCCTCTGCATCATCCTGGCAGGCACATGGATTGCCAGTGAGGTTGAAGCCTGCAGAGACACTTAGGCAAAGCTCTTCCACAGAGCCGTGAATTTCTTACAGTCTAACTTTGCTCCATGTGCTCATTAACAACATGTCATTAAGATGAGATATTTTTGTTTGGTGGGGACTTACTTTCTTTCCCCTCCCCTCCCCCCCAACATCTTAACTAGCTCAAATCTCACATCAATCAGCTGTTTACAAGTCATCAACCCTACTATGAACTGCAGTCATGAAACCAAATCTTCAAATGCAAGTACCATCTCATTTTATGAAACAGAGAAGCTAATCCCAGGATGCCACGACCTCAGCTAGCAGTCTGAGATTTCCGATCTCTACTTTGCTCTTTAGAGTTGTGGTTAACAGAGCTGTGCAGCCCACTGAGCATCAGATCCTTCTGTAGTCATGAAATGGAGCTCACTAGCCACTACTGAATAGTGACTGAAAGCCTAGATTCTTTTATGAGCAAAAATAACAGAGATATACAAGAATACTAAGTACAGAAAATATGACTTAACAATGAAGTATTAAAGGTCTGTTTTGTTTTGTCTTGCTTTGTTTTTCTTGTCTTGAAAAGAAGATTGAGGGGACCTTAAGTTCAAGTGGAGTTTTAATGGTGATGGGTAGAGGGAGGCAATATTTTCTCCTTGTCATTTGAGCGTGTCCATCCCCAACACACAGCTGGAGTGTCTGTCTGGTTGTCCAGCCTATCTGGGAAGTGAGGCATATATGCAACATTTAGAAATAGCTGGTGTGGCTCTCAACACACATCTTGATGTCAAAGCCACCTTAGGTTTGGCAAACCTGATAACAGCTGGAGGCTATCTATCCTATTTTATAGTAGTCCTACACTTACGGCCACAGTATGTGTTTCGCTTGTTATGTTAATCTCCTTCTCTTCTTGACCCATGAATAATGATGCATGTCTCTACCCTAGCCCCCTTAAGACTGCTGAGAAGAAGTATCGGTTGGAACTAATGATCTGCCTTAGACACTCCAGTAGTCCCAGCTGCTCAATAGGCTGCCACCTCATGCTCTCCTTAGAGCTCTCCTTAGAGCTCTCCTTAGAGCAGATCCTAGTTGCAGGGAGGGCCACGGGAAGAGGAAGGACTTGAAAGGGTTACTCAAGGCTTAGTCCTATGCACTAGGCTCCACCCAGTCTGGTAATGGGGGATGTTTGGCACATATTTGGGGGCTTAACTCACAGTATCTTAACATTACTCCTGGGATGAAATATACCCCCTTTTATGAGCACAGGAGTGGTAAAATAAGAACATTGGTGAAGCATGAAGAGGTCATCCTAATTCACGAAAATGAAACGGGTTCCCTCCAAGAATGATTTACAGTGTTTTGTTACTATAATTTGGGACTGCTATTATTTTCTATACTTAATCTTTTATGGGGCTTTTACGATTTTGTTAAGATGGGAGTTCATTTGTAGGGAACATTCTCCTGCTCCCTCCCTGGTCAAGGCTCTAATATGCAAAGTCAAGTTCCATTTTAATTTTTTGCTTTGGCGTTCACCTCTCAATAAGATACTTGACACTGAACAAAAAGAGCCTCTCCTGTGATAATAACCCAAAAGGAGGACAGCAACAGCAAAGGCTTGGAGGCTGTTAAGCTCAGGGACCCCATGCTCAGAGAAGAACATGTGGTGGAATCTCACCTTTTGGGAGATTCTCCATGGCACTTCTTTCAGACAGATCTTAACATCCAGACCCAAAAACACCACCAAGGATGGGGTGCCGTAGTCTTCAAGACCCTGGAGCCTCGTCCTGCACCCACTGCAAAAGAAGCTGTCATACTACCTACCTGCTCCCCCAAACTGCTGTTGTTCATCAGATAAGTAAATCTCTCAAAGCTGAAAGGGAGAGAGCTAGAGGGACTCCATGTGGGAATCAGAATGGAGACATCCTCAAAAAATCAAATGGGTCCTAAGAGCAATTTTGAGTAAAGTTCAAGAGCAAGGAGTTATAGCAAGATATATTTGGTTTTGTCAGAAGCTTTCTAATTAACCCTAATTAATGTAGTCCAAAAAGGGACACCCATGTTATTAAATAAATTCCTGTGTCATTTCTGAAAATGTAGTCAGACTTAGGACATGGCTGTTCCTTTATTTCAGAGGAAAGCTCTGCTGAACAGCTGATACTGAGCAGGAGGGGATCTTTGAAACATCTGTCTCTGTAGCAGAGTTGGAAGCTTCTAAGATGATTCTCCATAACTGTAGTTACAGAGAAAAACGAGAAGGCTGATGGTAGGTATATAACACATACGATTGTTTTAAAAAATGTTTTATTTTCCTGACAGCACAAGAACTTTCACTAAAAGCCAGAGCACGTACTCTGGGCATTTCTTTGTCATTTCATCCCATCTGTTAGGTATATAAGTATTAAGAAGGCCACTCTTTTTTTTCTTTTCAGTAAGAAGGTATAAAAATTGGTGTGTCGCCCTTCTTTTCATAAAGAGAAGGAAGTGAGCACTAAAAATAGATGACAGCTATATTCATGGCAGCTTGCTGTCCTTTTGCATAGAAACACAATTCCAGAAGTTTCCCTCAAATGGAAACTAGGGGCCAATAAAAGCAATTTTCAGAGTCCTATTAGCTGCCAAGTGGAATCGTAATAGACAGTTAGGAATCTGCAAGATTTCACACCTAATTCTACTGGACATAAATTTTAATTTGCCATTAGAACAAAACCTCTAATTGAGAGCAGAAACTGCTTATTACATCTTTTATGTGACTCTGACTCACACATTGACAAAAATTTAAGGAAAAAATTCTCTCTTGCATACACATGATGATTCCTCTTGGATGTTCTGTACCTAAGAATTCTTCATGATTTACTAATAAGAAACAGGGAATGGAAGGAAATTATCTTCATCTGTTTCTCTCACCCATAAAGCCCAAAATAGACTGCTGCTAGAGCAGTTGCATACCCTTGCACCTTCTCCAGCTAACTGTTTTTGCACAGACCTCAACTAGCAAGACCTTAAAGAAAAGAATTATATAGGGAGGGGAACTTTTATATCACAGGTATCCATGAGAAGCCTGTAATAAGTACAAGGGGAAAAGGTAGAAAAACAGTAGAACTAAGAGTTAGAAAAGTAAAGGGGGAAAAAAAAAAGAAAGAGGGAAAGGGGCGCCTACTGAAACTTCTCGCTCCAGACAGTTGTGATCAAAGGCCACTGCTGCCATTAGACAATCAATCTGCAGTTGCATACATAAAACTTTGGCAGCATGTAGTCTCCACTGCTTTCAACAGAAGCTTTAGACATCTGAAACTGGGCACTCTCCCAAAATTTAGATCCAGTTGCATTATACATTCCAGAAAAGACAGCACCAAATCAGAGGCCCTCTTTTACCCATTTTATTTTCAAGCTGCAGTGTATGAAAAGTTATGCTCCAAAACCCCTGTTTAACCTCTGGGGTTGGCTGTATTTGCATCCTCCAGCCCCATCAAATGGCCCACACTGCTAGTACTTAGTTACTGCCTAAACACTTTGCTCTTTTAGGAGAGATTACTTAAAAGTATATGCCTCTCTTCATGGCTAATTCCTTCCAGGATCACTCAGTCACCTGCAGACTTACTTATTTTGTAGACAGGAATCTGCAAAGATATGGCATTTTGTAAGTGTAATGAAACTTATCCCATCAGGTGGGTGACCCTGAATCTACTATTTTTTCTTGCTCTTTAGCTTTAAAGCCTCCATGTTTCTTATTCTGGGACATTCTCTTGTTTCAAAAGCAGCCGTAGCAGACAGCCAAAATTTTGGGAGCCTCCCATGCTCACTCACTCCACAGTCAGAGGGTTTTCAAGCAGCTGCACTAGATATCTTTGCAGGGCAATGAATTCAAAGCGATTCTGCAATCACCATCAAAGAGGACAGCCTCAGTTACTTAATCCCAATTTATTTACTTCTCCTTCTAGATGCTTCTGTCTTCCTCTGATTAAACAGATTTGCTAGATTCTTACAGCTACAAAATGCTCTGTTTCTTAGCGCTCCGTTTATCCCCCCTTGCTCTGTCAGAAGAGGTGCAGTAGCTGCAGATAGGCAGGACACCGCTGACCTCTCCCAGATGCAGACAAATGCCCCGTGGAATGTGCCACTCCTGGCAAAGCCCGGCCACGAGGGAAAGCCAAAAACCAAAGACCGCCTAACGGGAGACGCACGGACATGTGGTGAGATCCAGAGCATGCCCATGAAATCATCTGTGTGTTTATGATAAGAAGCTCCCCGCGCTCTGCTCCCACCTCCTGGATAACCTCCTCACTGCTTTTGTTAAACCCCTGGCAGCTTAAAGGCGTCTTGCTTTGTTAAGCCTGGGCCTTCCTCCTCTCCCTTCTCTTCCCTCTTCCCCATCAGAGGGCCTCCTCTCTGCACTCAGCTCCCACTCTCCCTCTCAAATGACAGACTTTCTGTACTAACCTCTGCAACAGCACACGGGCCGGCGCTGCTCCTAAAAGCCACAATAATGTCCTAGCCTCTTCATGAGCTGTGCACTGGAGAATATATTCCCTTGGTCTGAGGGGTCTGCAAAGCCATGCACACTGAAATATCTGCTCATTTGTTTTGTACTTTTGCTGTAATTTTTACCAAAGTATTTAGTGAATATTACTTGACTGTTTGGTCTCTTTTTTTCTTTTTTTCTTTTCTCCCTTGTTGTTCATGAGAAGTTCAAATGGAAGGCTTCGAGGCAGATCCAAAGACATCTTAGCAGACCACTGAATCACATGCATGGAGATGTCTATGTTGCACAGAGACATATCCATATTTTCTTTTCAAAATAATAAAAACGTGCAGAAAATAAACAGTGCCTGAACTTATCTGGAAATGTATGTAACTCACAATACCAGTGCCCTTAGTCCAGTTCGTGCTGCCTATTCTAATTAAGCACGTGCAGAGTCTTACTTTGAATAGCATTTCTAGAGAGCTCCGAGCACTTGGCACTTTCTTTCCTAAATCCTTGCAATGGTCTGCCAAGGCCAGATATCACACTAAGAGCTTCATCGCGTGTCCAAGGAGTAGGGTGCATCCAGGATGTGGACATTTGCCCGTCTTGGGTGAGTGGAGGCTTACTGCTCATACCGTTTCACCGTATGCCCAGCTCTGCACCTGAGGCATGCGGACATCTGCTGCAAGGCAAATCTAAGTGTGGTGACATTTCAGTTTTGCTGTGATCTGTGTGACCAAAAGCAGCTCCTTCCATTAATGATACAGAGTATGCTTCTGTTTCCATTAAGTCAACAGCAGATTTCTCATTAACTTCAGCATCGAATGAGAACATCCACTGAGTGCCTATCAGGGGAAGCAGATGTGATAAAAGCAGAAGAAATTGTAAATAGACCAGCCTGAACGGTAAAATTTGATCCAGACATCCCTAAATGTTGGGAAGCTCAGGTCTAAATCCAAGCTGTGCATTCAGGAAAAGATTTATTGAGAAGCCTTTAAGAAATTAACCCACTGCTTTTCTCTAGCTATAATTCTGCGTAAGGAAAGCTTAACTCTTAAGGCATTGACATTTTTTCCAGATTGCCAGCCAGATAATCAGAGCACAGCTGGCTTTCGGTCAAAACCTATCCTGGGCAGGCTGGAACTTGGAAGAAAATAAGGTAATTGCTGTATTAATTTATATAGATCATTAAACAATTTAGTTAATTTACAGTTTCTAATTATATGCTGCTATATGTTCCTTCTCTGTATCTCAAAGTCTCATGAGTAATATCAGAAATGAAATGACTCTGTAAAGTTCACAGAGGTTTGCCAAGTTCCAATTAGATGTTGCCATCTACTGTTAGAATTTTAAAATAAGGGCAAAACTAGTGTTATAATTGTGAAAGAATATCAGTGGATATTTGGACCCTATTGTGCTGATTCACAAGGGATTTTTCTATTTGAATGCACAGGCAATAATATGTCCGTAAATCCTCTTGTATGTCAGTGGAAGAATAGAGTTCATTGTCTAGAAGATCTCATTATGATTACTTTTCAGCTTCTAAAAATGTTGTAATAGTTTCCAGATCCAGCATCTACAGGATTCACCATATTGAGAGAAAATAGCCTCATTGAAAAGTTTATACTAAATGTTCTTGAACCACGCTTTTTGACATAGCACATAGAAAAGCAACAGTAATGTGCTTAACAGATTTCTAAATGTTTTACTTCTCCATGTTAAAAGTTAAAAACAATCTGTACCAGCATCAACATACATATATATGAATGTAGATCTACATCAAGATGCAGTGCAAACATCTGCATAAGGACATAAAGATGAATAAATTGCAGAATACTTCTGTTCTGAGCCGACAATACAAAGACTGCTGTCGGTCTTTCACTTCATATACAGCAGTTAAAGAAAATAAAAAGGGTTAATAATGTCAAAAAGAAGACTATCCCTCAAACTCAGAAAACATAGGAAATTTCCAAAAATGACATGGGATAAGGTGATAGATCTCAAGCAATTATGCGGAATGTTACACTTACCTCTCCTGTCTTTTGGTTGCACATTGAAAGGGCCTTGTTCAGTTTTCCACATCAGAGTTTAGGGGAAAAAACGGAGTTAAATATATATATCTAAAAACAAGGTTTAATACATTGCAAGCAGAATTTCCCATAGCTTTCAAAATCCTTTGCCAAGGATTGTATTTTCAATACCAACATCTTGTAACTGTCTATTCTAGGCAGGAATTGTGAAGAGGTTAGAAGTTATTAGAGGCTGTTTTTAATCAGAAAACAAGAAATCTGAACAGAAAAAAGCAAAAGGAACACATAGTATAATGCAAATTGATCAGTGCCACCTGCAGCTGGAACTGTGAATTGTAAATGATTTTTTCAGGAAGTCTAATAGGAGAGTTAGTGCTACTGCTGGTAATAACAGTGTCGTAGATTGGCTTTTGTTCTGCTGAATAGTATAAAGAGAAAATTGAGGAATATTATTCATGTCTATTACTTCAGAGTATCTTTGAATTCTATCAAATTACATAACCTTGAGGTATAGGAGAATGAACTTCTATTATTTAAATTTTGATTAAAGATGGCAAGCGCAATTAGTGTAGGGCCAATACAGGATGAATTGTGGGATATTGGACAGTAGCTGGGAACTGTATACTGAACAGTGTTTTTTTTCGTTCTATTGTTAGAAAAACGCAAGAAGGAACTAGTCAGCCAAAAACAGTAAAAAAAAAAAATACAGGTGTCTTTGTAACAAGTTATGCAATGCAGGCCAAAGCTCTATTTTTTTTTTCCTAGAATACAAAAAAAAAAAAAAGATAGCACCAAGAAAGGCAAAACTTAGCTGGGTTGAAACTAGTGAGACAGAGAAAGACATAAATATTAGCAAGAAAAGTTCCTATAAATACATGGGCAGCAAAACAAAGGCTAAGGAATATGTGGGTTTGTTGCACAATGAGGATGCAGACCTAATGAGAAAGTCCCACTGAAGTCACTGACTTCTTGACTTTTACTGGCTAAGTTTGTCTTCACGTGTCTCAGGTTCTTGAGCCTAATATCAAAGACCCAGGGAATGAAGGAGGAGATAAAGGAAGATTGAGTTAAGAAGTACTTAAGCAGATTGAACACACAAAAGTTCCTGAGGACAAGCAGGACATACCTGAGGGTGCAGGTCAGTTTCATTGTGAGGCTATCTTCAAAAGGTAGTAGTGTTTTGGAGAGGTCCCTACTGTCTTGAAAAAGGAAAATGTCACACAACCAAGACAAGAAGGAGGATATAGGGGACTTCAGTCTGATTGGTTTCACCTCTGTTCTTAGCAAGATTAAGGAGCAAATTCTCCTTGAAGTCATGTCCAGATGACTGAAGGACAAAAGCATCACCAGGAAGAGCCAGTATGAATTTATCAAGGGCAAATCATCTCTGACTAACTTGTTGCCAGAATCAAAAGTTTGTGATCAATGCTATGAAATCTGACTGTTTGTTGATTAATCATTATACTCTGCTGAAATCAGTAATAGGTTTAAATCATTTAAGTAACTTCATCATTTTCCTAGAAAATAGGACAAAACACGCCCCCCACCCCCCAAGAAAAGACTGTGAATAATGACAAATGATGGAGATCAGTTGATAGGCTGAAGAGCTGCTATGACAGGCTGGAGAAGTGGCCAAAAAACCTCATGAAGCTCTATAAAGGTAAATGCAAAGTCCTGAGTTTGGGATTGAATACCCAGTGCCTCAGAACAGGCTGGAGACTGACAAGCTAGAAAGCAGCTTTGCAGAAAGCTCATAGCCATGGGTCCTGTGACCCTCAGATCGCAATTTATCCATACAATGAGGAAGACCAACCATGTCCCATCTCTATGAGCAAGAGTGTACCAGTGGATCCAGAGAAGCAACACTTGTGAGACTGAATCTAGAACACTGTGTCTGGTTTTGGACTCTCCAGCTCGAAAGACATTGTCATGGTGGAGTGAGCCCAGTGGAGGGCCACCAGAACATTTGAAATGTTTGTTCACATAATGTACAAGGATAAGCTGAAAGAAATGGGACTGTTCAAATATCTTGCTGCCTGTTCCTTACCATCTCAATTAACTAGTGAGAGAGAAAAGAGGAAATAGAGCCAGCCCTTCATGGAGCCCCACAATGGTAGGATGAGAATCAAGACACACAGTTTACAGCAATGGAATGTCTGACTTGATGTTAGGGTTTTTGTTGTTGTTGTTGTTGTTGTTTTTTTTTTTAATTTGAGCATGATCAGAAACAGGTTTCCCAGGGAGTATATGGAATATCCATCCTGGGAGACCTTTAGTGTACTCCTGGACAGACCTTTGAACAACCTGCTCTAAGATGGCTCTGCCTCAAGCTGGTGTTTGGACCAAGTGACATCCGTAGGTCTTTCCAACTGGAGTGATTTTATATTTTGAGGATGTAAAGGAAGAGGATCATAATTCAGATGTGATATTTACTGGCCTAAGGCTGAAAAGGAAGTTACAAGACAACGATGAGCTTCTTGACATTTAAAAATGGGTGCAAATGAAAAGCATTCTTTTTTTTTTCTAATATCCATTCTCTTCAGGAACTAAATCCAGAGTACACTGAAATGCGTTACTTCCTTTGCTTTCCTAGAATTGTGTTGTTGTTTGTTTGAGCCCGCTATTTTGGGTCACAATTGTCAAACCATTGCAAGAATGGCTCTTAATAGATTGCTAGCTCTAGAGAAAGAAGTATCTCACTAGACATGAAAAAATGTGCCTACTCCTAACAGATCCAGTCTTACTTACTCATCCTTTCTGGGAAATCATCTGTGATAACTCATTGGCTTTCCAGTGGTAGTTTGGAGTAAGTTTGATTTTAAAGCTAAAAAAGAAAAAAAGCTAATGTTTATCTCCAAGTCACCTAATCCTGGTGCAGGTTGTCTGGAAGATACCGTAGAAGACCTTCATTGTTTTTTATGAGGATGTCCCGCATTTAACACTGGCAGTGTAAACATTCACAGAGGAAAGAAAAAAACACTGAGATTTCTGGCTCCAGTATGTCTATAATGTTCCTGTGTCATGCCCACAATGAGTATTCAGTGAAAGAGATGGTATTTCATGGTGGGGAAAAATATATGCGCTAGATTCTTTACAAATAGGTGAAATAACACAACTTTGCTACCTTCCAATGCTGTTGATTCAAGTAGCTTGAATGAATACTTCAAACCTGTTGAGGTATCAGTGTCACTGATACCTCTTCTGCCAAGTTCAGAAGCTCAAGGAGAATTTCTTAGCCATTCTTGCTCTGCCAGGCAAAAGTGTTCCTTCTCTAACAGGCAATTGCATCATATTCTCCTGTTTAAGAATGTCTTGCCTTGTTTAAGAATAGCTCTTTTCTTTCAAAGTAAGCAATGAGTATACATAGAGAAGCAAGAGGAAACACACAGATCTAAACATTTAACCAAGCTGATGCAGACAGACCTTCTAAAACTATATGTTAAAGGAAACAATTCCCCTAAAAGTCACACAGAAATACAGTTCAGTTCCTTCCTCCTTTTTTAAAATTTTCAGCACGTACACGTTACAGGTCAAAATTTAAGTCATCCAAAGAAAACCCAAGATGTTTAAGTATGTAGCAGTCAAGTACTAGGCTTCTTTAAGAGACAAGGAAGAGGATTGAGATACAAGATAATTTTAGACCAAAGGTCTAAAAAAATTATAAGTGGAAAAACATCCAGTTAATATGAAACATGCTTTCTATCTGTTTTTGAGACAAGTTGACCTGTCTAAGGGAGCTTGCTAGGCTCAACTGCCCACAATCCTTGGTAAGAACAGAATGATACAAACATCTATGAAGTTTTGCAGCTTGGAAGTGAAAGAGATCATACATACTGGAAGCCCTTTGCACATAGTGCCTAGTATATGCAGAATCCAAGGAGCGCAAGAAAGCTAAATTTTGTCATAGTTGATTTTTGCTTCATAACAAGCTTTGAAAATTTGGGCATTGTTGTCAATTTTATTACCTGCAAAGTTTCTGTATGTCAATATTTAATTATGATTTTCATTATATTTGATATTTTTCTTTAAATAATTATGGGGACTAGGAGTTATATAATTATTCTGTTTTAATTACAAAAAGAACACACCAAAAAGTAGATTTCTACTTGTTCTCAATTTCTGCACAAAATTACCTGAAAAAATAGGATCTCTGTGATATACAGGTTCAACATCAAATCTCATGTTTACAAAATTTGTCTCATGCTTTTGAAAGATTGGGCTGAGCAATACTGTGAGGGAAAAGACAGATGTAAGGAATAGCAGGTACTGAACTAAACTCTTCAAGGGCAAAAGATGTATAATGTAGTTTACTATTCAAAAACTGAGCTTCTTTTCATGTAAAGGGAAATGTTTTTTTCTCTAAACGACTAGTGAAAAACATATTTCAGAAAAGGTCTCTCTGTTGCTTTGGAGACTATAATCTTCACCAATGAAGATTATGACTAAACTATCAATGATTATTTATAATTAAATATGCCTTGTAATGAACTTTTAATTCCTTCCTCTTTAACTGTTATAACATGCAAGATCAATGAGGAAATCGTCTTCCTCAAAATGAGTTAAAAAAGCACAGTGCCCTCTGTTCTTAATCAGGACCAACACTGATTCACTCTCCTCTCTGCAGATCCAGCAGAGGGAGCTCATTTTAACCAGCAAAAGGAATAGTCAAATACTAAGTCAGCTGAAGTCAAATACTAAATTAAGTTTGGGAGAGAAAAGCATTGGCTAATATAGAAAGTCAAAATCACATGAAACCAGTTATTATTTTTAACAGATAAATAATTTAGAATTATCTTCATGCAATGTAGCTAAATATATACACAAATGTATCATCTGGTAATACAAAAACTTCTTAGACTCTAATTTTAGTAGAAGTAATAAGGTCATCTTAGTTCATATTACATAACTCACTTTTCCTCAATGTTAGGTCTAAAATAAGGAGCAATTGTGTCATTTGAATTGTAGTAAAATGTATGTCATGACAAAACAACTAAAGTCTTTCTTCTTTAACATATTTGCATAACAGATTGAGATATCAGAAAAACAGTGAACTGCACTAGTTCCTAGTTATAAAGGTTTCAGACACTTCCAGGCTATTGTCGTTGCTGAGTGCTGTGAGACATTTGAGTTGGAGCCACATTCAGGGCAGGGTTGTTCTTACTTATGTTATAATCACCTACCTGTTGTGTTCTCTCATGCATTTCATTCAGGATTTATAAAGCATTTTTGTATCAACTATGATCATTTTATTTTGTAGCCAGCATTTTACAAATATGGAAAATGAGGAATTATAGCTAAATATCTTCCCAAAGATGGAGGACTGGAAATGGATGGCAGAATTTGGAGCTCTTAAATGCTTTGTTCTGCAGTAAAGACCTATAGAACATGGATTCTATTTGACAGTGAAACTCAAAGTGAAGAAATAAATCAGGAAACTTTTATTATATAATGGATAAGCATTTCAAGCTTCTGGCCATTGCAGAAGGGGGGAATCTCTTTAATTCCCAAAAGGGATAATTTAATCTCTTCATGGCAGTTATATTCACTTAAGACGGATCACTCAATAGTTTGATTGGCAATTACCTAATTGTATGAATATTTAGACCCTTCATATGTAATCACAGGGGCAACAGGAAGAGCATAAAAGGAGGTCTTAACCTTTAGCTAGTTTAGGAATGTACCTGATTTCAAAATGACAGAGAAGTGTCATTTGTATAACTTGACAGATATATAAACATTTACCAACATTGACAATAAAGTCTCACAGTGACTTTGAGAAATAAGTAAAACATATTATAGGTGGAAACTTATTAATAGGTCAAATGACATACCTATAGTCAGGTAATATAAGCCTATGAACATTCCTCCCTCTCCCTTTCATATTACAGACAGAATGCCAGCAGTTTGACACTGTCCTGTCTGCTCCTTACGAACTCCTGCCTGATCAATTTTACTTAATATGCAAACCTGAGACATAGAATTTTTAAACTCAACAGTCTTGCCACATATCAAAACATGAAGAATGCAAGATCTCAATAATTTTTAAATGCACATTGCAAATGAAATAAAATGATAAATGTATTTTAATAATATCAATGGATTTCTTTTTTCTCTTCACAATCAGTAGATACAGTGAAAGACCTCATTTTTGGAAGTGATGTCTTTCTAACTTTAGCATTTTATGTACTGAAGTTCTGCCACCTACATCTGCAGGTTAAAGGGACTTTACTAATAGTGACTCTTATTCTGTCATCCGTTTTCCTACTGAGCAGCAGATTCTCTAACTCAAATAACTAGTTAGTATAGCAAAACTTGACTCCAAAAGTCAAATCCCCATTTTTAACATCACTTAATCTGATATTAAAATATTTTTAAAATCCACTGTTACATCACTAAAAATAGAAAATACATCTATATCAAGGTTGTAGTACATGTTCCTAAGTTGCTGCTTAGAGTGCACTTCACACAGCTAATTAAAGAGTCAGAGTTGAATTAATAAAACCGATCCTCTGAGATATACTGACATAATTCGATGATACATATATATATTAAAGAAAACCAAACCACACCTATCTTCACACTGGAATCCAAAAAGACCAACAGAAGCTGGGCAAGCATGTGCATGTGTATGGCCAACATTTAGCAGTTGCCAAAAGGACAATAAATCTGAGCTCTGTTGGGCCCATTGGCACACTGTTATAATCTCAGTGATAGCAGTAATACTTTACTGGCCTAAAATTTACATTTGACTCTTATCCACCTTATACAGAATGTTCTTGTGAAGTGTTTATGATTCACCACCCAATTCGCTTGTGAAGGTTTTGTCAGCAATAAAGCATTTTAAAATTGAAGGAAATGTCAAAGACAGAGGAGAGGGACAAAGACTTGAAAGTTGAGCAACAGTAAGAGTAATCTTGTACAGGTGATGCACATGGACTTGAACAAGGGCTGTACTAGGAATATAGCAAACCCCATAGTACCAATGTCTTACATTGCTAAAAAGAATGGCAGCATTCTTAAAAGAGCTCATACAAGAAACTTAAGTATGTCTTTCAAGGAGGTGAAGCACTATTCTGAGATTTTACAAAACTGTACAAGGATTTATTTTTTTTCCCCCAATTTAAAGGAATAGTTTGTAGAACTTAATTCAATTTATGGACTATCTTTTTATTTATTTCCTTGTGAGTTGTGGTCCACATGACTTCATTCTGGGAATCATGGACTCATGGTAGCAGCTAAATGAAGAGGATGAGTCTTTAAATAGCCAAAAAATAGCCAAAAAGAAAATCCAGTGAAATTCCTTATAATGTCATCCAGCATGTGTTGCACGGTTAGCATTTTTCCTCCTACAGCAATGCATACAGCCTGATAGCTGAGGATAAGTGCTGAGCCATAGTAGCAATATATGTGAAGAATTACTTCAACCAGGTTATGAGCTGGTAGCCATAGACAAGCATCATTATCCTACTGCTTTAATCATAAATATCCATCAGGATAGCAAAGCAGACTCCCTGTCAGAGGGCTGTTTGTTCTGACACATACACTGCTGAGGTTTGCCAGACCAGGAATAGATACAATATAGTACCAAAAGCATTGTGTATGCTGTTACAACTATCCATGTCTTACAGGGAGTGGAGCAATTTGTTGTTATTACAAAGACTTCAGGAAAAATAAAGTCTTTGCAGTGGAAGAAACAGGGGACTTTGGGATACACACGATAAAGCTGGGAGAAGAAGGGACAAGCCATGGTTGCCAGTCAATCCTGACCCTACCAGGGACAATGATGATGACACCAAGGTGCAGAAAATAAGACGTTTGGCTGCAGAAGGGCAACAGGAACCTCATTTAAACCCTTACTGTATAATTAGAAGTCTCTACAGTAGAACAACAGGAATATTTTAAAGCTCTAAGTAATCCAGATCTGTATTATTTTCTGCAATACTTCTTAAACTACATTAAAATGGCCCAGGGATCATGTGTGAGTTTCTGTCAGTCTAATTTATTCTGAGTTAATTTTTATTTTATCCACAATCTTTTGTAGAACAAAATGTTTTTGGGATCCCTTTCCTGATATGAAAGATGTCATCCAGGTTCAGAGACAGTTTATCTTTGTAACCAGAATGACCTGATGAGCCTTCTTTTAACTTAAACTTAATCAGACCTGTCCATAAAATGTAAACAGTCACTATCCGAGAAATAAAATAAACAACATGACAATAGAAAAAAAGAAATCTGCAAACAATCTACTGAATCAGTTTGTCTTTATTGAGCTATTTTTGCTCAATTACTGAATTTTTATTTAACTTCCCCATAGGAGAAAAAGGGTGAAACACTTAAGAACTGCAGTATGAACTGAATATTTCTGGTTACCAAGTTAAAAGAAGCTATTAAAAAATACCTTAGCATACTCACAAATGTTTGTACCTTCCATGATATCTGCTGTGATTTCCATATCTGCTCCCTTGTTCTTACACTCTTCTGTCACATCAAAAAATTACAGAAAATTACAAATTGGTCATAGTTTTAGCACTCTTTTTCCTGGATCATTTTATTTCTGTATGATTTCCTTATGTTTTATATTTTAGTATTATAGAATGAGTCCAAACCTGTGTTTTGAAACAGCTAATCCAGCTCATGGCAACATGTCTTAAAAGACCAAACTTCCAAATAAGCATTCTCTTTCCTATGGAGCACTTGCCATAAATGGCATTTTAGAAAGCTGATTGAAAAAGACAGTCAACTTTGTCTACAAAGAGATAGTTTTTTAAGTTAAATATTTCTTTGGTTACCTTTATTATAAACAAAGTTCTCATGGACACCAAATCAATAAAAATATGAAGTCCAATGAAATTAGCAGTGAATAAAGAATAAATATTTTATTAAATCTGAACCTTGCTACCTAGACAAAATTTGTTGTATGTTAGTTAGCTCAGACGTGGTAGAGCTGGATGACGTGGCCCCTGCAGCTGTTATGATATGTCCTGTTGTGAGTGACAAATAAAATATATAGATATATAAAATATAGGAAACATGCCTAGTTCTTGGTACCAGTTATAACAATAATGGCGAGGATTTGTACATTTAAATACCTCTGCAAGTAGGTTTTTATAACTCTCCTAAGTGCCGTTGCATGAAGAAGTGTGTGTGAAATTTCATCTGCCTCAATTATCCTTTCCCATAGATTAAGCAGTGAAGCATTAAGGAAGCAATCATGTTAAATACGGCCATCATAAAAAATGTCCATCATTATCTTAAAGTTATTTGATGGAAGAGTTTCTTCATATATATGCATGTATAGTATATGCTTGCCCGCGTGCACTGTGACACCCAAAGGGCTCACAGGGCTTTGCAATGGGGGATCTGCTACACATTAAACAGATGTGTTTCACTGTAGCCACGCATAGATGTGCAACAAATCTGAGGATAAAAAGGGGGATCTCAGCCAGGCGACTCCAAACAATGGTCTGGCCTGACATACCCATTGCTGGGAGATGTACCACCTCTAATCAGTCTTTGAGCTGGCTTACATTTGAAAAATAAAAAAATAAGCCTATGTCGTGAATGAAGATAGGTTTGGCATATGTTTACCAGACAGAACGAAGCACAGCTTAATGGCATAGATAGGTGTTGGCAACTAGTCAGTGTCACCATTCCCCTCTGGTTGCTTTGTAGCACTGTGGGAGGAAAGTTCTGCAGCAGAGGAATCCTCACTGAGCAGAGTTGTAGGATGCAAAAATATACTTAGTGATTTGCGAACAGTTATTTGATTTGCAGACTAGATTATTTAAAGGTTGGTTTAATATGTAATGAAACAGTATATTGTTTCATAGATACTATGAAAATCCATGCCTAAACACAAAACCTTTATTAGCTCTTAAATTAAACTCATGCTAGTATGAGAGACTCATTTAAATCTGGATTTTAAAAGTGATTTTAAATAATAAGATATCCATCATTAACCCCAGGTTTTCCTAAAGCATGTTTTATTAAAAGTCTATTAAAATGAAATGCCTTAATACACTTCCAAACCAAGTATTTTTACTATAAAATAATATATAGTATGCATATTCTAAGCATTTGGAAGACTGACACAATCTGTCCGTACAAAACAACACGGACAATTGAAAAATGGTAATCATGAAGGAATCTATTTCTCATCACCTAGTCCAACCCCCCTGCTCCAGCAGGGACACCCAGAGCACGTGGCACAGGGTGGCATCCAGGCGGGTTTGGAAGATCTCCAGAGAAGGAGACTCCACAGCCTCTCTGGGCAGCCTGTGCCAGGGCTCTGGCACCCTCACAGGAAAAAGTGACTTGGTAAGATGCTGGTATCTCCAAATAGCTTGTGCACTGAACACAAACAATTTTCATGTACTATGAATCTTTAGTCCATAATCTTGTCCTGCCTTTGCTTTTTATGCTCTCTTCTTGGCTTTGCATTTGCCTTTTCTAATATATGGCAAACCTACCACTTCTGAATGTAATTGAGTTTCTTCTGCTTCTGCTACCAAACTAGGCCCAAACACTGGTTCTTGCCAAGGATCACAAGCAAATGGGGGAAATACTGGAAATCTATGTTGCGAGAGAATTTTAAGGAGACCTACTCAGCATCAGCAGAGCAAGATTCCCCAATTAATCAAGGTCTTAAGAAAATTACATTTTAACAACCACAGTCAATTAAAGAAACATAACTCAACGCTATCAAGTTAAAAAATCTGGAGAGGCACATGTTTTGTATTCAGGCGTGCTGACACAGTTTAATGTGACAAGACTTTCTGGAGCAGCAGTAACCAGTCAAGGTTTAAAAGCAACAAATGCAAAAGCTGAAGTGAAGGCAGACACATGCTCACTAATTTCACAAATGTGCCTTTGAGTTTAAAATGTCAGCAGTTTTAAAGCTCACTCTTTTTCTCAGTGACATACTGTGTAATACAAATAACGTAGTACAATGTAAACGGTAGCTTGCTATTGGGCTTTCTGATGTAATCTGGTTCTCCCAGGATATGCTGTTTTTTTCTTCAGCAAAAGAGGTACAGAGGATTGAAGAGATGGGGAAATAGATTGCTGGGTACTAGTGGGCCTGAAGTGAGAAGTGGGTAGTCATTTAATTAACATAAGACCTTACATTAGCACTGCAGATTTAAAAGTCTTTTATTTGGCACATATAGTCTTACAAACCCATGCCACAAAAAAGCTGCACAAATGTGTTTAGGTGCAGAAATGTGGATTTGTGCAAAATTAAAATAATTTAGACCCTTGAATCACAACCAAACCACAGCAAATGCTGGGACAAGATAAACTGTACGAAATGGAATTAATTTGCAGCACAACTGTGGATATTTCTATTATTATACCAGCACATGCAACTAACCACATTGGGTGGAGTCATTATAAGAACAGAAAGAGAAAAGAGAACAATCTGAATAGACTGGCATGCTGTCATCTTTTTATTTATTTGTGGTTAGCAGAAGACAAATGGCCTGCTCTTTTTTTTTCAGAATCACAGAATTTTGCTGACAGAACAGAATCTTGATTAATTCATGTTAGTCAAAAAAGAAAGGAGATGTCCTTTGCAGTTTTGCCAGTCTACACAATCTACATTCACTCCCATGATGTGGGGTTTCTAACTCCCAGCAAAAAAAATATAACACATATTGTTGTCTTGTATGAACAAGACAAGTTCCATGTTTCAAAGGCTTTGTCAATTCTGAAAACATAGGAATAGACATTTAAAATTATACTAAATATTTTCATGCCAGCTAGCATGTTCATTCTCTGGAATGACTAGACAGTATAGAAATGCTAAAACATGGCCATTTGCAAGCACTGATTTTTTATTTTAGTTGACAAGCCTGGGGTTTTTGGTTTGTTTTTGTTTTTACTTTTCACGTGGTACACCACTAGTCATTCACCTCTATCTGGACTTCATGCCACTGATCTTAAAACCCTTTTTCTTTCACAGTTCAGCTAGCTTTCAATCCATCTCAGTGTCTCCTGACGTAGTCTATGCTTAGTAAGTTTGTTTGTAATGGGAAACTATGTCAAAAGACTTACTAAAGTCAAGTTAACAACATCCACTGCTCTCCTCTTATCTGCCAAGCCAGCCATCTCTTTGCAGAAGGACAGCATGTGGGTCAGGCATGATTTCCCCTTTAAAAATCCAGGCTGACTACC
Organism: Tinamus guttatus; assembly: GCF_000705375.1. The sequence goes on along the minus strand of NW_010584739.1, from coordinate 1,620,487 downwards.
CCCACACACCTTCTTGTTCGTCATATGTTGGAAAAAGGTTTCCAGAATTAATTGCTCCATCATCTGTGGGATGGTAGAGGGATCAAAGTGAAGCTGACTGACCTCTGGCCGACCAGATCCTCCTTCTTGCCCTTGAGCACAGGAATGGTACTTGCTTTCTCCAGTCTTCAGGAACTTTCCTCATCACTGTGGTCTGTCAAGGGTAATCAGAAGTGTACTCGCAGTAACACCAGACAGGGCGCTATCCTCAGCACATTTTGGCGTATCCCACCTAGTCCCTTTTGTGGACATACCCATGTCCAGTTTGTTTAAATGTTTCAAAACCAGATCCTCTTACATCTTACGCCAAGGCTAAGTCTTCTTTGCTCCAGATTTTCCCACTGGACAGAGCGGCCTGGGACTGCTGAAGACTGAGATAAAGATGGTATCGAACCTTTAATTGAGTCTTTCATCACCACCATCCTTGTTTCATGTTTTACCTCATCTTCCTTTCATGATGGATACCTGTAGAAACCCTTCTTTCTGCCCTTCGTGAATCCCTGCCAGATTCATCTTCAGGTGGGCTTTGGGTTTCCTAGCTCCATCCCTGCAAGATCAGAAGGTGTCCATAGTCCTCATAAGTCACCTGCCCCTGGTCCCTTGTCCCATAAGCTTCACTTTTGAGTTTAGTCAGGAGCACCTTGTGCAGCCCCTGCAAAATCCCGCCATGGGATTCTTCCAAACAGATCCCAGAATAGGCCAAAATTTGCCCTCCTGAGGTCCAGGGTCATGATCCTCCTATTTGCCTCTCCAATATATGTAAGAAGTTTTATTTTTTTTTTTTCTAATTAACAAGATTGTGAAAACAGTTGCTATTGTCACTGCCTTTTAAAAGAACAGGCACAAAATGTTAGCTTGCCATGACCACACAGTTGGTAGCCCCCTGTGCCACATCAGCCCCCACCTTGGTTCAAATTTGAGCTACAAAAAGAGTGAAGAGGGTGTTTTTGTGCTTTCTTTTTATCAATTTTTAAAATGCTTATCGACCTTTGCATGTCAGCGCACCTCATTTTCCTTGTCACTACAGACAGCATGGAAAACCGCTAAAAATTATTTTGCGTGCAAAAACCCTGCGCTCTGCCCGCCGTGGCCGGGGCCTGCCCACCGTGGTGAGACGCCGTGGGCCGCCTGCCCCAGGGGGCACTGATGGCGCGGCCCTGCCCATCA
>NW_010584739.1:1571778-1616019 GCF_000705375.1 Tinamus guttatus | reverse complement strand
TACACAACTGCTGTGTTCATGAAAACTTAAGGAAGAAGAAAAGAAAGCTATATTAACATTCATCTTTTGAGTTGTCTTTCTGTTCAGCTGTCTCTTGGAGAAAGACCAGTAGATGTTTTTCTCCATAACTTTAAAAAATTTGCAGTTTTAACCTTAATCAAAAAACTAACGTTAAAGAACAACAATAAGAAATAAATCTTTGCTCTCAAGAACCACTGATGGGTGCATTCTATTAATTTCGGTGCCAAGATGTGAATTAGGCAGGTTAGGGATCTGAAGAATGGCAAAGGTCTACGTGTTAAAGATTTTACATTCTTCACAAAATGTGTCATGTGTAAGAACAATTGCAGGCAGAAAAGGACACAGAAGAACTGCTGGGAGACCCAACCGCTCTCTCTTCCTGTCTCATTTTAAAAATATTATTCTTCTTAAGTTCCCACCAGATTAGCTTTCTTCTTAAAGGCAGAGAAGGATGAAAAAGCAAACTCTTCCCTCTGGCTGTCAAGTGTTCTTAGCCAAAACTTTCCATGCTTCCAGTGCTTTAGAGCTTCAATAAAAGATTTATGTAAAATCAGATCCTTGCTAATATTTTCAACAAGTAAATCATAGTTTCCAACTGAAGAAAAAGTTATCTGGATATGCCTTCTAAAAATGAAGAGGCATATATTTCATAAAAATATTGGCAATTCTTGGTGCAATTCAAGATTGAAAATTGGCTCCAGGATAGCCTGTCTTGAGTTTCCTATTCTGCAATCCTAGTCTTCTTGGAAACTGTTTTTTTCCTATATTTTTTCTTTTTCCCTAATGAGTTAGGAAAAGTCATAAATATTTGCTCAGGAAACAGTATACGAGGAACCACCTACCTTATTATATTTATATTCCAATATTCAGTTGGGTTTTGGTTTTGATTCTCTTATGGGGAAAGTACAAATAATTGCAAGGGGAGTTGGTAAGAAAGAGCTGCTTATCTGCCTACAGTATTACTGATGTCAGTTTATAGTTCCAGCATTGAACTTCAGGTTATCAGTATCCTATATGAAAAAGCAAACAAAGAAAACAGAATGGTCACTTTTTCTTTTTTCTTTTTTTTAAGGTAACTTATGTTTAAAAAGAACATCATTTTTAGTTTGCTTAATGTCCTATCAAAACTTGTCAGAATCATCAATGTTACAGTAACTTGTAATACGGTAATATCTTTCCAATCTTTAGCTCCAGATAAGCACCAGATAGGAAGATATATAAAATAGGGTGCAGGGAGCTTTGTAGTCGAGGCAGGAGAGAACCTTGAGAGTTTGGGCATCCTCAGGATAACGCAGGAGCAGATCAGTTCCTGGCACGACAGTTTTTGGACTTTAGTTCTAGGACTTTAGTCATTAGGATGCCTAAAAAATATATGTACCTGTGAAGTGTTGTTTTGATACTCAGCGAAGGAGTTTATAAAATCTAAAGCAGTAGGTGCCATTGCTGAGAAATTGCAGCAGGGACAGAGCATGAAAGATCAGTTTCCTCTCTTTTAGCCTAGAACATGGTTTTTAATTGCCTTCAAAGGGAAATCAGTCATGTCTGTCTTACCATTTGGATCAAGAAGGCAAGAGGCAATAGCTCTGATATTGTCCTAAAAGGCTGAGTGACATTTAGACACTGAGGCAGAGGAGGACTTTCCAATCAAGAAGAAATAGACAGTTATTTATAAGCAATAGAAGAGAAAGAGCCTTCAATCTGAAGGCTGTCCAAGGATGTCAGGAGTTAGCCAGTCCACCACAGTAGCACTGGGATGCCTAAGTCTGCAGCCCTCAGGGGTAAGATCTCAACTGCTTCACTCAAGAGCCCATGACTGCAAGGCTTATGTTTTCCTGGGAGCGGCGCAAAGAAAGTTTTACTTCATTTTCTCACCAGGTAAAAGGGCAAACGAAGTTTCGGCCTTGTTCTAGAGGGAAAAGCACCTCTGTGAAAAGTGGATCCCACTGTATGAAGATGAATCTGTGTGAGTCTGATCAAGACCTAACTCATTTCAGATAGGACTGATGCCACAGCAAATGCCACAGTGAAAGCAAAATACTGCTTGTTCTTGAATTAACTCATTATACTTATTAAAACAAAACAAAACAAAAACAAAAACCCAGAAACTCCATACAGTGGCTTCCAAATAATCAGGCAAACTTCATGATAATGAGCTTTTATCAATCTAGTTGTTACATACTGAAATTTAACAATTTTATTGTTAACTTATCATCCATTACACAAACTGACATTAATTACTCAATGTAATCTATAAAATTGAAATGATAATTTCAGATGTCTTCATTACAAGAATCTGAGCTTATCGGAGCTTCATGATGCAGGACAGTTAAATTACATACAGCTTCTGTCACAGAAACAAAGGGTTTCCTGGTTCTTCTTGTCTGTCAGCCAGGAAAATACTTTTGTTAACTGCAGTTGATGCCTGCTTAAGAAGGATTTCCACATCTAGCACTGTCATATTTCCAAGCAATTCAGGCTGATAGCTTTATTAGTGTACATATATATATATATATATATACACATATTCATATGTATATGTATGTGCATTTATACACACACACATGCACACACGTATTTAAGTATGTATACTGCCAAAGATTGTATTCAAAAACAATTTTACTGCTCAGTATAGATCTGAAGAAGCTATAAATAAATTTTTTAAATAAAAATCGCATGCTTACTATGCCAGAGTATCCCAATATCCATAAACATCAAAATAAAAAAAATATACTTGCTACAGGATAACTGAACAAATCACATACTGGCTTAGCAAAATCTCCTGTGAAGGCTACAGATCTTCTAATTATTTCTCATATTATTATGAGACAACATTAACAGGCTATTTTTGATAAGTAATCTGTAGTTACAGATCTTCAAAAGATGCATCCTTTCCTGCCGTGACTCGGATTCGAACCGAGGTTGCTGCGGCCACAACGCAGAGTACTAACCACTATACGATCACGGCAAGCTAGCTGAAATCTGTGAAAACATGCAGCTTTTTTCCCTAGCTGCTACCCAAAATTTTATACGACTGGTGCCACCTACAGTTTGCACTGTTTCAGCAGCTGCTCTTGCCAAACAATTTTTCAAAGCAGCTACATGTTACAATCGCAAAATTGCTTCCAGACCTACTTTTTCCTTCTATTAATGACACGTGCTAATCATGAGCACCTAAAAGCAGGCACAAGAGAGTTTCGATAATGTTCCTCCTGCTCTCCAAATCTTTTCAGAGAAGACATTTTTTTTTTCTTAATTCATTACAGGTGGCAAAGGGGAAACCATGACAGGAAAAAAGTCTAGCAGTGTACTGAACTGTAAGATTTAGGCAAGAGAATCCACTTATGCAAAACCTTGCTCACTCTAACCAACAGTGCTTCTTTTCAAAGCAACTGTGCTTGCTAATGGATATCCTCCTCCTCACTGTTACAGCAGACCTAGAATGTAAAAGACACGTCTGTGTGACTTTGCCTCGTCTTCTGTGGAAGGACATGGTCAGATATCACCTCTGAGAGCAGACAGGGGAGGTCACAAGGGGTGGAGCACTTACCATCTATTAGCTCAGGTCAGCTAGCGTTATGCTGAGACACCTGCTGAGAACTGCCTGCCAGTAGCTCAACCACATAAAGGCTGTAAGGAGCATTCAAGCAAGCATAACAGGAAGGCAAAATTCATATTCTTTTAGTTCTGTGAAGGAAGAGCTTCCTCAATTTTTGACAAAACTTGTTTTTCATTTGTTTGTTTCTACTGAAAATGATATTTTATCAAAATGAAGACTTCTTTGGTAGCAGAAGAGTTCTCTCCTCCAGGATTGAACCTCTTCAAAAAGCAAAAGTGAAAAAAAAAAAAGAATATGCCCCAGGCAGGCAGTTTCACATGTCTTGAAGAAGGTTGATCAGAAGTAGAGACAAGTGCATCTCTGCCTCTCTCTCACTTCCCAAGAGGATCCTATGCTTATCAGATTATTAGTTGATGTAAGGTGAATCTCTCTCAGACTCTCTAGTCTGAACTCTTACCCTTACTGTGATTATAAACAAGTATTTACTGAGACCAGTTTCCAAAGTGCTCATCCGTGCTTTAGCTGAGTGCCTGAAGCCTCAGGCCACAGAGTTACACTTTTTGATCCACTAATGCAGTAGCTGTGCAAGGATAACGCTTGACCACAGAGCTGAAGCCTTGGCCTCTCCACATCCTGGCCCTGGTAAACCCTATCAGGTCTATCTTCTGCCAAGTCCTAGCACATACCAGGCTTTCTCCACCTGTTTCACAACTGCCCTTACTAAGAAGGAGATACTTCTTTCCATCTTAAGAGTAAGAAGAACAACACCTTTATTTCCTCTTGCATGATAACTTAACTCTGAGACTCACTGAGGAACTTCCTACTGTTCAGATGTCTATTCTGACCACACGACAGGGAAAACTTCGGTCACAGCCCCAAGTCAGCTCAATACTCTCCTCCTAGGAGGAGCCATCACCAGCTTTCAGACAGATTTTGAGTAAGGATTTTTAAATAGTTAATTGCCATTTGTATAGGAGGAACAGTCAAACTGACATGTCATAGCAAAACATTTCGGGATCTGCAGGTGAAGAAGTCTCTTCAAGCACTATTTATTATAATAAGCAGAATTTCTTTGGCAATTTGTTCATGGACGCCTTCAGGCAAGAAACTCCATCCTCAAACACAGGCACAGGGATGATGTGTCTGAGTGAAAATAGAATAGGAATCATTATTAGTTGACAAAATTTTACTTCAAGATTTCTGTTATTAAAAACATAAAGAACTAAGAACGTCTTAATACAGCAATACTAAGGACATTAAATGCAAGCTGTGTTGGTAAAAGGCACAATCATCACCACTATCAGAGAGACTGGTTTGAAGAAATCACGCACAACTAGATTGCTGACAGCATCTGTGCAGTAAGGCCTTGCACCCTCGCAGGGGATGGAGAAGGTTACGCTATGACTGCATTTCCATTTTTGTTACAGAGACAGCTCACCCAATTTTAGTCATTGTCCTCCTTGGCTGTATTTTTAAAAAGCAAGGGAAGAGGGGAAGATGAAGCTACATTACATATTGCAAGCCCTTGAGGCTCCTGCAGGCTTTCTCTGCTGGTTCCATCACTTGCACAGGTTTATAGTGCTGATGTGGAGCACTGGGCAACACAACGTTTAGTTTTGATATTTCCACATGTGCACACATATGTGCAGGAAGGGTGAGGGAACTCAATGCGCAGCAGGAGGAAAGGGTGAACCTCTAGTCTGTGCCTTTGGCTGCCTTCTCAGCGAGCCTTTGGCACAGAGGCTCGGAGGATGCTGAGGCAGCTTAGACTTTCACTGTAACAGGATTATAGAAAAGACAGTGCTGTCTCTGCTGGCTGTGTTTGTGCCATTTGGCTACTCTACCATTCTCAGAAAGGTTCTGCACAGAACTGCACTCTAATCTGCACATAAATTGAAGATACGATCAATGCATATTAGAATTAGAGCCTGAGCGGGAAGGACTCTTTTAATTCATCGAGCTACTCTGTCAAAAGCAGATTGTTTTTTTCTATTCTTCTACCATTACCTCTATTAGCATTACAATCAGTCTTGTTTTCCTTGTGATTGCCAGCACAAAGGTCCATATCTCAGAAAGGTCTCCTTCAGATTCCTGTTTTTCTTCTAATTGTAATCCATCTACATTGTAAGGCTTTTCTTTTCCTCTATCCATACACATAACTGGTCACAAATGCAGGTGTCTTGTATTTTCTCCCAGGCAACGTGCCATAACATTTCTTCATGAACACATCCCTCTCTTCCCTAGGCACTTTGCTTTTTTCTGCAGGTTTACAGTTTCTTTCTCACAACAAAATGCCTAGTAAGTACGTAAGAAAGTAAATCTTCAAATGTTTTTCCACCGGAGTGATAGTGCCAAAGAACAGGTAAGACCTTCAACAGAACAGAATTCCATACCACCAACAAGACTTTCGTCCAGTCACAGTTGTGAAATAGGCCTTGTAACCCTCAACACCTATTTCAAAGAAGGAAAATTGCAGGTGGCTCACGTTCACTCCACTTTGCACAACTTCAGTTAGTGGAGCAGTAGGTCAGCATTGAAACACAGTACGTTTGTCCCTACTGCCAGAGAGCATTCCTACAAAGTCTATGTAGTAATGGAAATTCCTACCCTGTTGTCTGATGCTTCTGCTATGTAGCTCTAACCTGCACTGTCTTTTTATGCTGAAAGTTTGTGCTGTGAGTGAACATTTTTTTGTAATTTTCTTCAGAACTTCATTTTGCAAAATTCTTCATCTCACTGAGTATGCATACGGATTGTATTCCTACAGCTGAATACCCTTTTTTTTTTTCTTTCTGAATTGACTCTTGCTCTTTAAACTTTGTACTTATTATTCACATGAAACATGAAAATTGAACTGGATAATCAAAATGAGCACTATGGCTTACCTGAGGCAGAGTACGAACTACTACTGATCCCTCTCTCAGTTCCTGAATCACTAAACTCTTCTCAGGGATACAGGTCTAATTTCCTGGGAGGAGAGGAGAAGTTTCCCATGCCTCCAAAAATAGAGTGGGAATAGGAAAGGTCTCAGGATGTTCTGTTACTGTCAAACACATGTTCTTAACTATAAACAGCAGGTGAGCATAGCTTCCCATTTAGCATTCTGCTTTTAGCAATCTCTGACTGTTGAAGTGTATCTGAAGGAAAGATTTTTACATATTATGTTGCTTATTACATATATATATTTACTGTAACACAACAACACATCACCAGCTAAAACTGGTGTGTCCAGAATGGAAAACCACATGAAAACCTCACAGCTCCACACAATCCAGCAACCCCGGACGGGAAGTCATGGGAGGCTGAAAGGACGTTGCTGTCTATGAAACGAAGATGTGCTGGGAGCAGCGACAGGAGAGCTGCAGCCTCCGTGCGTTCCCAGGAACCTCCACCCCTGGTTGTGCCACCAGACACCGTGAGGGAGACCCTGACAGCGCAATGGCACAACGTGGGGAGCACGAACGCCACGAGGGCTGAGGACAGAAGACCAAAGACTTGCAAAGGGCAGATTCAGATACATAGGCTGTTAGAAAAGAAAACCTGAAGGAAGCAGTAGTGCTATTCAGAATTTTAAAATTTGGCAGGGTTTGTTTTTCAGTAAGGACAGGGAGAGCATGCCCCCTGCACTTCAGATGTTCCCCTTTATTAGGTTATCTTCATTGCTTAGACAGTGAATTATTCATCATTCCTGAACACTGCCAGGGGGGTGTTCAGCTTTCACCAAATACCTATTTTCTGAATTTTCGGAACAAGCAAATTCCCAATGCTTACTTTTGTTCATGAAAATCAACTCCTGATGCTGTCAAGGAGCACATACTACGTGCAATAATTCCTCTCTTTTGACAGTTTTCAGAGAATGTGTGTTTGTCTATTACCGTGCTCTCTTTCCTCTGCCCATTACTCTCTCTTTCTTCATTAGCGCAATTATTCTACACGCTTATTTCATCTTGTAGATCTGCTTATTTGGGGGACTGCTTCAATACAGAGGAGATCTGTGAGGAAGATGATTCACGCTACTATATCAATTTACCTCACTTGCTCATTATAACAGATTTTGGTGGAATACATTTATTCACAAATATGTATCAACAGGGACAGATGGATGTAGGATATGCGGGAGTTTGCTGTGAGGCAGCTGAGGAGCTGCCTCGTGTTAGCCTTGATTTTGTATCAGACCCTTGCAAATATATGAACAAAAGGGGTCTGAAAATGTAAGAAATGTTCCTTTTTTTTGAGAAAACTCTGGTCAGTAAAGACCTGAAGTGCAAGTAAAGATGGAAAGATCTTTTCCAGACCTTTTTATAGACAGCCTTGCTGAAACTCAGGTCATGTGCCAATGACGTAAAAGAGCAGCTTTACAACATATAGGGCAGCATCAAAAACACCATAGCCGCATATACCCTAAACTCAGTCAGCCAGCACGAGTTAGACCCAAAACACGTATCACTATGGGCCACATCAGGTATTTTTGACTTCTCCCACAGGCGTGAACCTTGAGTCAGCCACAGCTCCGTGTTGCCTACTGGGAACGGACCCAGCACCATGGAGGCTCCCATGTGGGACCCTGAGTGACTCCCCATTTCCAGAGCATGCAGGTGGAGTCTCATTTTTCATATTTTTCATCTTTAGCTTTGTTTTTTGCATTTCATTCTAAGGTATACTGCCTAAAAGATTCCTATATGTATGCAAAAATAATCCATCATGAAGGAGATATTTTACTTCTATTTGCCATGACTGGCAAATCACACTAAGTGATTATCAAGCTTTTTAAAAGATATTGGATTATTTCAGGGAGTGTGACCCCTAGCAAAATGTGAGGATTCACACAGAGCTTCAAACAATTATGGGGGAGGATAACTGACTCCACATAGTTGCTGCTTGACAGTCTTAACCTGTAACCTTCACAGTGAAAACAAAATTAGCAGCACAGCCAAAGCCAAGCATTCAAAGAAAGGTAGCAATGAAATCCCATAAAAAAAAAAGTACTCCTTCTAAAATCAAACCTTTTTTCTTTTGTTTTCTAAGGGCCTGAGACAGTCACATAATTTTCTAAACATGTAAGGGCTAGCAACATTTCTGTTGTTGTTTTCGGCAGTTTTCGTGGAAAATATTCTCCTGCAAATCTAATAACAGAACTTCATGAGAAATAAATGCCATGTAGTGGAAGTATCTTGACAGAATTTTATAGGTATTAAGAGCAGATGTGATTTTTAGATATTAGACATTACTTTTATTAAATATTTCTTAAAATATTATTTAACTAAGAATTGAAAGTTACTTGTGTATCTACCTTCTTATAGTGCTGCCATAGGACTTGAAGCAAAATACATCATTTGGAAAATAAATTTACAGTGTCTTGGGTCACAAACAGAATTAAACAGTACAATAACCAGCCCTCCACACTATCAATTTTCATTTTGAGTGTCTGAGTTTTGTTTAGTAAGGAAACAGTGAATAATTCCACTAACTTTAAACACAATGACTGTTTTCTTCAATTTGCTAGATAATCTCCACAGTTTTGAACATGAAAAATAAAATACTGTGCATGGTTTCCAAGATTACTAAAAGCATTATTGACCACATCAAGGATGACTAAATAATGCCAGTGGCTCATGATTCTAGCCATGCTTTACTGGCTTAAGGTATAAAAGAGGCTTTTCATTTCTAAAAGATATTTTGTCTGTATGCTTAAAGTATCTTAGTTTATTTCTGTGTTTAGATTCTCAAGTTTTTGTATCTGAGCTTCGACTTCTTCAAAAAGCCATTATATATTTTTTTTTCTCCCACATAATGTACCCTGGAAGTTTTCTTATGCCGCATTCCACTTTGAACATCTAAGCTAGTTTTTAATGTTGTTTGAAGATCAAACAAGGTTTAACCAATCAGTACTAGATAGAGAGGATTTATCGGCAGCCACACTATGCTGTTCCTTTAATACCTTTCAGCAACATAAGTGCTTACATCCTAATAGGTTTTTAGCTTAAGATCTAATCATCCACTCTTGAATTAAGATGCTTGAATGAAGCCAACTCATTTGGAACTAAGCACTTTAATGTCAACAGAGACATATGGTATTGAGACTGAATTACAAAGGATCTCTTCTGAGCCATCTATTACAGAAGCAAGACTAAAACCCCAGAATTATTATTAGTTTACTCATTTATTTGATAGCAAATAATTGAGAGTAAGATCTTCTTAAGAAAGTGGAAATGGTCTAATAATTGCAATCTGGTGGCATACTACATTCCCGTGTGCACTGATTAAATCTCCCCCATCTATATTTTATGGCTCTGTGCTCATCTGCACACCCCCCTTTTTTAAAAAACCAATAGAAACAAACAAAATATAAACTATGTACTCAAATCCAGTAACTATAATTCCAATTCAGCAATGATGACAAGTCCTCTAATATTTATTAAGAACACTAAACATGCTTTTGGCCTGAATTAGGTATTACTCTTACTCTTTTCCAAGAAAGCTTCTATGACAAAATTTCTGGCAGTATTTGACCATATGTATCAAACAGAATATTTCGAGCTGAAATTATATTTTGCTCTGAAGAGATTCCACAGCTTCTAATGCCAGGGTGGTGCTAAGGAGAATATACTAAGGACTTTTCATGTAACATCATTTAGAAAACCTGAACAGCAATCCTTGTGAGACTGTGTTTTTGGAGACAGTCGGTTTAGGTAGTTAATGATGGAGACGATAGATTTGATTTAACAGTTTCTCGGTCTATTTTGGCTGTGTAAGGTTGGAAAAGAGGCAGGAAAAAATGTATTTAAATTTTACTGCATATCTGAAATTAACCACAATGCTTTGTTACAATATTATAATCACTTTGCACTTGCAGTTGTAACGAATGTATATTTATGTACATTTTACATAATAAAATTGCTCTATCATTTTAAACTATAGGTTATTGAGGGCTTCATCAGAGACTGTCTCTCTAAAGTATTTGCAATATATCATATAAACCTATTTCTACTCCCATCACTGTGAAAGGTCCAAAATGCATGATTGCAGAGATAAAACAACACAGTGCAGTTCAGCCCACAAATCCTTTGAAGGGCCAGACAGGATTTCCCTCCCAGCAGACTGTGCAAGAGCAATGTGAATTCATTGCCTAGGTCATGCACTAAATGTTTTTGCATAATATTTCACAGCTTTGCAGGGTTAGAATACCTTCCTGCCTTTCTGATGATAGATAGCTTCCTATGAAAGCTTGTTGATATGGCCAGGAATGCTTAAAATCTCCTTTGCTTTTGCTAAATATTACATAAAAGTATATTCTGTTAATAGCTATAGATCCCCATTTATAAGATTGGAATACATGTTATTAAGTAGCTAGGAAGCAGAAAAACAGTTTAAAAATTGTGTTAACTCTCAAAAGCTCTGCAGAGCAGAAAATAACTATTAAAAACTGCTGTAAAGCGGAAAGGTTTATGCTGTAACGCAACATTAGCCATTACGAAAGTGACATTAAGAATTGTCTGCACTGCAGTGCAGAATAGATTAGTAAAACCTTCTTAAAGAACATTTCTTGCCACATATCTCCCTATAGACACACACAGTTCTGTTTTGTTTGGCTGGTTTTATTTGGTTTGTTTTGTTTATCATTTGCAATGTATGTACTTAAGGCAGATTCTGAGCTCCCAGCCAAGGCTCAGCGAGGGTCTCGGCAGGATCCTGGCTGAAAGCAGATCATTAGATGCCAGACCACAAAGCCAGCTTCTGTCCTCCATCTGTATTCAGCATCAGCCACACACAGAAATATATCCTGGAGAGAAAATTGTCCCTCGACCTGTGTCTCAGGATGGGAGATCAGGTGGGGATGCCATGGACTGTGAGAGGAATTGTCCCTCCACTGAGAACTTGGAGAGTTTTGTGCCACTTTAGTCCGGACAGCTCAGATTTTGTTTTGATCTCTGTCCCATACAGGTAGATTCCTTTGAACTTTTGAGGGCTATGAGTGTCAGCACAACCTCCTCTTGATAATTCACATAGTAGTGTGGTTGATTTGAATGACAAGCCTAACTAGTGAACATGCTGTGAGGCTGTAGAGGCAGAGACTCTAGGGATATTTGGAGCATAAAAATGATGGACAATATAGGCAGGTGGATAACATTAATGCATGTGACACCATGATGGGGACATATATTGTCCCTGGCACATCTGCAACTTTAATTAGGGTGACACCCATATCAGATGCTTTCAGGTACTTTTTCCAAGAACTAGAAACATTTTTTTGCATGAGTATGAATGAAGGCAGAATTTGAAAAATAATTTACCCAACACAGTTGCATTCTGCTATTAAATTCATACATGAAGGATTCACAGTAAGTGATGTACATATGAAAGAAAAGCATTTGTAAGAATACAGGAGAAATCTGTGTTTCTGATTCTCCTTTTGAAGAAAAACTGGGATTTCCTCACAGACTAATTTTTGTGTGCCAGTTGTCTGAGAGGTTATGGGGAAGATACTAAGGCTAAAATGAGGAGGAAGGGAAGAACATACTTGAGGGGATGAACAGCAGCTGTGGTGAAGAAATCTACCAGACGGTAGTTGTACGTGAGTCTTTAAATATCCACAATTTAATAGTAAACCGTCTTTGGTATAGAAAGGCATGTGACAGAAAGGCATGTTTCCACTAAAAAAGCATTTAAGAGTGGTTCGGCATCCTCAGACACCCTTTTGTTCAATTTTCCTTAGCCAGAGTCACTCAGAGCCTGCAGGCAGGGCATCGGCTTTCAGCTGTAAAAAAGATGATAGCAAATGGTGGCACGATAGCCAGCATTAACAAACCAAAAATACAGTAAAAGAGAAGTACACCCACCGCTCCTTTAAATAGTTTCCCACTAGCATGCGCTTAATAACTTTTACATGGAAAACTAATGTCATACACTATCCTTAAAAGACACAGGGTGATAATGAAAATACCTAGAGACTCGAGCAAGTTTGAGAACAGTTCCATTTAAAAATTGTTCCCTTATTAGCAAGTTATTTGTTGACAGAAATTAATGAAAAACGCATAAAATAAATTAGTTTTTCTGAAGCATGAACTTTGTGTGAAAATGCATACAAGATTGTTGCTACTTTAAAGGAAACGGAACATGCACTCTATTTTCAATTTATTCTGAAATACAACATAACTGAAAAGACAATCATAGACATCAAAACACTTATAATTACAGACCATAATTTCCTACCACCAATATCACAGCTTCAAAAACAAAGGTGGACCCTTAATTCTGAGATCCGAACACCAAAATTAACAACTTTACACTGTTAAGAGTCTGGCTGTAACAGTGATGAAAAGAAATAGAGTACATCAATGCATATGATTTTGTAACATCTGGTTTCTTGTTCAACACTACATTCGATTTTTTTTTTTCCTTTGCAATAGCTTCCTTCCTGAATTACAAGCAGGTTTCACATTTTGCTGCAGTTTTAACGAGTCACCACGTGAGGGACCCTAAGACTCTTCTGTCTTGCGTTGCCTCCGTAAGAATTACATGTGCATTGGATCCATTGGTTATGCTAAAACAAAACGTCTTAGGAAAATGTCTGTGTACTTTTTATCAGAGAAATATTTATGTAATCTAGGGAAGATCCTACTATTTGAAGCTAGAACAATCCATTTAGATTGTGAAAAGGTAGAAGATGGCAACTTCATGAGCAATAAATTTTATGAAAAGAAATTAATTTATTGAATAAAAATATTTTCAGTGATAAAAATCATCCTTATTATGCCATGTATAAGCAGAGGAAATTTTCCACCTCCTTATCTGCATGACAGAGCTCCAAAGCATATATTTCATTTGCGCCGAGCACCAAACTCCCAAGGACAACAAGTAAAATGAGAGCAAAGATTTGTTCCACAGATCAGAAGTGACAATTTAACCCAAAGAGAAAAAATCTCATGGGAATTTTTGCTGATAAAAAAAAGGTAAACATGATTAGATCTGAAGATTCTCAAATCATGCTCCCAGACTGGAGTTTCACACAAAACACTGAAAAAGCAAGGATTTCCCTGCAGGTATCATCATAAATCAGGCTCAAGAATTGCAATATATGCAGCAGGTGATCATTTTCTTCAGAGTTAAACAACAGAAAATAGCTGTTTAATGCCAAACTTGAGGCATAATAGGGGTCAAGTAGGGGTCTACTACCTCAGATGTCAGAAGCAAAATAGCAATGTGATGCTCCTGAGGTTACATGGCTTCCAGGTTCAGAGGAAAACTATTCAGTGAAAGTTGAGCAATTACCATGCTATGCTGCATTATATGCAAGATAAATGCTTTTTGTTTCCAAGCCCATATTCAGACAACTGTTTTTGTCTTAAAAAGCCTTGTTCTTGATTTGAGTTAACTAACTGGAAGACATATCCTACCAAGAAAACGCAACATACAGTGCTCACCTTCAAACATTTGGCTGGTAGATCTCCAGCACTTTTAATTTGACCTACTGCATTTGATTGAAAACAAAAAGTGCTTTAGTTTTTCTAGGATTTAAAGTATATTAGCTAATTTAGAGAAAAGAACATGCCATTTTTTCCCCATGAATACAAGTCCAAAGATTTTATTCCAAGTACCAGCTGAATTTGGAAGTCTCTCATGCTGAGATGGTTTAGTTGGGGAATAAGATATAGCTAAATGACTTGAAAGTGGAGTCCAATTGCATGATAAGCCAAACCAACTGGAAAACACGAGAGAATAATCACTAGTGCGAAACTAAATCATTATCTTGCTAAAATTTAGCATGTTTATCTTTAAATATGCACATAAACTAATACATAAAAAGTAAACAGAAGGATATACAAGTGTCATAGTCCTTTAGCACAGCATGAACGGTCCAGGCCATTCATCCAGACCATGAAGGCTCTCAGGACAGTTCCTAATAACTGATTTCTTTGCTGTTAGCGCTACTAAACTGTGCCTTTTTGAACTGCCAGTGTAGCAGACAGCCAGCGTAGGCACAAGGAGCTGAAACTTTTACAGCCTGAAACTTTTACAGCTGTCTGAGAAAAAATAAACAATAGACATACAGCAGTATGTCTAACTCTGTAGAGTTAGTTCAAATACTGCCATAGCCACCTTTTGTCTATTTTATAAATTTTGCAATGCAGGAGCTATTACCCATATACAGCACCAAGCCCAAGGAGGCATTGTGCTAAGCTGACTTGTGCTATTAGCTATTTAGATATAAATGCTTAATACTACTAGCACTTGACTCTGTCAATAAAAACACTTAAAGAATTCTTGAAGACAGAAGAGATGTATCTTATTTCTTAGACATGAAGAAAAAAGATTTTCAAAAGATATGTTGTATCTATTATGCAGATAACCTCAAACATAGAGAGATCCTTTGGAAATCCGTTCAAGCTTAGATGGCTTTTGTCAACAGATTAGTCCGTTATGCTGCAATCTGCTTTCTTTGATACTCTCAGATACTTAAATGGAACATATTATGCAGTTAAGACTGAACAATGGTGTTAGAGAGATTCTGCAATTGCTAGAAATGGTATGTCAGCCCAGATTTGTATAAACAAAGCTAAGGGGAAAAGTCTCATTTGATCAATATGGTGGGGTGTTTTTGTTTTTGTTTTTTAATAAGGAGAGGCCACAAGAAGTTGCTAGAATTTGACACAAACAGAAATATTTATCACACATCTCTCTGGGTTGTCTACCTGGGATAAATACCCAATCAATGCTACAAATGCTACAAATACATCACTGAAGATGCTGTGCAGACACACACTCGGTCAAGTGCTGGCAGACCTGTAGTTGCAACAGAATGCTAAAATACGGTAGATGCAAAAATCAGATGTGTTCGTGGCAGTAGTTTTTAATCATTTACTTGTTTTGCTCCATCTGCTTTTTCTTTTTCAGCCAATAAAGACTTGGCTATGAGTCTGTGCTGCCCATGTGCTATGCTCAGCCTGTATTTCTCATGTGCACCATTTTAACTTTGCCTTTTAACCAAACCCTGTAGAGTAATATCCTTCTGTTGCTTTTGCTGATTATTTGTGGCTTGATCCAATAACGAATGCTGAATTCAGTCAATATTCTGCAAGATTAGGCCATTCCTTTGCTCTGTGGTATGAAAACATTTTTCAGTTCCACATTTTCTCTTTGAGGAATGTCATTTCACTTCACCATCTCCTCTTCTGTAGAGGAAACAGATCACATTTTCAATTTTTATTTTCATTCCAATATAGACAACTCTCCTCATACAAGGTCAAGCGTCTCTCTGAAAAATCTATAGACTGTATCCACATAATAATACTGTGCTTTCAAGCAAATAAAAAGTTTCATTTATGTTGACATTTTGTTGGAGAAGCTGAGAGTCCCTCTCGTGCTTTCATATTTTATAGAAAACAGAAGTATCTTTCTGCTCTCAGTGTTTTCTTACAGTCTTCCATCTTACAGGATGCTCTTCTTACCCTATCTTGGTACTAGAAACACTTTTATAGTCTCTCCAGCAACAAATAACATTTATAATGATATTTTTAATTGTTTAAAATCTCACTTTTTGCTGTCAAACCTTATTCTGAGCATCTCCAAAATTCTGGCTTTGTTTATGCTTCCAAACATCTACTTTTAGGCTTGCCAAATATTGAAAATGCCCCTTTTAAATTATCCATTCCACCTACCAGCATCTGAAGTCCTTTACTGATAGGTGACACCATCTTCCTTTGTCCATCTTTGCCTCCACCAAAACACAGATGTCAACTAAGCCTCCGCAGTTTCCACTACCTCTCACTGTTCCTACAGTTGTTCACGACTCAGGGTAGGACCACAAAAACATGGTCCTTTAAGAATGTATAGTCTTAAGTTATCCAAAGTCATGTTGCCAGTTATATACTCATCTTGCAACAGGGCTACGCACCTTCCTGACAGGATATCTGGGGGATCCTCAGGGATGCCGGTCCATGGCAGAGGAACCAGAGAAGGGTTCCTCCCCTTCCTTTCTGCACGGGTTCATCCATGCATAGGAAGCATGGATGGTGAGCTGGGGACACTTGTGAGGCCCTCTCTTAGACAGGTTTTTTGGTTTGGTTTCCCCTCACCCTTCTCGGCTCCCATGTAGAAGATTTGAGCAGTGTCCTGACCCTCCTGCTCTCCATCTAATAAACACGGGAAGTACCACGGACAAGCTGCATCAACCAGCACCTATTTTGATCTTTTCATTGACAGATCAAAGTCAAGTTTATTTTCTCTTCTCATCACAGTTATCATTCTTAAAATACCATCTGTCCTGTTACTTTTACTCGTACAGTGCCAATAATACATTACTTATTCCAGGGGAAAAAAGGACTCAATAGCATACTCAACTCAATAGACAATTTTCCTTCCTCTGGAGGAAATGCAGAAACACTTTTTGCCTTTAGTGTCTGTTTTTTTTTTTTTTTTTTTAATTCATCCTCTGCCCATAAGACAAAACTTTTATGACAATGGATGCCTGGCTTGGAGCATGATGTTCATGGTGATAGGGAGAGGGGGCTAATGTTCTGGAGGCTACTCAGTCTCTGACTAGAAATTAACTGTGTAGAGAAAGTGTTTTTGAGGGAAATAGAAAGAGAGAAGGGCAGAATTTGAGGAAATGTCCAAAGAAACATCTCCAGAGGAATTAAACAAAAAGAAGGAGGGAAATATCTTGAAGAAAACAAAGTCAAAAGAGAAAACATGTATTCATCCTTAGAGACCTGCAAGCCTATCTAAAGTTCTCAGATTTATAAAATTGCAACATTAAAACACAGGAAATTCCCATTAATTGCTGTAGGACTATGGCCTGATTGAGTGACATATGAATTTATTTCGGTGCGAACAGTCATACAAGATCCTGGAAAACATTTAACAAAAATAAACATATGAAACAACAACAACAACAAAAAGAACAATGCAATTCAGTAGAACATGTTAAATGTATGTTTTATTTAAATAAGGCTGATGAAGGGAGTTAGAGTGAAGGAAAGACCCTAGTCCCAACAGCTGGACTGGGAGGATGAGCTGGGTCAGGGGGAGTTTGGGGCAGGCTGTGAGCGGTGGTGCAGGAGGCCGACGTGGTGAGCAAGAAACTTTCATGACTCGCGGTCGAGGATGCCAAGCGCCCGATTTATGTCATGTGAAAACCTCTGGGCAGCTGACTCTAGCAAGGAATAGAGGCAGGAGTGTTTCTGCAAACAGCATAATTCACAAAGGCAAGCTCTATGTCCTGTCTTACGCTGGGTAGCACAGCTTTGAAAAGAAGGACTGTACAGCCATTAGAAATTTAGTTGCAAATTTTAGATTTTAGATTTAGATTTTAGAAATCTAACGCTTCCTCTCTTGTGTGTACAGACATGCATGCCTGTATACACTCATATTTATGTGTGTGTATAATATGTATATGTATATATATGTGTGCCTATAAAGACACACATCCTAATCGATCCAGATGTTTAAACTACTGGCAAATTTACTTAGGCCCCAAAGGACAAAAATGAGTTTTTAGAGCTTCATGTTACTCGTGGATATTAGGCTGCCTATGCTTTCACAAGAAAAGCTGGGAGCCTGAGTTGCAGGGCAGAGAAATGCAACCTTATTGTAAGATAGTATTTCTCTAGAAATACTTAGAAAACCCCCACTTCTGGGCATTGGGAAAGAACTGTGACATAAGCGTTGGCACACCTGTCCTGAATTACAGGGGATTTTGCTGAGTCCTGCAGCAGAGATTTAAGCCAGTACAACTGTTGCTTTGCACTTCTTAATTTAATGTGCTCATGAGGCATGTACATAAGTAGCTAATGCTGTATTTGTTTCAGAGATGGAGTAACAGAAAATCATGAATGTGCAGAGTCTTGTCTTGCAGATATATTTATTTAATCTCTTAGAGAAATGAGGGACAAAACTTTACATGGCAATCCCTTGGATTTACTGCATATGTCCTGAGTGGCTCTACTGATTTTTGATGGGACCACTCAGTTGCTGATTTGGCCTTCACTTATTTAATTTTGCATTCAGGCAAGTAAGCCAAGGTGGGGATATTATTATTATTATTATTTTAAGAATCATAAGATTAGTCTCAGAGTAATGCATGCACTCAGTTTTCCATGCTGAAGTTCCCACCATGGATTTTTGTATGCAGGTGAGCTTCTTATTTTTTGTTGTCCTCATAATAAATTTTTTGCCGTAGTAAAATAGCAATAAAAAAATGCAGCGATAAAGTCAACAACTGCAACTATCACAGGGATCTGACAAAAAGCTATTGAAGTTCCTCTGGAAATTGAGAGATAAAGAATACAGATTTTGCAGCAGATAATCCTGTTCTGGTAAAGTTGCTTTTCCTTCTTCATGAGGTAGACCTAATATTGATTTGCTGCCGATTTTTCATCCGTCTGTTTATCTTTCATTTTAGTGTCTTCATATTGTCAGATTCTTGGATAAGACTGCTAATTTTTCTTTCCTTCATTTTCAGTGTTCATGGTAGTAAGAGCACAAAGACAACATGGCTGCAGTTACATAATGTACCTGGCCACCACCCCTATGTCCTCACCCAACACAATGAGCCTCCAACAGCTCTAATGTCCCATCAAGGGACACTGTAAAGCAGGGAAGCCTTAAGCCTAATGTAAATGAAA
Source organism: Tinamus guttatus (assembly GCF_000705375.1). Next base: position 1,596,819 of record NW_010584739.1, on the reverse strand, counting down.
GGAGACACATAACAACCAGGTAGCTGGATCACCTTTTGGCTGAAGGGAAGGGTGTCTTAAATTTGCTCTGGCATCTTTTCATTCTGAGCTAACTGAAGCATATTTGTTATAGTTCAAGCTTTTAACATGCTATAAAAGCTTATACAAAAACAAACAAACAAAAAAAGTTTCCTTTGAACTTACTTGGCTTACGATTATAAACAAACAGGCAAGCAGACTGAAATGTGTGCTAGGTCTCAACATGCATTAAGTGGATACCAGACCTATTCCAAAAGATGAAGAAAGACCTCTGGTCTGCTAGCTTTTCAATGTTATTTTATGTACAACTGCAAATAGAGATCTTTTCCCTCCCTACCTTTACATATATATATTTTTTCAGAATTCTCTTTATTATCCCACAATCATAAAAAGCCAAAGTACCAGGATTTGAGTACTGTAGCAGTGGAGCAGTATTTCCTGAAGAATAGACTCAGAAAAATTCCTAACAGTTTTTAACAGCCTGAAACAGAGAAGAGATTTCTCAGCCAAGCCTTTTGTCCACTGAGCAGAGAAGAAAAAGGAAGAGATTAAGGCCAAAGGTTTACATGTATGTAGTTTAATATGCAGTCCTATCAAAAAGTCTGGTGCTTCAGAGGTGTTTATGTGCAAACAACTAACAAACTACTTCTTGACAGAGTGAGAGGTTGCATCACCACTGGAAAAAGAAAAAAAAAAAGGAAAAAAAGAGTCGGATACAGTATGTAGGTAAGTATTCCCAAAGGACAGTGCTGTTACAGAGGTGAAAAGAGGTCACATCAAAATTAACACATTACATTTATGATTGCCTCAAGATGACCTAGATATCCACCTAGTATTCACAAGTAGCCTCTTAGCCTCTTAATTTACTTTTATTATTTTGATCTTTGTATTTTCTTGTATGAAGCACAAAGAGACCCCTTTGGAATAGTGGGATTTATATGCACTGCTAAATTCATATCAGTTCTTAGGAGTAAATCTTTATAAAGCAGAAGACTAAAATGAACAAGACAACACTAAGGTGATCTTTCCAGTTTACTGCCTATTATGGATTTATCAGAGGTAATTTTGCTGAAAAGATGTAGACTATTAATTAAAATGTTATGCTGAATCCCTCTACCCTTGTAAATGCCACAGTACTCTACTGTTTCTGGTCCTCTGACCCTTCAGGTAAGCCACAGAAACAGAAGACTATTCACATAAGTACAGGTCATTCACAATCATAGGACTAAAATGTGATTTTCAGAAGCAGCCCAGATTTTGCATGCATCTTGCTATTTTTCAGAATCTTTTAAACACAAAGGACAACTAAAAAGAACAAAGTTGGTGACTTGAGGATAAAAAGTTGTATGAGACTTAAGAACAAATCTTCGCACTTAGGGGAATAGCAGAAATTTTTTAACATGTAGGCAGAAACTGAACCACAAATAGGAGGCTTTTGTATTTAGAATGGAAACATTTTTGGCTTTCCTCAGATACCTTCTTCCCTACAACGCAACCACAAGAGAGTTTTTGCAGCTGTATTACAAATGCCTGACAATTGTGGTTGGAAATAGCAACCATTCTGTAACAACTACAGGAAGGCTGGGTATGGCTGTTGCTGCAGAGCATTTCTCTGAGAAACAGGGTAACAGGAAAACAATGCAAACATCAGAGGCATATACTGCAAGGATGTCTCTAGACAGAATCTATGGTGGTATTTATTTTCTTTTCTTTTATAGCAGGCAAATTATGTTCTTGTCCTGTTTGATTAAGTTGGCAAGATTATTTTGCTTTCTGTGTCAGCCAAAGAACAGACATTTGTTCTTAAAGAAGGAAAGATAAAACTTTTGCTGCTGATTCCTTTTCATCGGAAAATTAATTTAGCTCTTTAGCTACTACATCTGGGGTACACAGCTCTGGCTGTGAGCAAGAAAACACAGAATAGCCAGAATTTATGAGCTTTAACATCAAAATATTCAAGAGTCCTGTTTCTCTCATTTTCCTTCTCTGTCAAATTTATTTCATTTACTCCACACAGATGTTTCCTCTAGTTTTCTGGCCAACAGTTTTTCAGGCTCTTTTAAAGTATTTTTGACCCTGAGTCCTAACAATTCTTTAATATCTTGGTCTTGTCTTGACTCTGTCCCTTGAAGTAGCAACTCCCCCAGTACAACCTGCTAGCTTGTACTTTTATTGTGAACCTTGGAAAAAAGAAAACAGAGCTTCTTATGAATTTCTGTCATCTACTTCAAAACTCAGGAAGATTTATGCTCTCCATGAATAGCCTCAGCTATTCCTACTGCTGCCCATACATTTTAGCAACAAAGGCGCCTGAGAAAGGAGTTCAGTTATTTGGTATTCATCTTTCTTGAGGGCAACCTGGCTTCAGTTGGATGATGAATTTTTAGAGGCCTGATAGTGGGAACAGACATGTGGGAGTAAACTCATTTAAGACCCGGAACAGAGAGCATGAGGAGTTCAGGCTGTGGGATGTGAAGGACGGCTGCAGGAGACAGGAGAAGTCCAGGATACAGCAGTCAGACTGAGACGAAGCAGAGAAATGTACCGGGTTGCATTGAAATCACATGGGTAGAAGATCTAAAGAAAAGATGAGGTATAAATTCACATTAAGTTCAAGGATAAGGTCAAGATATTTGACAGCATGGAAGAAGCCATTAAGTGGGAAAGATGATGTAGAATAGAGTTCAGACAATGGTTTTTTATAGGGGCAGTAGACACAACTGAACAGGCCCACTTTAAGAAAACAAACCACACACTGTTATTTTTTGAGTATTGTAATTTTTATAAAATCAATACTACAAGTTCCTTACAAGTAATCAACAGCCTGTAATTTTAGATGACCCCTTTAACGTGAAAGTTGCTACCTTAACTGTAAGACCATCATCCAGTGGTAACTTCTGGCCATGCTAGGGCAACAGTTGAGGATTGAACTTTCTTGTTTTACCAGGAACAAGTGTTTGTTTACTGTTTTATCAGCTCTGGCGATGCGAACTTCATATCTTGAAAACCTTGATTTTTTCTTGAAGTTCCTGCTCTGGAAATCTCTAAGAATCTCTATTTGAAGTTACAGAGTCAGTAATACTGTTACTATCCCATCTAGCTCCAATCATAGGTTTTATGTCTCATCCTGGGAGATTTGATGGTGAAAATTTTTAGAAGACTTGTAACAATTCCTCCTTTCTTTACCCCTTTGGGGAAAAAAATACTTAATAAATGCATTTATTGTTTAGTGGTGTTTTATCAGCACCAGTGTTAAGTCATCACACCAAAACACATGAATTAAAATCTGTGTTCAAAATGGGGTTTTGTTTAAATACAAAGAAATTGTTCAGTCTGATGACAGAATATTTAGAAGGCTCCCATTTTGTACCCTTCCGCCTAGGAACACAAGGGCAAAGGGTTGTGTTTTATAGAGATTTGCAAAGAGTGACATTCATTTGGGATGTTTGTCATGCAGAACTATAATAGCTATACATCCTGTCCTTGCTTGTGTTACTGGTTGTGGTCTCCCATATTTCACTCACAGCTAACAAACAAGATTACTGTTAAACAGAGTATATCCCATTTCCTCCATTGACCAGGGTAGATTATGGGGTATAATCTCATCAGCAGGGAAACAAACAAGAAGATGAGTGTGGAATAAATCACTATTTCTTTGAAAGTCTGAACTACAGCATTTGAACCTCTACTCATTTAGTTTAAAAAGGGTCCTAGGCAAAGAAAAGCTACCAGGAAACAGGACTGAAAGAAATATCCCAGGTTGCCCAACTTGGACTCCTACCCTTGCACATGGTCTTCTGCTTTCAAGCCTCAAGAGTGACTTTACATTTTTATGTCACTACTTGTGCTCAAAATGAGTGAATAGGAAGGGATTGCAGCGTGCCACCACTAACGTTGTTGCTTCTCTAGGTGGACTGCCTCACTGCAAGTCCTAGCAAAATGGTGCTACACCAGAAACTGGCTGGCTGCTCAGCCACCCAGGAGAGCCTGGGGAGACCGTGCTTGCTGAATCAGTGGCAGCTCTGGCAGATCAGAGTGAAAAACACTGGCAGACTGCAGTGTTCAAGCTCCTGTTACTCTGCCCTAAACCTTACCTGTTCTGTAGATTTTAAAAAAATACACTTGAGTAGGGCAAACACTTGATATTTTTTTCCCCCCAAAATCCAAGTAGTTGCTGCTGTAGCTATTTTCATTTTTGTGGCCAGTCGTGCTCCTAGAGCTCCGCTATGCTCTCCACATTATTTATTTAAATGAACATCTGAAACACAGCATGGCTTTTGTTCATCTGTAAACACTTTAGGTTGTCCCTTTGCTGTTTCCTAAGCAAAAATACATGTGAAGTCATTTCTAGTTTTTGAGAAAAAGATGTGCAGCTTATGCACATGTGCACACACAATAACAACACATTTGTGCTGTTGCGCAGCAAGTAAAGGACAAGATAATTACATCCTGTCCAGCATGCTGATAAAAAAAACACTACTCCAAAAAAATAAGGTAACCTCTGTGATAAAATCAGCTGGGCCTTGGAATAAGCCACCAGATACCTGAACTGAGGACACTTGATACAACTGCTGAGTCAATACTGTCTTTGTTGCTTTCAGCTTTCTTTTGCTACTCAAATGAATAGAAGCCTTTTTTCTAGAGTGACAGTGATGGCTACAGTGGTTGAATTCTCTGAAATTGCTTTGTTTTAATTTAATAATGGAATACCTGTATAATTTTGACTTTGGAGAAAAGGGCAGAAGTTACAAAATTGGAATTTCTCTGTGAATACCAAGTCTTTTTTTTTTTTTAAGACAGGAACAATAACACTTCTCATTTTTAATGAGCAGGTAATTAATAATAGGGTCTTTATTAATTATCTGGATTAGACCAGAAGTTTCACAGTGCACATATAAAGGAGGAGAAGACAGAAGCACAGCTTAAGACAAAATGCACTTTTTCTTCTGCGCATGAAAGGAGGCACTGCAATTACGGAGTTTCACAATATAACCCGAAACTCAATTCTATGAAATGTGTCCGAGGAGAGATATCAAAAGAGGAACAACTGCTCAGATGGGAGAATCCTACACCAGTTAAGATAATGTAAATGAAACACAGGAGCACACTGACAGCAAATATGACGAGTCCTGCTGCTAAAATGCCTGAGTACCTCGCTGCTGATACCACTCATGCTGAGCAGCCAGGGAGGAATCACACGGCAGCCTAATTCGGACATCAGCCCAAGGGCAACATTTTAAATAGTGCTTCACATATACTTTTGTGATGCTGACACAAAAATATACTGCCTACATCAAATTGCCATTCCAAAAAAATCTGCTGTTCTGGATGAAGTTGCACAGATTACATATGTACACAGCAAAGAAACAATGTCTAATCCTCTGTTCCTCATAAAATGGTAAGAAACGAGCCTCATGGCTAATGTAAGTGTCTGAGAAACATGGAAAAAGATATATCATTAATTGCTTGAAAAGTGGGAGAAACTGGTAATGAAAGCTGATACAGAAAAAAAAATAGTGAAAAGAATGGGTCATAGGACACATGTTAACTACAAAGCACGATTTAGGAAACAAGACAGATCAGACCAATAAAAGGTTCAGCATAATATATACTTGGAGGATAGGCTTCTTCCAGCATATAAATGCAGCTCCACTGACTTCGCTGGCTCCACAACTATAATGTACCTCCACTGTGAGCTAATAATGCAAAGGGTGTTTTATGAACTAAAGTTTTGCTGTTGATTTTTAATTCTGGTGCTCATTTAAGTAGTAAAACCAGAAACTTCATGTAATTGTGACTATTTGCCAAATAACAAATTCTGCAAGTTAATTACATACCATGTCAAACAGTATTCTTGCATATCTTTTGTAAATGCATCTCATGAGCACTGTGACGCTTTAGCCCTGTATGACACTAAAAGTCATTTGCTTTTTTCACAACCTGTAACATTTATATTTCTGTCATATATCCTCTTACTCATATTCCAAACTAGTCTTCCAAACTAAGTAATCTTAGACCTTTTAAACTCGTCTTGTAATTGACATGCAGGAGAGCTGTGTAATTTACACTTTGGGCACAGAGGGAGAAGAGCAGCAAGTGCTTTTCTAACTGGAGCAGCTCTTGCTCTCTGCAGACTTAGAGGTTTAGCAAACGAAAAGAAATCCTCCTTAGTGCCAGTCATTAGATGCTTATGAACAGCTCTGCCTGTGACTAAGTGCTAAGAATAACCACAGATAATACCAACACAACCCACAGTGACTTTTGGTGCACAGAACATCAGTTTGCATTTAAGACTAATTTAAAGGAGTCATTAAGAATGACCATCTTGAAAGCATTTCTCATAAAATCACCACCTATCTGGAATAATCTACCTGTTCATCTTCACCTAGATCCTTTATAAGCAGTAAAATGAAGGAGAGCTTCTAATTTTATTCAAAGTTAAATAAAATTTATTCAATAGCCAGGTTTTCTTTCTTTTTTTTTTTTAAGAAATATATGAGGTCTTTTTTTGCCCCGCTAGAGCTGCAAACAACTGCCCTTTGAAGCGAGAGCAGGAGATATGTGTATGCCAGAAGACAGAAGATTCTGAGTCAATAATGGCAAGAGATAAATAAAAATAGATAAATAAAAATCACATTTTAGTTATCTTTCCAGGATTTAAGTATTCTTTATTGTAGCATGTACTATCTACACAAATAATATCACAGTTTTCTCTCTAACAAACAGGGGCGTTATGAGATAGTAAGGTGGGTTCTGTTTTTCCCTGCTACGCCATACAGTTTGCTGTTGCAGAGCCTTGGAGAAGTGTAACAATTTGTCTGCTTCCTAGGAGTATCTGAAGTTATTTACCTTACTGTCACTACACTGCTGCAGAGTAGGAAGTCAGCTCTTCTCAGAACGTTATGATTAGAAAGTCTTGCACAGGCAGGGTCTCCAGAAATCTGCATAGCAGGACATCCACTAGATGCTGGTGATCCTTATTATTCCTTTTGCTCAGGGTATTTTGGAGAGGCTGAGGCATGTAGCCTATGTCTTAGCACTTCTTCAAGCCTGCATTAGCCATAGTGGCACAGGAGAAGATCTGTGAAACATTCATGGCGCCCTTCTGACAAAACTTACCATACATCAGATCCTGCTCTCCTCTACTTGGGGCACTGTGTGAATATTCTTCACCAGTGCTCTTCATTGCATGCTGCCAAAAAAGGACTCTGAAATATTGGTTGCTTTATCTGTTTATTCCCTAATGCTCTGCTTTAAATTGGCTCTGTATGCTTTTCCCCAATCTCAGAGCAGTGGAGGATCTTTGGGGAGGATGTTAAAATCTAACGTTCCTTCGCTGTGTCTTGGCCAGTGCAGGTCTGGTCCTAGAGGTACATTTAATATAAACCTCTTCTGTATTTTAATCAGCTTTGCCTTTGTGACCAGGAGTGTCAAATGAGATGCACAACAAAAGTGTAAGAAACTCTGTAAAACTAAGTGCTGCTTTAAAAAAATTCTTTTCAAAAGGACAAAGAAGTATCCTTGTTTTTACTTCTATTTGAAATACTGCTTGAAGGTAATCTCACGGTATTAAGGAAAACCTCTTATTTTTCACTAATCCTGGTGTTCTGTGCACAAGTTGGAAGTGGAGAGCAAACAGCTTTGCCTCTGAAGCAGATGTTGCTGCTCACCTGATGCTCATCCACGGTTCAGATTAACCCAAGAAGTGAGCTCTGCGGGCTGCGCTCCTCTTCCTCACGACAGGACATTTACCCACCGTCAGTCAGAGTCATTCATTCAGAGTCTTCTCTGTCTCAAACTTATTGCAAAACCACACTCCTGACATTCTTCTTTGTCCTGTGCTAGCACAATTTTTAGGCACTCTTTTTCCTACATACCTCAGCTCTGTATAGCACGGGACATTTAAACATTTGTAAGAATACATGACTGATGCAGTGAGCAGCCTCATTCAGAAGCAGGAAATGACACGACCATCCAGCACCATCCAGCTTTGTAGAACTGTAGAAATACTGCTATTCATGAGTCTCTATTAAAAGTAGTTTACAGTATTGTCTGGACAGACAAAGATTATCCATTGATGCTTTATTCTGTCATGGCTAAATAATTCCTAAATCAGTCACTTTCTATAAAAATGCTTTAGAGCTCAGTACCCACGTAAATCACCCAGCTGAAAGTTCAATTAGTTGATTTCAAAAGAATGTGTCAATAGACAGAACAAAAGTAACATTAATCTTAGAGATTTCTGGGGAAGTTTTATTAAAGTTGCAATCAAATATCTTTCAAGGCAGCCAATAACATATGATATGAAATGATACTTGAAATGATTGTAATCTGGCAGATCAAAATGACAACTCTCTAACAACTCCGGAGGTGGGACCGGATGTCTACACTGGCTATTCAGCATTCAAAATTTAGGTGTCCCTTGAAAGAAGAGAGAAATTCTTTCCTAGACTCCACTGATCAAAGAGCTTTTAGCTGTGGGGGGAGCCTACAGGCAGTTGCTCAGATTAAGACATCCACACTATAGCAAGTTGCTTTCACCACATCAATCCCTCCCTGGATGTCACGGGGATGGAGTCAAAGCAGCTCTCTGGCAACCCTTGTGGTCTGGCCTCTCTCCAAGACAAATCACCGGGTGGAGGCCTACAAATGGTGGTGATTGCCATTATCAGATTATCGCCATGGGATTCACCTGGCACATTGTTTTATAGACATGGCTTTTCTCCAGTTATATCTTGGGAATAAAAGGAGGAAATCTGAGAGCTCTTGGGAAGTAAAGTCATAAATACTGTTCCTTCCTTAAAATGTATATCTTCAACTCAGCTGTTTCAAACATAATTTATTATTTCTTTCAAACTGTTGTTATATTAAGCTTACAGTTACAGACACCTAAACCCATCAGCATTCAAAAGAGAGCTGTATACACCAGTGTGCTAAGCCCCATGCAATATGTCACATTTCAGAACAGTATGTTCTAGGGCATGCTCACTTCCCTTTTAGTCCAACAGTGATTTGGTTTAAGCCAACAAACCATAATGCATACCCAGGAGAGGACACACCTTTGATTACTATATCCAAACTGAGGATATAGCTTCCAGCTGAGGAGCTAGGACTTCCTGAAGGGCATTAGAAAAGTCACCTACAGTTATCTGACCACCTCTCTTATTATTTTGTATCTACTATTTATAGCTATGAGATTGGAAAGAATCCAGCTTCTTCAAAAATGGGCTATTCATTCACATCTGACTGCCACCATCTGAGACATTTTAAAGGTAAGAGCTCTGTTTGCTTTAATACTTTAAATATTCTACACATGTACTTAATGAGAAAAGTCTTCAGACTTTGCTCCTCCAAACAGATATTTGAGGTGGTTGGGAATTTTTGTTTAAACAGAATTTTACTCAGAATGGCCAATTAGTAAAAATCAAAACTTTCAATCAAAAATTAACAGTTTAAAGAAAACTTTAAAATTAGAAGAAATTTCTTAGCAGTAGAATAGAGCTTCTCTGAAAATAAGCAGAGAGAGAGAAAAGTAGCACTGGCAGCCTGCTGGCTGGAGTTCATCCTGGCATGTGAAACCCTCTTTCTAGCCCTTATTCTCCTTCGCTTAGACTGGCACGCGCACATCTTACCCTACAGTTTGTTCTCCATTTGGTAGAAAATCTGGATTGAGTCTCTGATCCTGCTTACCACTCTTCCACCTTGCAGAAAAACAATACACACATTGAATTCATTATTTATCTATTTCAGAAATGGCAAAGGAGGGAACTAAAACTTTGTCATACATTTTCATGGATACAATCCCAACACACAAGTTACTGTCTGCCCATCTGTTATTTGTCTTCTTTCTATATCCCCACCTTTGTCTCCCTCTTCCTTACCATTCCAGAAAGAAACAAAACAAAAATGGAACTCTTCCATTTTTTGTTGATGTAAAGTTTAAAAAAAAAAAAAATAGGATGTTGGAAAGTTTGGACAGGAAAAACATTTCACAATCCAACTCCTGTGTAAAAATGCCACTGAAACATGCATGCTAATGCTTTCTGTGGCTGCTCTGCAGTTGTTACCATTGTGTTTTCCAAGGTTCAGCTTCTGCCATAGAGTGTATCTGTATTGCATGCCACAGCTGTGGGCACAAGCTCACTCTGTGCAGATTACGCCAAGAGATATGAGTTCAGGAAACAAATAATTGTCATAAGACAGAGCTCATCATATGATAATTTAACCTGCTTTTCATTCAGGAAGATCTTGATTATATTTACATTACATTATGTTGCAAGGCATATAGCTCATATTCCCATAATGGCCAGTTAGGGCAACAGTCTTCTGGGACCAATTTTAATATTGTGGTTTCCTTTTTTTTTTTTTGACAAGGATATTTTCCCTTGTCACTGACATTTTTTTTTCCGAAAAACAGCATTTCTCGGCTGTCTGGAAATAGGGAGATCATCACATACAAGCAATACTGCTATATAACACTAAAAATGTACCTATTGATTAGTTTGCTATTTAGTCAGTTATGCTTGCTGAGGTATTTACAAATTGAATTTCACTCTGTCATCCAGTTTTCTAACATGCTTTTGAGATCATCTTGAGATCATGAAGGAAGATTCATTTGAAGCTCAACACTAGCAGTATCAAGACATACTTCTCACAAAAACAGAGGGGAAATAATCATAAAAAGGCTGAGTAGTCTCCAATACTCAAAAAATGTAATGAAAAATGAATGGGTAGATAACTGTGTCATATTTTTCATGAGTTGCTGTTGGGAAGGCAACACTAAACCATAACGGTTCACTTTAAGATTGATTTACACTCTCTTTTCTGGATTACTTCTCTGCATGAATAGTTGCCATACTTACCTGGTTCTGAAAGAGCAGGTTATGTATGTGAGGAATGCATATAACAAACATACTGCCCCGAATATAATATCCCTACACTCTTCTAAATTAGGCCTGTAATGATGCATAATGAAACCAGTTCTACTTTAAATTCAGTGACTGCCAGGATATTATTTTTGAAGTTGAACTGTCTAAACAGGAAGATGTGGTACTACCAAAGGACTTGCATAATATACCATAGTACTGTAATGCAATAGTAAAAAGTAACAACTAGTATACAGAGAAGTTTTGACAATACAGATAAAGTACATCTGGCAAATATTTGCCTAATCTGATATTTTAAATGTTCATAAAATCTATTTCCAAAGCCTTCATATACCAAAATGATGCAGGGAAGTGAAAAGTTGCATACCTGGGTTATAGCTAAAATAAGAATAGACTATGCTTATTATATGGTCTAAAGAATAGATATTTGACCTTCATTTTTGAAAAGAAGCCAGTTCATCAAATGTTAAAATACTAAGTCAATAATATTTAGATATCTTATATCTGTTGAAAGGTATTTTTTTTATCCTACTAATTTAATTTTGGTAGCAGTATCATGGATATACTCATATTCATTCAATTTTCTTTTAGCATGAAATAAACCTAATTTGGAAAAAAATCCTTGAAGACTCTCTACTGTGTAATGTATTAGTCACCCTATCTCTTACACACTAAGCTCTTTGGCATTATAGGAGAAATCATCTGTTACATACTGGCATCAAGCAAAAGCAGATTCAAAAACTCTGCCCTTAATCTCTCTTTCAGCTTTCTTCCAATTAGAAACAATCTTTTCCTGATACTCTAATTAATACTTACACATTAAAATATTAGGCATTATAACAGAAATCATCTGTTATATTCTTGCATCCAGCAAAACTGGGTTTTTAAGCCCTTGCCCTTAATCTTTCTTTCAATTTTCTTCCATTTAAAAACAATCTTTCCCCAATACTCTAATTAATGCAAATGATATTCATGATTAGTTAGTATTATGCTAATCTGAGCCCCAAATTTACCTAAATCTGCATGGTGTTGTCTGAGTACCAGATTGCTTTGGGTTTCTAAGTAAAATTACATTAGCCTGCCAGCTGTACAAAACAACATGATAGAGTAGAAATCCAAGCAAATCATCAAGATTACATTAGTTTTGTTTCTTAATGAACAACTGTTTGCATTAGGGATTACAGACAAATTATGGTTTTCCTCTCTGTACCCAGGCAGCCAGGCATCTGTTGAGAAGTTTCCTTTTTTTTCCTGACTATCCCTAAACAGATTGAGGAGCACTAAGGCAGAGATAGGACTCTAACATTTCATCTAATTGCATTTTTTTCCATTACAAAGCAGTCATCACTCTGGGGCCCACTGCTAACCTTGAATTTCTCTCCTCCATTGCTGCCTGGAATGCAAGAGAAACCTGAGTTTGGGCTTTTTTATTTTGTGTTGTTTTCTTTTCTTTCCCCAGGGAGGCATCGCTCGCCCAGCCTCTCCTCTCCGCTACAGAGACCCAACCCGCTTGCCATGACACTTCGTGTCCGCTTGCAGAACTGTGCCGCTGCCATCCCCGGGGCTCTGATGCCAACAGTGTGCCACCAAAAACTGCCGTGTGTGCAGCACAGCGCACTTAGACAACGCTTCATGCTCCGTGCTAGCCGTGCACGTATAGACACCAAACTCTGCAAAAGCTGCGCACACACACAATGGCTCCACCAAGACCACTAATCTTTAAAGTTTAACCACTAAGTACGGTTTGGGAGATGTATACAATTTAGCAGCCTGTTCAAAATTGTCCCTGTTTTGTGCTAAACTGCTATAACATGCTTATTATTATGTTCTGCTTAATTTAATTATGTGGCTAGTGTACAGGTTTACTCATTCTTCCGTGCACTAATCTCGTCTCCAGAACTCACACTGTGACAGCTCATTATTGTTGGTAAAAATGTAGGACACTGATGGGAAATGAAAGGCTCTGATACATTCATCACTGTAAATCTAGACCTTCTGACTACAAGATGCAAGTAACAAGTTAATTGCAAATCAATCTGTAGAGTGTAAAAGACCAGTAAATCACCCCGTGAATTTTGTATGACAGAATCAAGGAGCAGCAGGCAGATTCTGGTCAATTTCCGTTTATGTGTCAAACTCTCTACTAAAATTACAGTCCCTCTTTGCCTATCCACAGCATCAGATGTTTATGAGTGTGCTTAAGGGCACTGATGCTGTTGTGGAATTTAATGCGAGTCTCCGACAAAATACCCCTTCAGAAACCTACCTTCCTTTCACTTCCTTTCAAAGATCAGTTTACATAGCTATATTCTTAGCAACAGTATATAAGTAAGCAAATTATTTAAACTGGCAGAAAGCTTTTCATTTACTCTCCATAATGCACTTTTTAAAATTTCTTTTGTGTACACTTTTAAGTTTGCTAAAATTTGAAAAGAAAAAAGAAAATTTAATAAAAACTTTGCGGTACTTCTCAAATGTTTTTAAAAAAATCCTCTTTAGGACACATCTGTCTGAAATGACTGTCCTGCAGCTCTGTCTACACAGACTCTTAATGCACCAGGTTGAACTGGCACAACATTAAATCAGGCCTTCTTGGAAAACTGCCTAAAGCTGGCAGAGATGACAGTTTTCTCCTTGATGCTTGTCATGTTTGGTGCTTCCATATAGACATTTTGTTGCTGTTGGTATCATATGTAGATTATGAAAATGATCACCAAGATGAGCCAAGCAGGGCACAGTCCTCACACTAGATACCTGGAAATCTCCAGTGAGACATCACTGTGTTAACACTCAGGATATATGGAAATACAAATAATGCATATACAATTCCAGCACTTGTCAGTCAGACACATGGAGATAATTGGAGAAACACTATGCAAAAACACATCTGCATGAAATGTCCTGAAGATCAGTGAACTAAATCAACTTTCTTTGAGCTTTTATTCATTCAAAACTAACCTATGCCACTGGTATCAACAGATTCACTTTGCTCTGGTCTATTGTTTTAATGCAATGAACGTACAAGAGAAAAGTTTCTATTATACGTGTGTCTGTGTGTAAACAGCCTTAATGCTTATAATAACGAATGCCACAAAGCAGTTTTTACGAAGATTATGTAAGTAGTCATGTTGATTATGATGTAATTATAGTGTAGATTTATCTGAGCACAAATAAAAGAACTTCTGTTCCCTTCTCTCACTAACCAGTTCACCAGATTTGAGGCAGACCTAGCCTTCCTCTCAGCTTGGTGATGGTGATCTTATGGGTTCAAAACTAGTTTGGTAGAAAAGAACAGGTATTTACAGCAAAATCCCATCATGAATTTAAAGGCAGATGGATGACATACATATTTTCATGTGCTGGCAGTCAAATCAAGTAAGGTCACCACTGAAGACTTCAAAGACAGTTCAGATGAAACAAATTGCTAACCAAGTTCAGAAAGTGGCACACAAGTGCTGTGCTGACCCCACCACTTGAACCTGGTAATTATCAGTGCAAAGGACAGAAAATTCATGACTTCAGGATCACACTATACCTCTGTACAGCTGGAATCCATGCTCCATGTCCAGGTGTAAAATGAAAACCGGATCAGGCCAGGTTTTGTTAGATACTTCAGTGTCCAGGACAGATCCATTTAATATTTTTTCTAAGGCTGTGCCTGTGAAAATGCACTCAGATTTGACTAATGGGTCTAATAAATGGCAATGTATTTATGTAGACTAATGTATAATTTATTCTCCCTTCTTTATCCTAGGAGCACTTCATTGTCATATGGCCCGTAGGAGAAGACTCTTCTCTGACAGAGATAATTGAGGAAATGAGAAACCCTAGTGCACAGCAAGGAAGCAACAAAAAGAAGAAAATTATCCCAATATACTTAAAGATGCACCTGAGAAATTCTTCATCTGTAGACATATGTGCAGGGACAATGTTGTGGCTGTGAAGCTGAGATAGTGCTTAACATTGCTTAACCAGTGTTTGCAGAAATGCTTTGACTGATAAAACCTGATCAGCCTTCCCCAGTGGTGCAATAATCTTCCAATAGTTTTTGAAACCATGTTGACTTCTACTTTGAGGTAGCACAATGACACTTTCTTGCATGGCATCAGCACAGACATTTATTTCCAATGCAAGTTTCTTGCAGTATATCCTTCGGTCATTAGCTAATGGGGAATTTTAACAGGATTAGGAAAGCAGGGCTCCCTCACAGCTAAAGAGGTAGTCAGAATAAAAAAACACTGCTCTCTAAGCACAAACAGAATACGACAGGTCTAGAAGGGACAACATTACAACGCCACAACATGAGGATTAAGCATTTCAAATGCTTAACTGATTGGGTTATAAGCTTCAATATTTAAAGATCTGGTCTGATCCCAATTTCAGAGAAGGGATGAATTCCCTTCCTAAGGGGAAGATATGCATTGCATTGCATTCCTAATGCTCTAAACCAGAAGCTTTTGTTAAAAGACTAGTTTTAGAGGCAGAACATTGAATCACTGCATTGACTGATCACATCACTGTATTGGATTGAATTTGCTATACAGAAGAAAGCAAAAGGCATATGTCACTTTCCTGAGCACTGTCAAAGTTCACACCTGGATCTAAAGTCTAAGCACAGTTTCTCCTTGACTTAAAGAGAGTTCCATTCACTTCCATTAGGATTTTGTATTCTGTGAGATCCCCTGAGAAATGAATTTAAAAGGGTCCTAAATCGAACATATCCCAATCAATATTTAGTATCTTTGAGAAACTGATCATTCGACAGTGACAATTTGACACTAAACTCTGCCTATTAAAACTTTCCTGTCATTGCATGAGCAAACATCTCTTCAGTGTGGTGGGACAGGATGACTTGAATATTCACACCCAATTTCAAGGGACACCCCACCCCACACCCCAATGTTCGAGGACACACTGCACGTTAAAAAAATGCAATTCAGTGTGAGAGCTCAAGGCATCTCACCTTTTTTAAAGACAGTTAATGGCATCACTATATAACGGCACAGAGTGGTACAGTTGTTAGTAGCAGTTGTTACAGAAGTCAAAAATATTTTCTAATCATGTTTGTTTCAGAGATTTGAAAGACCTGATTCTGTTTATTCTCAATGTGGTCTTTACTGTTATGTGCTCCCTGTCCTGGTGGCATAATCTGAGACGTAATGATGTCAACTGCAGCTGACGTTAGCCGTCTTCTAGCAAGTGACTTTTTTTCTTTCCTTAAATTTTTGCCCACATATTATAGGGACATGAAAAGTTGCAGGCATGGAATGCAACAATATTAACAAGTTTGCAACATATGATAAGCCAAATGAGGCAACGATTCAACAGACTCATGTTCTGAAAATGTGTTGGAGGTGGAAAGGTTGCAGAAGAGTGTAAAATGTGAAAGGTTGTATAATCTTAGAGGAAGAGGAGCTTATTTTTTTTTTCAAAAAGTAAGCTTATGGTTTCTATGTGTGAATATGTAAGATACTAGGTGGGCTTTTGTAGAGTTGCCCAAGGGCTTCTGCATGCTATCGGATTGTCCCATAGGCTTTTCTTATTTAATGTAAAAAAAAAGTCAGTTTGGTGTTTGAATATTTTGAATTATAACTGCTTGAAAGTGTGTGTGTCACGGTGGATGGAAATATACAAAGGGAAGAATAGCTTAAAATTTGAAATAATAGTACAGAAAGCAAATTTTACGTCATAAGATATCTGTGTGTTAATTGTACCATTTAAACTGTAAAATAGCACTGCAGGAACCTGTCATTATTTCGGGTCTTCCTTTTACTTTGCTTAAGAGCTTTATTCAGTCTTACTTAAGATACAATCTTACTTATGACACAATCTTTAAGTTGAATTACGCAGTTATTATTTAATCTTTTGGTCTTACATTAGGCTCTTGAAAACATATGTTACAGATGTGTTTCCAGTTTAGATCAAATTTTCAACCTATCTGTTTCAAAATATATATAAAAAAGTAATCAGAAATTTGACTCAACATATCATTAAATAACATTGGGGATTAACTATCTTAAATGCTAACTGGTGAACTGTCTTTTTAGTATAGCAAAAAAGTATTTTTGCCATAAGGAAAAAAGAAATCTGCTAAAACAGGAAAGTGAAAGAACAGACTGATAACCTCAGAATGGAAAAAGCAGCTTTATTATGAGTTGCATGAGATTTCTATAGATCCTACAGAACACCACATCTAACAAGGTTCCACATCTTACGTAGTACATTTGTTTGCTGGATCATGAACACATGTTCAGACAAATCACAAAGGAGAAAAAATACACAACAGGTACATGAAACACTGATGTTAATTATATTTTGAATATTACGGATAAGTATACTACAGGTATGTTAATTAAAATACAGCTGCAACATCCATGCTGTAAGAGTGTGCTTTAGAGTTAATTGGGTCCTTTCTGCTTTCAGTGAACTTTGGATCATGCCTCAGCCTACGCTGCACACAAACACACAGTCACACATCCCTATACACAAGCACATGTTTATGATGCTCTTGATGCTTACTTCATAAGAAAAATAGGTTAAAATGACTGTGAGAATGGACAAAGGGAGGCACTGTCATACTCCCACTGTGGAGCCCTTGCTGGGTACGAATACGCAGCACAAATAGAAAAACTCTTCTCACTCTGAAGATGCTGTAACTACTAAACATCTCACGGTAGCAATTCTAAGTGGAAATAAATATTCAACATGCAAAGAGACTGTAGAATAATATAAAAACAGGAATTAGAAAAATGCATGCTTGTTAGTAAGTACAGATGCCTTTTTGTTGGCTATGCAGACAGTTTTTAATACCCAGCAAGAAACAAGTATTGAACAAAAATATCAGCACCTTCACCCTTGTCAATACTGTAAGCAAGTTAGATTTCATGTTACCCATAGGTTTTTCCTTGGTGAAGGAAAAAAAAAAGTCACAACTTGAGACAATTCTTTCCCTGTTCCATAATGAAAAACACTAGACTTTAAAAATGAACATATATTCAAGTTGCAGTTTTATAGATCTACTGACAGATATTTCTGATTTTTAAGGATCTAAATCAGAGGCATATTGAGTGTTTCTCAATAACTCAGTAAATCAACCCCAAGATGGATATTTATTGCAGACTGAAACATAACTGTTCTGAATAAAAGCTAAAAGGAAACATTTACAGCGTAGCATATACAGTGTGTACAGTGCGGCTCAACAATTTTGTCTCAAAGACCACTTTAAATGTCTTTGAGCTGATCATATAGAAGAGTAACAGTTCCATTACAGGGTTAATACAGGATTTTGTGGTTCAGTATGGACACTGTTTGGCTTTGCATTTTCGTATAAGTAAAGTAAACTGAACAACAGCTTATGAATGTAACCTTGAGCTTACCCTTCCTCTCACCCACTCCTCCCCCTGAAATTTATAGAATTAAGATATTGTGTTCTACGTCCATGAATAAGCACAGCATGTTCAATATGTCCACAGTTATACTGACATTTGTTTCTAAATCATTTAATTAAAAGTCATTATTGAGAACAAAGGATTCATTAACAAGCTGTACATCTGAACAACCGATGGAGTTGTTCTGTTGTGAATATCATTTTAATCCAAATTAGAAAACTGCACAGATGTGCTTCTGCAAAACACTGACATACTGCAGCTCCCTTGGAATGTGATTAACATTTATGTAAAACCAAAAAGTATACTAAAATAATAAATTTAGGTCTTGTCATGCTAAAATATAGCACCTGAAAAGTTATTTTGCATCTCTTTCAAGACTGTATGGTCTACTAATACATAAAGCCATAATGCTGGTGTGACATCCCTCTTTTTAAAATATTGTCATTCTGAAAGAAAGGCATAGAGTACAAAAGTGATAACCTTTGTGTTGATAAAGTCTTTGTTCCAAGATTTTATGATGGACTTTTTTGATCATAAGATCAAAAGCAAAAAAAGCCATTAAGCCAAAGAAAATATGCAATATTTACAATAAATCTGAAGTGTCTCTGAATTGCTATTACCATGAATCTATGTTTTTTATTCTTTTTTTCTGCAAAAGATGGAATATTTTTCCTCTTTCTATACATATGCATGTATGCATACAAAAACAGGGTTTTGAGATTATGAATAGATTTTCTAAAATATATATATAAATATTACAGATCTGTGAAGAAATGATCTATTTAACAACCAGAAAGGTATATGAGAAACAGAAAGGTAGACTTGCTTCTTGACACAGATTTAACAAAACAGATTTCAGTAGGTCCCACAAGTGCAAGTAATAGAATTCTTTTTCGGAAGAAAAAACAGCACCTGAATAACAATGTCAAACAATTTTGCAAATCATTTTTCACAGTTCAACTTTTAAATATGCAAAAGTGAACTACAAAATCTTGTATGTCTGTTGTCTTGAACCAGCCCTTTACCATTAGACCAAGTGACTAAAGAGAGGAAAAAATATTTGGTGTTTCTACAGATCCCCTCAATCACTCTTATCATCAGTCCTTCTTTTACTTTGTAAGTGGGATTTTTAATAAGAAAGTCTACAATATTTATCATCTCTAATAGATAATATTTGATATACAGATTCTTTCTTTTCAATGAATGCATACTTTCTCTCACCACAAAGCTAAATGGAGAAATAATAAATACGCAACTAAGATGGTCACACTACAGCCATCTAGAAGATTCAGATATTCAGCTAACAATTCCCAATATAGTTATTGGTATTTAATATACTAGAAGTTTACTTTTGCTTGCATTTGTTTGTTTATTGCTCTCACAGTGAAACTTCTGCCCTCCTGATTTTAGTAAATATGTCCATATTTAAGAGAATGCAGATGGAGAGAGGGTGTAAAATCTGTTTGTTTGTTTTTCCCCATCAAATGAATTTGTTATTATTGCAGGAAAATAAAAGAATCCAGATGAATTAAAGAGTAAGACAGGAAACAATAGAGTAATAAAGTAATACCATAGCTGGAGAAGACAGAATTTACTTATTGAGACTCGTTTTACTTCATCCAGAAAAACATTGGTTTTTAGAAATATTTACACTATATATATTTTTAAGAAGTCTATTGTAGGAATACTAAAATTCAATTTGATGTTGAACTTCCATGCTGCATAATGATTTTAAAGTAGATAGCTGATCCATAATGAAGGAAAACACCATGTTTGTTATGATGTCTGTCATAATAGTTTTTGTTAATGAAGTTTTTTAAAAATTATGCGAAATTATCTTAGCACACTATTTCCTGTTCCCCATAAGGCATTTGCAATTCAGTGTTTACAAGCACTCAGGAAAAACAAAAGGAGCAAAAACACCAAAAAGTCTGCCCTTTTTTTTTTTAAAAAAAAGAAAAAAACTAAGATGCCCAAAGGCTTTACTTCTCCCAGCATATTCCTGATAGGAATTAAATAATTGTTTTTTTTCTGAGAGAAAACAATCCACAGTGTCCATGAATTTACTTTAGATCTACAGTTTTAATTTTATAAATTAGAAGCATGATGTAAATTGTACTGTTAAAATATCATTTGTTTTCCACCCATACATGAAATGATGCTATTCCAAACTCTCTTTTTAAAATTTACATGAAATATACGTGCCCGGAAGAATATTTATACTGTCTGTATTTTACAGACCATAGCTCAGGACAAAATACTACATGCAGTGAAAGTATTGATTTTCATTTCCCTCTGGAAGCAATACCAGCTTACTGAAAGCTAGTCTTAGAGAAACCTTTATGAAAATTAACACATGCTACTTAGGAAGAACAACCTTTATGCAAGCAAGACTAACTCAGTCCACTATGAGAACATTTTAGAGTCTCTTCATCTAAACATCTGTCAGCCCCTCTAACAGCTCATTTCAGTAACACAAGCACATACAATATAAAAGTCTGGTTAAATATTTAAACACAAATCTAAACATAATGCTATAATTCCCAGTGAAAAAAGTTGGTTCACGAAACAGTTTTCCATCATTTACTTTCTTTCGCTGTATTTTTTTAAAGTAGCATGATTGCTCAAGACTGCAGTAGTTCAACAAGTAGCAAAGACAGAAAAAAACTCTCCTTCCCCCAAAAGTACAGAAACAATCACAAGCAGCAAATGTAATTTAAATTAAATACTCCCTTCATGCATGATACCCTCACTGAAGGCATGTATCAACGTCCACCTTTGGAAAAATAATGAAGTCCTCGCAAAGCAGTGCAGGGAAGGCAGTTATAATCAGAAAGCTGCCTTCTGTCCAGGCACTGGGACGTGCTCTCCACTGGTGCGCCCAGACCCACCGCCCAAGAATAAAGTGCCTATTGTCTCAGCACCGTGCTAATTGTGGGGGAAAAAAAAAAGAAGGAGAAGAAGAAGGAGCCCATGCAGTAAGCATAATAATTATCCAGGCAAACAAGCAAAGGCAATCACCGAAGGAATGAACAGGGTAAAAATACACGGCCAGACAAAGCAACTCAAGAATGAAATTAATATTCATAGAGGAATGTCAGCCAGCAGAAGGTCTCTCTCATGGCGTGGTAGTTGCATACAAGAGACCATTGTCTCCACACAACAAAGTCAGTACATGGAGAAAACTTCACATAGCTCCGGGCAAAAGAAAAGCCTTTCTCTCCCCAAATGCCTGTCCCAGGTCTCACTGGTTTGATCAAAGAAAGTTTTAGACTCTCAGTAACAGCGAAAAAAAAAAAGTTGTCTCTCAGGGTCCACCTTCCCTGAGGTAGGTTTTTTTTTTTTTTTCCAACTCCCCCCTTTCATTTGCAGCTGTATAAATATGAACAAAAAAGCCATGCTTGCTCAAACAAAGAAAAAATGGACTGAATATGCATAGCCTCATTAACTAAATTTAATTATGACAAGCAGCATATTAATCAGTAGTTGCTCCAGTTACTGCATTCACTGGAAGGGAGGAGGACTCCAAATTAAGGGGAAGCGCGGGGGACAATCACATGCTGATTAGGAAGCTGCTCACAACCTGATACAATACACTTTCCCAACAATTATTCGGAGGAAACAGAATAAAGAGGCAGACTGCTCTCTTTTAAGACCAACTCAAGAACGCCCAGCCAAGCGCATGATGACATGGCTGCTTTCTTTTTCCCCCGGACTGCTCCCACCTCCACCAGTTCGCTTGGCAGGCACTGCGAAATTTGCATTTCACTTTAAAAAAAGAGAGAGAGAGAGGAAGGAGATGGAAAAGAGGAAAAATCTCAGGCGCTCCTTGCTGCTGATTTACAGGGAAGGCCCATTCCCTGAGGACAGCGGGGAAGCCCTGTCTACGCGCTATGGTGTCCAGGAGCTCCACGGAGTCACTGGGCTGGAGCCTGCAACTTTGTGCGCTCCGAGCCTCGCAACACGTGCGCGGCAGCAGCGAAGGAGGAGTTCGGGAAGGGGAAAAAAAGCTTTCGGGGAGAGAGGGGAAAAGGGAGAAAAAAAAAAAAAAGAAGTTATCACACCAACTTACCATCCACCAGGTCCTGGCTGACATGTCATAGCATAGCTGCCATTTTATGGAGCTGTCCGACGCTTTCCCTGCCATTACGCTGCCAGCAACCTTCATCGGACGCAGCTCAATGGAAGATAAGACACCTAATCAAGGGAACATCAGTGGCTCGCTGGGCTACATGTAGGCCAATCCTTATCACGCTGCATCATGGGAAAAGCTCCTTTATTAGCAAGAACTCCAACCTCACAGATATAAAGAAAAGGAGCAGGGATTTTCTCCCCTCTTTTTTTTTTTTTTTTCCTTTTCTTTTTTTTCCTCCTTCCCCCTGCTTTCTGTCTGAAGGGATTGGTGCACCCAGCCAGCCGGCGTCCTTTGTGTCTCATGTGCACAAGAGTTTAGTATCTCGCAAGTGGGCGGCTAGCTGCACCGCTGGGCTGCAGTTTATTTGCATTTCTTCCCCCCTCCCGTTGTATATTGTTTGGTGGCATTGCTCGTGGTCAGCTCCGAGCGCGTCTCGCAGGGGGGGACGGTGTCCCGGCCGGCACGTGCACCCGCGGCTGCCCCCGGGAACACACAGGTAGCGAGCGCGCCGCAGCTGGACGGCCCGCACGTTGCCAAAGGCTACAAACGCCGCTCTCCCACTGGACATATGGAAACACTTTAACTCTTTGCAATCAGTGTTTAACGAGGAACGGGGAGCCTGACGAGACGGCGCCGCGCGGGGGGCCCCAGAGGTGCCACTGGGGTGTCTCCCCTCGCTGCGTCCCTTGTCCCTTCACAGGGACCTTCCTCGCCCCCCGAGCATCACCTAGATGGAGATGAGGACGAGGGGACTCGGGATGTCCCACCAGCTCCTGGTCACCTGTGCAGCTATACATATCGGTGGGAGGGTTTTCCACCCAAGGATTTCCCTCTCATGGAAAACGGGAGGTTCCCTGGAGGAAGGGCTGTCTTGGAAAAGACAAAAGTCCTGTGTTGGCTTTAAGCTGTGGGAAGAAAATGTTCTACCTGAAGTGTGTGCGTATGGGAGTGCCAGAAAAATCAGTAAATCTCAGCGAGTAAGTGGCTCATGTTGAAGGGGATGGACGGAAAGTGCGTAATTTGCCAGTCTTGCCTGCAGGGATCAACATCAGCTTTACCTCCGTATTTAGTATTGTAGTAGCTAAATGTGATGTAGCGACAAGCTCCTGTTCTCCCAAAAGTCTCATTTCAGAAATTGCCTTTTAAAAATTACATTGCCACATTAAAATAACAACAGTAAAACAGCAACTCTCTGACAATCTTAGTGTCTCTCCACTGATTGTGTTGTCAGTTTATATCATCTTCCATGTTTTGGTCTGTGTGAAAATTCTGCAGTGGGCAGGTTCCTTCCGGGTTTGCACCTATTTGTGAGGAAGAAGGATGCAGGACGTGCTGGGGTCAAGGTGGATTGTACCAGGGGTGGATCATGCTACGGGTGGACCATAAAGAGTGGCCCATACCAAGGGTGATCTATACCATGCTACGGCATGTGCAGCTACCGCCAGGACTCCTCATTGCTGCACACCACCTCGTTCATGCACATGCTTGCTTCTCCTTGCATTTTTCCTGCCCATGAAGAGGATGTCTGGAGATATTCACCTCTGGAGATATGCTCCCAGCGGGGAGCCAGCTGGAAGACCCATCTGGTGGCGCAGTGCCCCACAGTGCTGCAAGCCAGAAGCACAGGCACCTTGTGTAGGAGCTCTACAAAGTATTTTAGAGTGCCTGTTTAGCCACAAGTCTATGAGGAGAGGCTGAGGGAGCTGGGCCTGTTCAGCCTGGAGAAGAGAAGGCTGAGAGGGGATCTAATCAGTGTCTACAAGTACCTCAAGGGAGGGAGTGAGGAGGATGGTGCTGGCCTCTTTTCAGTGGTGGCCACTGACAGAACTAGAGGAAACGGCTGGAAACTGAAGCATCAAAAGTTCCACAGGAACTTAAGGAAAAATTTCTTAACAGTGAGGGTGACAGAGCACTGGAACAGGCTGCCCAGAGAGGTTGTGGAGTCTCCTTCTCTGGAGATCTTCCAAACCCGCTTGGAGGCAGTCCTGTGCCACGTGCTCTAGGTGACCCTGCGTGTGCAGGGGGGTTGGACTGGATGATCTCTAGAGGTCCCTTCCAACCTTAAGCATTCTATGATTCTATGATTCTATCTGTCAAAATGATAAATAGCAACCTCAGAAAAAAATTGGATCACTGGAAGACCTGCCTACAGTCAGGTATTGTGTGCTGAAATACCAAACTCAGCACCTGGGAAGCATTAACTCTGGTGGAGCTCTGTCCCAACCTCTGGTCAACCAGCCTAGACAAGGTCCTGAGAGTAGTACTAGGAGCTTTACATCTTCCTGGAAAAAGATAAAGTAATCACAAGTGTGGATGATATAGACAATTTGGACAAGGTTTGGACAAGGTGTAAAGAGTTTTATCCAGTCTTTCGGGGGGAGTCATGCCTGGGAGGTGTAAGTAAGTGGTCCCAGTGCAGCTCTCTCCCAAGGCCGTCGCTGACGCACATACAACCCAAAGGGACTAGATGTGAGATAAATCACTGAGTCCAGGAAGAGCGCTGCTCCAATTTGCACATCATGCATGATATCATACATGCAGAGCCCCAGCTCCAGGCTCTCAGCACCAGTGTTGGGCATTTTCCCTCCTCCTGGTCAGCTAACACATGTGGCGG
>NW_010584739.1:1516237-1558391 GCF_000705375.1 Tinamus guttatus | reverse complement strand
CAAGTGCCTCATCTACACGTTTCCTGAACGCTGCCAGGGATGGTGACTGCGGCACCGCCCTGGGAAGCCTGTTCCAGTGTTTGACCACCCTGTAGAAATCCTTCCTAACGTCTAACCTGAACCTCCCCTGGCATAACTTGAGGCCATTTCCTCTTGTCCTATTGGTAGTTATTCAGGAGACCAACTCCCACCCCCCTACAACCTTTCTTTCAGGTAGTTCTAGAGAGCAATAAGGTCTCCCCAAGCCTCCTCTTCTCCGCACTAAATAACCCCCGCTCCCTCAGCCGCTCCTCATAAGGTCTGAGCTCCAGCCCCTTCACTGTCCTCCTTTGGACACGCTCCAGCACCGCAGCGTCTTTCCCACAGTGAGGGCCCAAACCTGAGCACAGCACTGGAGGTGCAGCCAATCACTGGGGCACGACCCGCTCCGTGTCTGCGCCCCACGGCAAAGGAGTTCTGAGCTTCGGCACTGCCACTCCACACAGCTTTGCCTTCTGACACGCACGTCAGCCACAAAAACTGGTCAAGCAGAGAGATGAAGGCACAGAGTCCCCAGATAACACAGGCGGTTATCATTATTATCTAGGAGATATTTAGCATTCGCTAATTATCAAAATAAATTGTACAGTTCCGTATTTGCAGGATTCTCAGATTACTGCATTGTCTGTATTTACACTATGTGGAAGAGTAGTGTAAACTGGAAGAAAGAAAGAAGCCTGGCACCCAAGTTGCACTCAAGTTGCAGCCAAGTTCAACACCGTAGAAGCACGGACTTTGGCCACATGCACAAACAAACTCTAGTTTCATGGCATAAGAAAGCGACGTCAAACATATCCTAAACACAAAGATCATGCTATATTTGGGCATAAATCATTACCTAGGTTTGAGTGAATTGCTATCATTAGCAGCACCTGCCCAGCTGGCTTTATGTTCAGGTCTACGTTAGTTATAAACAGCCACATATAGCCTATTGCTACATATATCTGATCTCACACTAATCCTTCAGCAAAGGGAATATTTTTGAGAGGGAAAGTCTGATGAAAAAAATATTGTGAAACTAGAGGACACACAAAGACTGATGTAAGTTCTGTTTTTTTTTTTCTTTTTCTTTTTCTTTTTAAATTTGCTTAGCTGTATTGTATTCAGGCTAACACAACCTCCGTCCTTCCTCAAGCCTGTTTACTCAGCTGGATATCCACAGGGTCCAATTTTCCCTCCAATTGCCATTGCACACTAATATAATTGCAGCTCATATGGGTAATTGGTCAGCCTACAGCAGTGTTTGCATGCATTTGTTCATCTATATTACCTGGCAGCCTCTTAAAATTAATTTACAGACCCGAAGCACGATTGAATACCTTGTTTCACTTGGTTTATAAAAGGACAAAACACATCTAAAGTATTTTAATGCTTTAGGCATTAAAAATATTGCCATTTATACATTAAAATTATTTTTATGGGCAAGTGGGAATAGATTGCCATTTCCACACATCAAAAAGAAGGCACACACACAAGTCAGTTGTTTCTAATTAGCAAAATACTAAAATAAATAAATTTAGTAGTAGAGATCAACCAGATTTGAAATTATGATGTGGGGAAAAGAGGCCCAATAAAACTCCAGACAAGAGAAACTGAAACTGTTGGCAGCAAGAATGAATAGCTTTTTTTTTTTTTTTTTCCTGGAATACACAGAGAACAGAGAAACAGAGAATTTTACAGGTTATTTTTATGCTGTTATGGAAGGATCAGTATGAAAGTGATTTTTATTGGGGGTATTAGCAGAATCCGGTTCTTGGTTTGAAACAGAAGATGCAATTCCTGGGCCACAAACCATCATTGTGCAGTTCGTTCTCCCTTATTCATGAAGTGCCACAATTCAGCAATTTTAATCACTTCCTTGCAGTCCTTCCCTGGCCTTTTTTCATCTGCTCACTATTCTTGTGATGAATCATGCTGGATGCCTAAAATCTTCCCTGATCTCCCTTCTGTTATAGCCGAGACTACTGCACACAATGCAGCCAGCAGCATCATTTTTATTCCTATACGCCACTAACACTTTTGCAGCTAATCAGTTGGCTTCAAGCTGGAGTTGCATAAAACAACGGTTTTGCTGGAATACAGCAGCATATCTGCAAACTCTAATCTTTATGGGCCTTTCTCGTTATATATATGAGCCTAGCACCTTCTTTAAAAGACACTTTAAAAGACTCTGTGAACGCTTTCTGCATGGAACTTTGCATTACTTGGTGACATCACTTCATACGTACACAGACTGAAGGGTTACCAGTTGGGATCCATTTATGCAGCTCAAAGGGAAAGACAGGGTTCCAAGAGTAATTATGAGACATAACACCTAAGCATGGAAAAACAGGCCAAAGACTCTGGAAACCTCATATTTTTTTTCTTTGAAAAATACCAAATCACACAACTTCTACATTAGAGGCTTCTCTTCTGAAACAGCAGTGGAAAACTGATGTCTCTCTTGGCAAAAACGTGGCAGAAAATATCTAGGCTCCTGTGTTTCAATGCCACCATCAGCATGACATAACCATATAACCAGTTACATCTTTAAAAACAACATACGAGACCTGGAAAATGAGTAACAAAAATGAACAAAGAAAAACAATACTCAATGATTTATTTTTTCCCAGACAGTCACTTGGAATTAAAGATTAATCCAATTTCAATAATAAAAAAAAAGTAATGAGAATCATTTAAAACAAGTGAGATAATGGATTTTGAAAAATAGCTTAGTACTTACATAACTTCAGAAAATAGTAAATGAAATTCAGAGAAGAAAGAAACTTAATTTTTTTATTTAAAAATAAAATTTATATAAATACAGTCTGTAATAATATCAATAGGAATTAGAAAATATGCAGAGTGCAAATCAATCAGCAAAGAAAATCACAAATACTGCACAAGCAAACTAGAAAAAGAAAAATAAGAAACAATGCATAGTTTCTCAGCTGGATATACTTTTCAACATTTAGATTGATTAAAATAATATCCTAGTAAGTTTCCCTGTTCTGGTTGGTGCAAGTTCAGCCATTCACCTCATACCATCCATTCATGCAATTGTGTTAGATTTATAATTCTGTACAAGCCAAATATAAACATTACACAGCCTTGTTTGAGAACAACCAAAATTAAACAAAGAAAGAAAATAGTAAACCATTTATGTGACCTATATAGTTCAGAAAGCTAATTTAGAAATATGCATATTAATTTGATACTTGATATAATTTATTTTGGCATTTGGATTGAAAATTGTCATGGAGACAGAGCGATAATTTTCTTATCTGCAAATCTTACTGCACGTGAGACATGAGATTGTGTGAAGAAATACAGACTCATCAACAAATGAACAGCTACCACAATATTAGTTTCAAACCTAACTCAAAGAGCATATGTATTTTCCAATAAACCCAAATTATTCATACAGTAATACAAGTAATAATTAAACACCCCTTGCTGCAAGGGAACTGACTTTAAACATTCCATCATAGGCCAGTAAGACAGACACAAAATGTCAATCATCCATTTCAACAGGACTGAAATTTGAGACCTAAAGTGCAATACAGATACAAGCCCTTCAACAATTTTAAAGTCTAGAATGGTCAATCACTGTGAAAATATATATATGTTTTTAAGAGCCAATGTTTTCTGAAGAGTAAATACAGTAAATATTATGCAAACATCATGTAAAAAATATAGCTGAAACAGACCCTAAATCTGGAAATTCAAATTCTACCCAAAAGGAATCCCCAATAGAATCCTCTGCCTCCTAAATAGTTTTAAAGTCCTGACACTTTGAGTAATTTAGAATGACATTTAACTTATTATGGTAAAGAAAGTAATTAATCTTAATTTTGCTAATGCAGAATACAATTCCAAGTATTTCTGCACTCCTAGCTAACTTCAGCTTAAATAAACACATACATAAAACAGTTAACAGAAAAATAAGGTGTCTGATCTATTGTGTAGTAGTTCTAATGGCAAAATTTTGATATAAACAACAAAAGCAGGAATTTTCACATTTCATATATTTGAAATAGCTTTAAATAGCAGTATAGTTACACTTTGTAAGGTCTTCGTATTCTAAGGGCAAATTTTAAAATAAGTATATTATTTGTAAGAGTTTGTATTAACAGCATTATATCTTACATGTGTAATTTGCTAATGACCGTAGAGGTGAAGACTGCATCTATATTCCAATGGCCATACTGACTTACCCAAATTTTATTTAGTTTTAAAAAGTCCAAGTATCGGAGAATTCAAGTCTCCCAAGTGGACCAATCAGTAAAAGTTATTTTTGATGCAAAAGACATGGATCTCTTGCTAAATATTGTGGCAGCACCAGAAGACTGCATGAACAGCTTAGGTTGGGAGATACTGACTCAGGCAACAGTAAGATAAAAACAATTCGGATACCCCATAAAAAATAACAGTTAAGGTATCCAGAAAACTGTTACACATCCAGCAGTGCCTTATCACGTTAAAAAAAAAAAGAAAAAAAAAAGAAAAAAAAAAAGCAGCATCTGCTTAAAACCTGTAAAAGGTGACTTCTTTACTCCTTGTTTCCATGTAAAATTTAAGAGATTCCAAATCTCAGTACTGCAAGCAATTAACTGCTTGCTCTCAAACCAGGAAAGAATGGAAGGAGGGAATTTGAATGCCAAAAAGTTACACGAATACATATACACAAAACAGAATGGCCCAACTCTGCACCTCTATACCCTACCACGCTCTTCTACTACACTGTCTTCTTGGGCCAAGATGAGCTGAACATGACTGCAGCTACAAGGAGGCAACGAGAAAGAACCATCACATGGGAGTGCCTGAGGGCCGAAGGACAAACAGAGCCCATTCACTGCTGCAACTTTTCTTTGGTACGAAATTCAGTTGCACCACAGTGACTTCGTCTGAGCAATGGAGTATTAGCGTTCTGCCTACCTAAGTCCTGCTGCTCCTACCCAAGTCACAACTTGCTACTGTCCATAGCAGACTTCCTTCCTCAGTCAAGCAAATGGTTCTTTGGAATATTTTCATTTGTGCTCTATGTTGAGCCTTCACACTGCTTATTTAAGAAACATTACTGAAATATTAAAAGTGAATCAGCAAATAAATTGTTCAAAGTATCTAGAACTGAATAACAAGTCATTATCATGCTGATTTTCTGAAAGAGAGTGCCTGCAGCTTTGAATCTGGACCTCGGAGGAGTCACACACTTCAGTTTATTTTTTAATCTAACTCCCTTTTTCTAACATAAAAGATAAATGTGCTAAGAATGCTAAGAATTTACTCAGAGGAAAATTAAATTAGCCAAAATCAGGCAAGTCATCTATGCAAGACGAAGTGCAGACTATGCTCCTAAAAATATGGGACCTCCTGCTTTACAGGTTTTTCAAGTATTTACTGAAGTTAGCACACCACAAAATCTAAGGGCAATTAAGGAACATTCTGAAAAGGTGATAAAAAGAGCTGCTACCTTTTGCCCATTCACAAAAGGGAAGCAGCTTGGATGTATTAACCTGAGGCCCATTAGGACTCAATAATGGGCACAATATATTCATTACTGAACCATCAGCATAGTTAAGAGCTAATGGAGAGCTACAAAGATGCTATCTGGTAAAACTAACAGCAATTTATGTTAAAGACAAAAAAAAGAAAATCCAGTCCAAAGGGGAATGATGTGACTGGGAAGGGACAACCCCTGAGAAACTTAAAAATTTGGCTTGTGCTTAGCATATATGAACTTGACTAAGTTTCTGTCTGTTAGCAGTGCTGGATAGGTACAATGATCAGCTGGATCACTTTGTTAGATCCACATCTTTGGCTGCAGACATTAACTTTAGGTATGAGAGACCGATGTTAACAGAAAGCTAGTAATTTCTTGAAGTAAAGAGAACAGAACAGCACCTTCGTCATGGGACGACTCAATATGGTTGTTCCAACCAAGTTAAAAAGGCTTCTTATTTGTGAGCAACTGCAAAATTGTGTGGCAAACAAGAGGTGCACAAATAATAACTAAGTTAAATAATAACTAAGTTAAATAATACATCTTTTAAGTGACAGTGACACTGTGATCTATTGCTGGCAAGCGCACTGGCCAATTAAATAATGCATTATACAATAGTTTATGTGAGCTAACAATTTCAGGTTACCAGAAAGCCATCCTACCATACTGCACTTCCAATGAATGCCAATTTGACACAGGGCAGATTCTCTTTAGCAGTCCTACAGAAACACTGTCTGTCATTTACATTCCTTACATAGGTATACAGTGGAGTGCTACAGCACAAACAAAAATATGGTTTAACTCTTTCTGAAAAGTATCATTTACTGAATAAAGTGGGACAATTTTAAGACAAGCATTTAAAGATTTCAAAATAAAGATATCATGTAAACCACACAATTCATGCTCCTTGTAATCTCACTCCATTTGGCAAAGCTGAGGCAAAGCAACTCTTTTGGTCCCACCTTCAATTTCCCCTGTGCTTTTATGAATCTTGCCTTCATACTAAACAACCTCTTATATCCAAGAAAAGCTGTAAGCAGCCTGGTCTGAAGCCTCCCCTTGCTCTAAGTTCTTTAACTTAGAGGTCTTCATCTTGCTCGTGTGAACCCCGCTCAAGCCTACAAACAGCTGTATCCCTCAGCTACTCTGCCAGCTGTTACCAGCAACATTGAGTTGGATGAAACCTTGCGATTTAGAGGGACAGAACAGAGGATACGTTTGTGAAAAGTATTTAATGCAGAATCTTCTATTTTAGACATGAAGATTTTCCAAATGAAAATCTCTAATATTATGCAAAAGATAGGAATTTGAACGGTACTATCAGTCTTACCATTAACTATCCAGCACTTCAACAGCAATACAGTTGTTCTCAAATGTTTTCTGACTGTTTTTCATCACTGCTCCTCAGGAAATCAATTCATTAAGTCCAACTGCAACACACACTACACTCAGTGAAACATGGATAGTTCTGAATACTTTAACAGAATGAAGTTCACTAATATTTTCCAAAAGATTTTTGAAATGAGCAATAACTACAGCAACATTCTTAAGAATGGAATTTCTTCCAAAAGGAAAAAACAAAACAACTCAAAACAACAACAAAAAATACTGTGAAGGAGGGCTGGAGGGAATGAATTGAGATTTCAAAGTGCAGGTCTATGATTTCACTGCTAAAAGTTTAACATCTTTTCTTGCTAGAACAGCTCTTTCTGAGAATCAATTTTAGAAAATTACTTTAGTAACCAAGTAACATGATATATTCATTTGCTAGATTTTCAAGATTTGTATAACTTACTCTTTAGAGGTCTATTATTAAGAAAATAAAACTCATGACTTCCTAGAAGTCATTCCTTTTCAAATTCTATCTTCTCTCTTCTCTCCTCTACAAAATTTAGAAAGCTATACTGAATATTGCCAAAGTGGTTTAAAAAGTAAAATAGTTCCCTTAATTACACATCAGTTCCTATATTTAGGGGTGAATGGGAGAGTGAGAAGAAATATATTTGTGCATATCAATATACACACAATACAAACATTTCAGAACCTTACACTGTGAAATTAGTATCCTCATGTGAGAGTCAGGCAAGATATAAATACACCATTCACTAGAAGGCATACCTGGTACTCTAGCCACAGTTTTCACCTTTGGGTTGCTTAAATAAGTACTTTGGCATTTACATTTTATTTTTTAATTATAATCTATTGTTGGAAAGAAAAGCCAGGGACAGATGCAAACGACGTTGTGCTACTTGATGCAGACATAGCAATAAGACTGTAGACCTGTTCTGATGATTTCCTAGAAAATCTGATACGCTTTTTATCCGAGGCAGCCCCAAAGCAGCACCTGCAAACCTAAGGGTCCTCAGAGGGGTCCGCCGGCCTGCACGGGCGCCCTCGCCGCTCACGTAGTTACTAAGGGCCGCGCCGCCGGCGCGCCGCCGCCGCCGGCCACAGCCCAGCACCGCTCCTGCCGCAGCCCAAGGGTGAACGGTCTTTGCACAACGCGGCCGAAAGAGGGCACTTGGGGAATAAGGCAGGACAGGCTGCACGCAGGCTTTAATGCATGTGGGCTTTGACGTTAGCCTCAGTCTTTAAAACATTGCATATCACTGCCAAAGATCAAATATGTACACATGTCCCAGGCTTAAAACTTTGAGTGTTGCCTGTCAGTCAGGCACATAAACACATTAATGACTGTTTGCATGCACGGCCTGCAGCACTTCTAGACCATGTTTATTTCCAATATGAGTTATTCTAGGATTAGTTTCAGTGTTTCAAATTCCTTTTTATTTGTACAGAGTATTAGAGTATTCATGGATTCTTATCCAGTGAAAACTTAATGTTCCTTTTACTTCACTGTCTAAATCACATCAAAATCTAAATACAAGTTATAACTAAATTTCTTACAGTTCAGCAGATTATGTACTACAGATTTACTTCCCCACAGGTAACTAAATAACTAGAAAGAATGATACACCAGAACACAGAGAATAATTCTGTGCCCCACAATGAGTGAATCACAAATAGTTAAATTCTTGATCCTCTCTTAATGAAACGTTTCAGAACTGCATGATTTTCTATTTCTGAAAATTGATAAACATGAAAAACTTAAAAGAAAACTAACTTTGTTTTGTGTCATGAAACAGATTTAATATTGACACATCGATCAAAGGTGACACCTAATATTCCCCTGGTATTCCACAAAGAACAGAGCAATTGAATTCTTTGAAAGAAAGAAAGAAAGAAAGAGAGAGAGAGAGAGAGAATTCAGTAGCTACTTTATAATGCATGTGTGCACATCTGAACTTGCAAGCCTTTCATCTACTTTGTTCATGCCTAGCTTTGGTTGCTAGCTGCTCACAGCATCTTAAAAAAATCTAAACTGAATTATAAAAACACAGTGCAAACGATTAAAAAGAATGGTTAACCATAAGGCTTGAAACTTAAGTGAAGGAAGTATTGCATCTATTTTCAAAGGGCGGAAGTAGTAAAGTTGGTTCAAAAGTCTGCAAAAAGTTTAAAAGCAAGTAGTTTTTAAAATGACCCTTTTGGAACTTTCACTGCATCATCACGCCATTTTAATCTACTAAAGGACGACGTGCCCAAGATAGGCAACATTAAGGTTTTAAAAGAGCTGATCTAAAGATTGATTATGAAAAGCCATCATTTAAAATTTAGCTCTTTGCGTTGAATGAACTGTTCAGAAGTGAGTTACGATTCTCTCCAAATACAATCTATGTACTGTACACCTTGACTTTGTACCTCTTACTATCATGTTGCGGGAATGTCATTTGAGAAGGATATTAGTCCTGTTGTTGTACAAGAAAACAAACACAGTCAGCAGCAAAAATCTCAGGTATGAATTTTTCAAAAATTCACAGAACTTCCAAGAATCACAAACATCTCATACTGATATTTGTCCAGACACAGAATAATAAATTACATGGTATTTCCAGACCCAGTAAAACGAAGGCAAAACTTTGTGAATCACTATCAATTCACCAGGTCTAATCTTAAAGATGACGACTTTGGTTGATTTCTTCCATGAAGAAAGGGCCCACAAAAAGAATATAAAGCTCTCATACATTAACATAGTATCCCATTAAATCACCTAATATACTTTACTGTACATGCTTATAGCAAATATCTGTATTTATATATAAATATTTTAAAATATTTTCATTTATAAGCACCTATAACAATCAATTCCAGCTAGTCATGACTAAACAAAATATAAAATGCAAAACTTTTATGACTACATAGCATTCTCCATTACTATGTTAATTAAATCAGTTTTGATAAAAAAGTATATGCTTTCTAATATCTGCACCATACAGCTTCCTTGTTGAATTATTGCAAAGAAACCCTTTGGAAAAGGGGGAAAGCATGCTTACTACCTGTCTATTTTACCCTCAACGCATTTCATAGCTTTTGCTGACATACGAGACATGAATGATAATAAATATTATCTTTAACTAAGATCATATGCACATAAAATGATAATTTAAGACGTAAGATCTCTGTATGACTGCACAGATACACATATAGGTACTTATAAAAACTCTTACTAGAAAGAAACAGAAGTCTGCCTCAGTTTCAAATATCAGCTTTTCAGAGCAAATACAAGGAAATATGAAGGGATATTAAACATGTTTACCAGAAAAATGACCTGCATATCAACAAGACACATCTATTGATAAGAAAAAAAGAACAGTAATAAAATTAAATGCAGCATGAGATTACATAGTGGGAATGCTAAAAATCAATGTAAATTTCAGTGTTTCCTACCAAAGGGGGAAAAAAAAAATAGGCAATACCAAATCCATAAAGGCATTTATTTTTGACATCATTGTCAAACAATAAAGAAATCCCTTTAGAAAGCTAATCCTAAAGTAAATATGCTTTAACTTAAACATGTAACTTTTATTAATCCCACAACAAAATCCGGACCACTATTAAAATAAAGCCCGGGGCACACTATGATGACTAAGATTGGTGGGTGGATTTTAATTGACTTGAGGACTGTCACAGTCCTATTATCATAAAACCTGTAACACACTTCCAGCATAGAGGACGCATCTGTGCCCACCATCCATCTGTTTAGACATGATTGGCAAAGTGGTAGGGAACTCGCAGTGGCTGCCTCTGCCTGAAAGGAATAAACCACAGGATCTTCCAGCGAGTGCCAAAAACTTCAGATAAGCTCTGCTGCCATGGCTTTCGGGGCCTTGATCTACAAAAAACAGCATTATTAGTGAAAGACAGCACTCCCATGGTGCATTTCAGTCATCTAGAACAATACAGGTTGGCTAGGGGTCCATTACTGGACTCTGATGAATTGTGTCCCTGCGCCACAAACACAGCTTTGCTTTCATTATAGCACGCAGCTGAGACAGTTTCTTCTCTCCAAAGTTCAGTCTGTGTCGTCAATCAACCAAAGGCAACTTTTGAAGCACAGGAGAACCTCAGGATCAATGAAACGTACATCAACAACACAGCAGCAAGTGGCTTTTGATCTCTGCTTTTGAAAAAAAAAGTCTGTTTTACCTACTTTGGGTAAGAAGGGAATAAAAATAAATCAAGGCTACTTCATGTAAAACAATATTAAAGGATCAGTGAGCCACTGCTGCAGATAAGAAATACAGAGAACTGCAGCATGCAAAATACTCTTAACAGTGCCTTCCATTCTCCTCTCACATAGTTACAACATACAGCCATTCCTCTAATTTTTCAGGAAGCAAATTTAGGAGTTTTATAGTACTTACATATCTTCACAACAGTTTGACATTTTTTCTATACTCGTAGTGTCCTGTTAAAGAAAACAAAACACCATGAAAAAAATCTTTATGTATCTAACTGTTAACATCATCATGTAAAAAGCTAAGCAGAGAATTAATCCTTCGCATATACTTCTCTGGCAACATTTTACTCATGCTCCATGTTAAACTGATGTGAAATTACATGCATTGCAAATGTATTCAGTCTGTTAAATATGATCTTTTACAAGCAAAAAGTGCAACAATATTGTGTAGTTCTATTATGAAAACAGGAGTTATAAAAAGTCAACAAAATGACAACATTATAACAGCTAAAAATAGTTCAGACATTACAGTTAATTCATGGATTTTAAAAAATAATGTGCCCTTTTGCCACACATTTAAAAAGCACCTATTCCAGTCTTGGAGTTTCCATTCAGAAATCCATAGGAACAGAATACATTTGTAATTTAGTAAATTGTGACTATCATCAGTAGTAGTCCTTTGGAAAGCAAAACGTATTAAGTTTTAAAATAGTTATCTTTGTGAGTATTACAGTGTGAAATATAAGACCAAGAGTAATACGAACAGCTTCCATGCTTTCTAGATGAAAATACTAAATATAAAACTGATTTGGTTAAAATTCATCAAAACCTGAATAGTCTAAACAAAAAGGTTAGAACAAAGTAGCTACAGCTAACAGTAAATTAAACTCCTACTTTACTTTTCCAAACATGACTTATTCCACTATTCAAGAAATTTTATAAATAAAAGGTCTATTTAAGCTCAGATCACTTTTAAGTAAAACTTTAAAAGTTACCAACAATGGTACTTTTACTTCAGCAATATATACTTCATGTTATCTCTAAGTCAGTATTATTCATTTTATCTCCAGCAGTACTTTCTTTTCAATGCAGAATCACAGTTCATGGAACTAAAAAATAATTCAAAAAACCTAAAATGTTTTAATTTAAATATCTTTCATCTTTCTAATCTCTTTTTTTACGGCAGTTTGCTACTTTCCTTTAAGGGCAACTCATTTAGGTGCCTATCACATTATACTGTCTTAGATGGAACTGGGAACTTGTCTCTATTGTCCCAGCCATACAGACACACAGGAGACATGGTTTAAACAGGCTGCAACTTCATTAAGTGACCTGGAAACTCTACCTAGCAATAAATCACAGTGCATTCCTTGATCATTCCTACAATCCGTACACCCAATTTAGTGCAGGTACTGCTGGGATTCCACCACCGTTTTTCATACAAGGTTTGAAGAGGAAGGGTAGATTGGGAAACGCTGCACAAGTCACTTTACCAGATGTAGACAGACTCAAGCTCCCTTGAAAAAGTTCCTTATTCTAAATCCATCTCCCATATCTGATTTATTTAGAAACTGAATATGTACTTCTGCAGAAAAGGCATGCCCACAACAAGTACATAAATTCATTCTACTCCATCATTAGGTGGGTATGAACCTCTGCTCAGGAGTGAGGCCATGACTGGAGGCACCCCTTACATCATGCCTCATGTTTCAGTTTCCACAGGTAAACTGATTCTCTTCTTCACCATATGCCTGCCTAGCATATCAGTTTGCCTTTCTCTCATCTGCCACCAGTAACAGGGAAGCACAAAGAGACACAAGCCATTTTCTACATCATGGCATGGGTCTGACAGTAACCATCCTTTCAACTCAAATCTGTCTGATAGAGCAAAAATAGTGATGTGTTTGAAAGCAATGATTTCTAGATGTTTTTTTGATTAACAGAAGTACACAAGCATGGACTATAAATAACTAGTTACCAAAAATTGTAGTTTCGTTTCACAAAAGGAACTTAACTTTTCATTGCATAAAAAATAACATCTTCAGAATGGCTTGTTCCTTCTTGAACACGTTTATTCAATAATATGTTTATACAAATTTATAAAATACTGTTATTTGCAATTTTGAACATTGGTTCAAATACTTTTGAAGCAATTCCCTGAATGTCTGGGGCACTTTTGTTTGTTTGTTTTTTAAGTTGTTATCATAGAGCCCACATCTGGAAGATACTCATCACAGGCTGCTTCTCTCAAAAATACAACCTACTGAATTAATGAACAAAGTGAAAGCACTAAAACAAGAACTGCAAATAATTACTGTAAAAAAAGACTGCAAAACTCTCATGCCTTCAAAATATACTAAGGATTTGAACTTTCCAGCTCCACGAACTAAAGAGAAAATCCTTCCCTTTGTCCCTCCTCCTCCTCAGGTTAAAATGTCAAAATTTATCTAATAATAAATAGCAGTGAATCCTTTGTTTCTGGGATAATTTTCAGATAATAAAAAAGCTTTACAGACATATTTTAAAAGCTATAAAGCAGGATTAGAAGGAACTGAAGGAAGTGTTGCTTCTCTGGAGTTTATGTGTTTTAACAAGTACTGATGAATAAATTCAAGAAACCAAATTCCCTCTTCCGCTTCCCTGCCTTCCCTCGTTACTTTTTTTTTTTTTTTTTTTTGAATAAAAAAATCTCTTCATAGCATTTTCTAATTCAGTAAGAAATGGGAAGAAGCAATGATTGGGCTTTGGCCTAGTATTTTTAAAGTTTTTTTCTCAGGGAGTTGCATGTTCACAAACACGAGGATGAGAACAATCAATATTCCACCTCTTAGGCTGAGGAAATTAACACTGATGTTTTAACAAAACCTTTGAAGTCTATTCTTCAGATGTGTCAATGAATACCTTGTCGTTCAAAGAGGTTTTGAATGTCTGTGTCAACTATCAGTTTGAATTACTATCAATACAAATGGAATACTGCTAGAAATTCTCCCTGCTAATTCTGATGTTAAATTTGTAGAGCAGTTACTCATCTACCCACTAGAAGCAATCTGAAGTGAGCAAATATCAACGAAGTCCTAGTAACGTCTATCTTCAGTAAAAATATTAAATTTACAAGCTCATATGAGACAAAACGGCTTAAACGCAATTGATTACCAAGGTCATCATCCAGATTGCAATCACTTACTCCTTCTGAACTTGCTTATTCAGAAGTATACCCCCACATATAACCATCTTAAAGCAAGAAAAAAAAAATCATAAGGATCTTAGTGAGAAAGGCAAATGGTATTAGAGGAAATAAACACAGAAAACATCAAAAACAAGTATTTTAATATGAGAAACAAACACCAGAAGGTTCAGAGACTGCTGATGCTGAGTATCTTATTACTTTGTAGACCTAAGAAAACTGTATAACAGCAGTTTGCCAGTTCTAAGTAAACTAAGATACTGCAACAGCTAAGACTGTTATGAAAGAGATGAAGAGCTATATTTAGGTAAAGCTTAGCCTACAGTTACAGTTTAGTTATAGTTTAGCTATGCTACTGACTGAATCCTGCAGACTGGCCTAAAATGCATTTGCAAACGAATGCACCTGTGCTAACTACTTAAAGATCTTTCACACGTATATTTTTCATTAGAATAAATTGCTTCAAAAATTTTTTAAGCAGATCGTGCATATATATAGATAGATAGATAGATTGTATATATGTGCTATATGTGTGTGTGTGTGTGTGTGTATATATATATATATATGTATGTATATATGCTGGTGAGCAAACGGTGCTATAGGCCAGGATTCATCACGAACTAATTTATGACATAACGAGCACATGGAAAGAATCTCTAACCAATTCACATTTTCCAGAGGAGAAGCAGCAATTTGTAACTCACAGGACTAACTCCAAAGCATGCAGCAACAATCTGCAGTCCAATTTTTCTTCTGTGCTTGCTTAGAATGATGTCTAATGACTAGAGGTCATGGAAGAATGCAAGCATTATACCATACTTGCTTAGTATAATTTTCAAATATTCAATATACAGGAATCAGTAGAAAAGTATAATAATAGAGAAAGCAGAAAACCAAACAAAGTTTGCAAACCCTTATAGAGTGCAGCTATTGCTTTTTACCTCAAAGTGTAAAACAGCATATAACGTACTTGACCAACACATAATTTTTCATTCCTTTCATTCCTTCAGAAATATCAAATACTGAACACTTCATCAAAAAGAATGTTCACTACTTTGGTAGTTGTTCTATCTCTATGGTGTAAAAAATTATAAACTACATTTTGATTTTACCATGCACCACTTTTTGTAAAAGTAAAATTTATGTTATCAATTACAATTAAATTCAACCTGAAAGTTACTAAATTAATTCAGTTTGAACTGCTATTTTTAAAAATTCCTTAAATGAGTTGCCTGTGTGCAAAATGAAAAACAATGCTGTATTGCATTTTTTCGAGAGAATAGCGCTATTCTCTGGTCTGTGATGAATGCAGCGAAATAGATTCCTCATGTATTTGTAGGATACCAGAAAATGAGTCAAAGAAAACACCTAAACCTGAATTAAGAATATGTATGCAAAGAAAATGACACCAAAATGAAAACAAGACACACTCTTTTCTTCAATCTTGTTTCAAAACCCTCCTGTTTTAGGTACATAAAGTTGGACAATATTGCATATAACACACATAGTATTTCTCTTAGTACTTAAGTGCGCCCTCTTAAGACAAAAACACTAATGGAAAACGCCTAGTAAGGCCAGCTGTTGTTCCTCACACACAGAAGTTATTTTAATGGTCTGATGTCTAAATTTAACAAACACTATTCATCTTCCACAACACTCCAACATCATTACAGTTATTTCCAGTTGCTCAAAAATACCCTGTTTGTTAATTAGAAAAATAACTGAATTGCAAAAGGGCTCTTTCCTTGAATCATATTTATGATACTTATGTTTGTTTCTCTGAAAAGGATAAATTTTGTTGCAACAAACTTTCCCTTGATAACATTGTAAATAATTAGTTTCAAAAAAAAGTTCTTCCCAGTAACCAGTAGTGAGATGTATGGGCAAATATATACCACTCATTTACTGGGACTTATTTTTGTAAACAATAAAGTGATCTAAATAAAACAGGTAATATTTTTCAACCTTCAGTATTTTGTGCTTTCAAGTTTACTCTTATGTTTTAAAATGTTCATGTAAAGGCTCTTCAAAGGAATCTAAAATACGGCTTTAAGACTAACATGATACATTTGTTAAAGAAATTAAATGTGTTGTATATAATAACACATAGAGATACAAAAGATTTTATACAGTTAGCAAATTCCCATTCAAAGACCAGAAGAGGACTAATTCTGACAATCTATTTTATAAAATTTCATAGAGTATTTTAATGGGATACCTACCTATATGTGGAGTAAAGTTAGACAAATATAGAGGGAGGTGGAAAAAAAAAGGAAGGGATAAGAAGACAAATAAGGAAAATAAATACAGACATGTGTTTGCATTAATTTATTTTCTTTTAAGCCTCATATTTCAAATTATTATTTGGCTTTACTGTATATGTCCTCTACTGTCTCTCTGTAAATACCTTATATTTTACACTTTATTATACTGAAGGAAATATTTGTCTGCAAATCCTAATTTCCCCTTCCAATACGAGTTTCTTCTGTGCTAAACTTAATTATCGGGATTAATAGTTTTCTGATTACATTTCTGCCGTGTTTGGAGGGGAAAAAAAAAAGTAAAGCCCTTATTATTTCACTAATCGAAACAGCATTTAATAGATTATCTCATTAAAGAAATGACTACAAATATTTTTAATTAAAAGATACTTATTTCTCAAGACAAAAAGCATTTTAGCATAACTACATCACTCGTGCAATCTGTGTATATTAAATATCAACAAATCAACACTATAAAATTAAGAAAGAATTAAGATTTTTTTTCAACAGAAAAGCTACAGTATTTTTTCAGTATTTAGGTTTTATCTTTGGTAAAATTTTATGAGTTACTGATTACAATAAATTTTAAATATGGACATTTATTGTTTACATTTGAGTTTTGTATTATGTTGTTGAATGGAATACTAGCCTTTAAACATACTAAGTGCTTGAAAATCAAGTTCAGGGATAAAAATATCACAGAAAATTCATCTGTACAATTTCCAACTTTTTTCTATTGCTTTAGAATGAAGTTTTTCTCATTTTAAAAGACGATAAACTTTGAGCAAAGTAACAGCTACATTAAGGAATTTTGTTAAAATACCTGAATTGGAAAGTTAACCATGTTTATGTAAAGATTGATATATTTACTAGAAAAACAACAACAACAAATCTAGTGAAATGCATTTGCTACTTATGTGTTCGCAGTGTTTAAGGACAAGCACTGCAATAGTAATACAACACAGTCTTTACCAAATATCCCAAATATTTACGAAGGGAAAAGGATATATGGACAGGCATCAGACTACTTTATGCCAGCTGTTTAACTGTTTTCTCTTCCAACCTCCTCAAAGCAAATGAATGAAAAATTCTCTCTACCACATACACACAGTATCGATGCTTGAGGATACTGGCATATCACTGTACATGATTTAAACTGTTAATTAACAGGAAGCCCTGGTAGCATTAATTAAATTAATAAAGTCACTGATCACTTAGTTTATGATAAAACACACACCACATTGTAGAAAGACCACATAGGATCTAACAAATTTATGAAAGCTCATACATTATGTAGTTTAACTCTAGATAAACAAGCAGGTAGCAAATAATATTAACAAAAAAGCACATCTCTGTAATACTCACACAAAAAGATACAGAAAAAATATCTGACAGACTATAATAGAAACTAAAGAAAAAGATAATTATATATAAATTATTTGTTAGAACATATGGAAAAATGGAAACACAAACTGTTTAGTGTTTTAACAGAAAACAATCAAAGGTAATCCTTTGAAATTAGGGTTCAGATTAGTCTCTGCAAAGGATGCCATTCAACTGAAACATCTGGTAGTGTTATGTCGAGAGACAGACCTTTTTTAACCTTGGAAATGAGATTAGTAGATCTGTTATTTGTAAGTGTCCAAGTAATTTCTAATTATTTTATCTGGGTCACAGCTAATCCGCTTTTACAGGGCTCCCACAATGACATCAGAGGATCACTGCTGAACTGATTATCCTGTTACCTTCCACCATCCATGGGAAGATGGGATTTTCCTTTTGTGCAGAGGGAGAGAAAGAGGGAAGTGGCTGATTGATTCAGACAGGTGGCAGCCAACAAAATAAAGAACAAGACAAAGCTTGAGATGAAGACGACCTTTACATATGCAAAAGGTGTCAGCCTTAAAAAAATGAATACTTTATAGTAGTGTCTGACACAATTTTAAACCTCGTTAAATATATGAACAAAATGTTACACAACACAGCAAAATAGTGATCCACTATATAAAAATCTGAATTATTTGTACTAAAGTATTTTTAGATATATTTCATTTATCAGAATATACAGAAGTCATTTCTTAAATAATTATGTCAGTGCGGCCCCTTTTTTAACCTATACAGAATTAACTTGACAGTCCCTATTTTTAAAACACCTTAAATTATAGATCTTTGCCTTAAAACAGAATAATTTTTAACTCACAGAAAGGCACACTTTTCCTTAGACAGATCTATGCCTTTTCCTGTCAATGAATAAGTTAACTATCTGTTTTCAACATATGTATGCTGTATATAAAAATACAACAAATGAGAGGACTTTTTTTTAAAAAAAAATATGTTGTCTTGGAGAAGCAAGCAAATTCCTGGGTATTATAATATCCACCTTTTGCTTGAATTACATCAAGATAACTGCAGAAAAAAGGTAACTGGCAATATAGTGGAAGTGCATGGAAAACTGCTCTTGTACATATTTTTTTTTTTTTTTGGAAGTACAAAATATCCTTTTCTTGATTAACTTTGCATTCACTTTACAGTAGAATGTCTTTTGTATGTTTCATATATACATATTTTTTTTCTAGAAATGTTAGACCTATCTGAAACAAGAATCTGGGCAAAATGATAGTTTACATTTAAGTAGTATCTTCACAATAACGAATGATGTGACAAACAAAGAGAAAAAAAAAAGAAAAAAGAAAGATAAATATTTCTGCCTTGAAGAAAGAATGGTTCCATAGTGCCTCTACTGAAGCTATTTTCTTATCCTGTTGACTAGCTGAGGTCAACATGGGAGCTTAGCCAATTTGAAGTAAAGGACAGTAAGGAGAGACAAAGAGAGAGAAAAAAAAAAAAGCTAAAAAGGAATCTAGAAAGATGTTATTCTCATTAGTAGAACATTGTAACATTCAATCTCTCTAGGATGCAACTGACAAAAATCTGTCTTCTTATTGTTTCATGCTAAGTTTGTCTTTATTTCTCAAGCAAAGTCATTAAAAAAAAAACCACACTGTTCAGAAATGAATACAGATGCATTTCCAATTAAGCAAGATCTAATTTTAATTTTGCAAAGCAAGCAACAATAGAAAACTGGAAAAACTGGCACCAAGCAAAGAATATTTGGTATGACTGCTTTCCTAGGTAATATTTTAAAGAGCAATTTCTTCCACTCTTCAGAAACATAAAAATGTTTCTGAACTCACCTACCAACAGTTTTTTTAAAAAAGATTATATTTATTTTCTAAATTATGATGTTAAATATCTCCCATCTTTCAGAGACTTCTGCTTAGAGGG
This sequence comes from Tinamus guttatus, assembly GCF_000705375.1. Next base: position 1,538,559 of record NW_010584739.1, on the reverse strand, counting down.
AGCCTCTAATTTCCTCTATTTTCAAAGCATCCAAAAACAGATTTACCAAGAGAGGTCTGGTATACAAAAGCAGGAAGCGTTACAACTTCTGGATCATGACAAGTATAAAGGCAAATGAGGGCATGAGGAAAGCAACTGGAGAAGGAGGATGAAAAGAGCCATGTGCCCCTTCTGCTAAAAGGGTATTTCACATATGCTAGTTTCTAAGGAGAAAGCACTAATCTGCTATAAAGTGACCTCTTCATGAGAACAATTCACATCAGAAGTTCCTCTGAGGACAGTTTTTTGCCAGCTGTTCTCACACTTCCCCTCTCATTGTAGGAAGTTACCTCCCTTGATCTTTGGCTGCCTAAACCTCCAGATGAGATGCGAATAGCTGGGCTTTTAGGACGCACTAACAGTCTTACCACAGTCACAGAGGTGGTAAGACCCTGAAATATTACTCCTAATAGATAATAGACTAATAGACTAACTAATAGACTAACTTTGTCAATTAATCACCTTCACAAACAGTACATCCTTAAGAACAGTATCTATACTAAAGCCAAATTTGCATTTCTATGTGTGTGTGGAAGAGAACACTTATTTCCAAGCCTCTTCCTCTACTGAACACACTTGAAACAAGGTTACATTAGCGGATGTAGGTTTCCTTCCCTAATTCAGGAACCCTTACATAACTGATCTGCTGTCATAACTGAAGACAGTTGTACAAGGATGGGCACAGAAAACAAGTCAATGACACCGCAACACTGCATTTTGGTAAGTGCCAGTACATAAGGCTCAACAGATCAGCTATACATCACAAAGTGCTTATTTTCTTATTTTTGGCCTTATTTCAGAGTAACAAAACAAAGTATAGGAATTATATCAATTCCGTTATATATAAAATGTAATGACATTTTTCAACATCTGAAAATTGCTACTCAAAATGAGAAAGTTTTTCCTTATTATTTTTCGTTAAAATCCTATGAAAAAATGCTTGCTTTTTCATATAATTTGTCAAGCTACTACTAAGCTCAATTCATTTTAAATTATGCCCAGAAGCAGGCCAAATGAACACGGTATGCAAAAGTATCTTCATGCATTTTTTTTTTCTATACATTCTTGTTGCAGTGAAAAAGTACAAACTCTTTGCTTTTTTTTTTTTTTTTTTACTGCTAATATTTGCTGCAAATAATTGGGAACTCTAAAGCAGCATGTAGGTCACTTCGTAGCTGAGCTGCTTGCTACACTAATCATATAAACTTGGCAAAGCCAAATAACGAAGGCAGAAGGTGACATTTCAAGGCCTAGTTCTTCACTACTGATGATACCGAAGAAAGAATTTCACTGCAGTTTTGTATAAAAAGGTGCTTCTGTGGGTCTGACATTATCATGTTTAGCAGATACCAAAAGAAACTGGGAACAGAGTATTTTTCATATCTGCATATCCAATAACAAAACAGTTGGATTTATTTAGCTGCTCATATCACTGTTGTTCAGTGACATGAAACAGAAACTGTTGGCTTGGTTTCTGGAAAAACATATAAAGAAGGTCAAGCAAGTTTACTTTATGGAGATTCAAAAATATTGCTATAAAAAAGCTCAAAATTAGTAAAATCATGAGTTTAGTTCTTTTTCTAAAAACATAACCTTGGCAGTTTTTGACAGATAGGAAAAAAAGAAAATAGATACTATGTTACAGGTTTTCACTTGAGCTTGTTCACAAAAAAATAGCAATTTTACCTAAAAAAACGCAGGAGTATTTCTATATTTCTATAGAACAGTGACTGCCAAAAGGAAGGCTACAGATTCTCAGGTATAACCCAACATGCATATAGTCACCTACTTCTGTGACAAAAGAGTCTGCAGAAAAAGTGGAGGTTAAGAATCTTTAAGGATGTACTGGGCTGCATCCTTCTCAATAATATCATCCAGTGCCTGTACTTTGAATTCTGAAACCAATTTTTTTCACAGATAAAAGTTTCCTTCGGTTTCTCAAATGGCAGCATGTTGTAATCTGTGAGCTGCCAGAAGGGGATACCCCTGGGACAATGATGGGCAGATAGTTATGCTTTTTACATACTTATTCCATCACTGCTGCCCAAGCCTGAATTAATTCCTCCACTAGAGCTGGGCTATAGCAAGCGTCTTCTGCATGCTTCCAGTTTCTGCCCTGTTGGGTGCTGTAGGGTTAGAGCCCAATATCTCTACTCAACACAGAGAGCATAGCCAAAGGCCTTTGTAAAGAAATGATTTAGTTTGACAAAGGGGCAGGAGAGAATCCAGGGTTTCTGCAACTCCACCATCCATGGAGTGATTTTGAGCACAGAAAGGAGGTTAGACTTGAAACTGCTATGAGATCATGCCTGCTCCTCCAGCTAGTGGTGGTCTCGGTAGGTGCCACGACATGCACCAACAGTATACTGTGCAACTGACACAGGATAAAGAAGTTTTTTATTCTGTTTCACAGTTTGCAAGGTTGCTGCCTGCCTGAAGGTGTTAAGTATGCAAGAACATTCTGGGGATTCATGCATGTTTCAGATGCAGTACAGTTGGCATCTTGTGCCAAAACAGAAAAGTCCCGAGTTTCAGGTGTTTCTGTAAACAGAATCTGCTTCAGCCTCAGAGTTTCTGTTTTCTGTATCCTGGCGGCATCTGGATAAATGCTGAAGACCACTACCAAAATTAATCCCAGCTCCCAGCAGCACAAAGAGATGACTAGAACAGAGCTGTAGATTTAGGGTTTGTCCTTTGCTTTCTTCTAAATCATTTCCATCTTTCACTGTACTTCTCAGATACCTATTTAACAGAGGCTCAAAGGCCATCCATATTACAATGTCTGGAGATTGAAGTCCACTGAACTTCAGTATCTCCTTGAAGTGGGAACAGGAGGCCAGAAAATCCAGTTGTCTGCACTACTTCAGATAAATAGAGGATTGGAAAAAGATCCCGACTTTAGAGTAGAGAGACAAGGTTGCGTGACAGCACTTAGAGAGGTAACATCCTGTCAGCAAGCCCCAGAACAGGAAAGAGGCACACAGTAAACAGACCAGCAGGTCAAAAGAAGGGGCAAAAAGTAGTATGTTAGAGCAGCTGGTGAAGAGCAAAAACAAAGAACTATATATTTTGACTATAAAGTCAAAAAATGGGAGGCTGTAACTTAGAGAAAGGTAATATTAATATTATTACAGTTTGATCTAACAGTAAAAAACTAAACAGGACATTTTGCCCTTTATTCCATGTAAAGCCATTAGGTCACATGGTTAGAAGGTTTTCCATTTTGCACCTGCAAAGGTTAATATTCCTGTAATCCCAAAATGTAATCCCAGCAAGAATTCAGAATTAGCAGCAATCACCATGTAACTCAATATGCAAAACGTTGTCATCTTGTATATTATTCTCATTAACAAAAAATTTTGCAGATCAAGTCATACACTCAGACATGTACAGATTTGACAAGTATGTGCTCTCTATTCTGTACTGGAGAACTTCACTTTAACAGATTTTTAAGACAATTTAAAATGATTATTAATTAATTTCTAGTGTGCAGCAAAAACATACTTTTCTTACTTATTACATTGTCAAAATTGTTTAACTAGAGTATTTTTCCATATAGTTTTTTTTACATATACAGAATATGCATTTAGACTGTACGCTGCACATGATCCTGTGCCAAAATTTATTAACTTAAATAAATTCGCTTACTTTCATATATCTCAAGGACTTAAAAAAAAATAAAAAATAAAAAATAAAAAAAAAGCTGTGTTCTTAAAATGAATGATTAATTGGTGGGCCTCACTGTCACAAAGTCTAATTGAGAGCAGAGCACATAAGACTTTAAAATAAAAGCAAAAATTAATGATCCACAAAATACATAACTAGTATTTCACAGTGAATTCACTGTTCATTTCCTGGGTAGTGCATGACTTGATTTCACTAATATGAATCAGGAAATTGCCTCAATATGTGAATTATTAGACACTTCTTGGCAAGAGGGCTTCCTAAGACTTCCTTAAAAGAGAAAAGTCTTGACAGAGCTCACCAGAGAGGTGCCTCAGAATGGAAATATTTCCCTTTTATTTCTTTATAATGCATTCTACTTTTATTAAGTCTAATATTGATAACAAAATTAAAAGACCAAATTAAATTTCTAAAATTAACGGATACTTACAGTGAAAATACCCATTAGCTGAGTATAAAAGAGACCACTTATTCCACCTAGTACTACCAGACCCATGAAGGCAGATATTCTTAGAAGAGCAAGTTCATGTCTACGTACAAATACATCCTAGAAAGAGAGAACAAAGAATCTTTAGCACTTAAAAATTAAGTCTTTGAATCCAGTGGTAGTACTAGACAACAGTTGTCCCCAAAAACTTACTGCTAAAGACGAGTACTGGATTTTCAGCCACTGAATGTACTAAAACTATAAACAAGAATCTTTTATTTATATATGGAAACACTTCCTGGCCAGATAACCAAAGATACTTAATGTTTGAGAAAACAGTAAAATCATGATTTAGTCATTCACCTCAGACCAAGCTGGATAGCTATAAAACATACGAAAACCAATCTGTTAAACAATCCTCATCATAAGGCTTTTTAATATTGGCTCCCAGCCACAGAAAATTTCATTTAAAAACACCTCTTTTGTAATAAAGAGTAACATTCCTAGCTTGACTCCTGAAGATTGTATTCATAAAAATCAAGGCATCAAGTGATCTAACTATAATGTTGCCTATTGTTCAACATAAACTTTTCTTCACCTATTAAATCTTGGCCTCAAATGACTTATTGTAACTTTGGTATGCAAGCACTAACAAGTTGCCTCAAGACTGCTCTGGAAAGCCTTCTTTTATGCAGCAGTAAGCATAAGAGAGCTTTTTAGATTATTTTCAAAGGATAATTTACCGAATTTTTATCACAGGAAAACATTTGTATATGGCAGTTACTGCACATGTGCTGTACGTTCACACCTTATCTTGCCCCCCTTGATAATGAGTTAGCATGGCCATTCTCTTATTTATACGTTATGATTATGTTCTCAAGCCTTTTTTTCTGAATATGCACATCTGTTCTTTCACTTGGAAAAGATGGATCACAGCAGGGAACTATTAAAACCCTTTCAAGTAAACTCTAAATTACAACTAGAACATAAAAGTGAGCTGAATGAGGGGGAAAAAAATACAACTGCTTTTGAAGTTTACCTACTTCAAATCATTATTACTTAAGGAAGAAAAATTCTTAGATCTAGGAATACTGGATTTTAATTAAACAAGGAACAATTAGGGCATATTCTATTTTAGTCTAAAAGTCTGATATTACATTTAAATTATTTAAGTGAAAGTCCGAATGATAAAACCAAGCACATTAAATATGGAATTAGAAAGACGCTCATGTTGGCTGTTAAAGCTGTGAAAAAAGTCAGAACTTGGAAACACATTCTGGGTCTAGAATACTTAATTAAAAAATGAAATTAAAAAAATCTTAAATCCCCCCCTAAAATGCTACTTAAAGAGACCATTCTCAGCTGGAAAAAAAAAGGTATCAATATACACCCTACATCAGAAGATCCTAGGGAACACAGTATGCATTTTGTATTCCATTCTTTAGCATGTATTTTACCATGTTAAAACTACAGACTGCCACTTAAGTGTTAAGCAAGAAATAGAAGGATCTTTGATACAGTTGTGAAAAAACAGGAATTTTAGTATGTCTTTCCTTAATTTGTCCCTGAAAAAAAAATATCCACCACAAAGAACTGCTTTTGCTGAACAGAGAGAGGAAGTGACAATCAACATTTTGCTAGTCCTTACTTGTCCTTGGAGAATCTACTCCAAACCAACCATACTTTCAGACAACTTGTCACTGAGACGATGATAGCCAAGAAACCAATACTGGGCCCTCACCTAGAAATCTATAAAGATAGGACAGTATTTGTTAGAAAGATTCTCAGCACATTTACTAGGAGAGCGCTTTGGTAACCAGACCTTAACAACAGAACTGTTTTCACCACTGAATCAAAAGGCAACTGCATAAAGACTGCGGAGAAAACAAAAGGACATTTTACAGACTATCACTGAAATTGCTTTATTAATAATAATTACACAAGTAGCATGTTGGCACATTACATAAGTTTATCCCAATGTAGTTCTATTATTCCTTCTCAAGAATAACAGAAGTATTTTTTCCGAAGAAAACCACCCAATACTATAAAGTCACCTCAAAATAATTAGTCAACAATTATTCCTAGTTTGAATACAATTTGGATAGACCCATCTTGTTGAAACACCAATTCATCTCTGTCTGTGCACAGCACTCAGCTAACACGAACGCCACAAAAACTGTCCCTCGTGGGACAACAGGGTTTTGTCACACAGCACTTTCTCCTCACTTGGCCTGGTCTGTATCTGTGACTTTGGCCTAGGCCACCACCAGAGTTTAACCAGCCCAGCACTGCAGGAAGCCCCCTTCTTTTTATGTTCTGCAAGCAGCACAGCCTAACCGCTCCTTCCAATCTTCAGAGCTCCTGTGTGTGGCTGCCACTGCTTTTCTAAATGAGGAACTCAGCTCAGCTGTGCCTGCTTCAAGTTTTCTAGGACCCGTTTAGCCACTGCATTTAGTCTTACAGCCAAACCACAAGGATTCTTGGCCTCTTATAAGAGATGGACAGCAGAAAATGTATAGCAGATGTAAAGCAGAAACCTGACACAAAATGAGATTGACTGGAGCTTTATGCTTAAGATTGCGTCACAAACCAAGATGTCTAGCACCTTTCCCTTCACAGCTAGTACCAAAATACTCCACAGAAAGCCAGTATTTGTGACAAAGATTTCACAAAACTTCCTCAGTCTCAGGGCAGAATATACACCACATACTTATCCGGAAGCATTAGTTCTCACAGATACTCAATATTATCAACATAAATGGTGATTAAGAAAAATAGATACTACAGATTTATATTAACACAGAAAATGGATTGAAAGCATCCAGTTCAAAACCATAACTAATTCATTTTCTTTTCTGATTAATGAAAGTCATGAGCCTGTTGAAAAAATATCTTCAAATATCTTACAATAAAAATGAAAAGATATTTTTCCTGGCTATAATAAAAAAGTGTAAAACAGAACAAAGGCTATCAGGCTATCAGATTGCAAAAAAAAAAAAAAAAAAAAAAAGAGAGACAAAAAAATAAAGGCCATGGGATTAGCAGGAGGAAAGAAGAATATCCATTGGGCTTAAAAAAAATATGAAAATGGATTCATAGCTCAAGAGCTGCACTCTGAATAAATCCTTTTGTAAATATACTTATTATGAATATGAACAGATGTTTAAATTAAGCACTTCTTTGATTCAAACCATTTCAGGTCTACTAAATCTCTAATTTCCAAAGTCTAATCCAAGACTGATTTGGATTAAAGTGAAAAAGGGGAAGAGCACTTTTAGAAGAGATTCAAAAAAATGATAGTCTACACAGAGTTCAAACCACAGTAATAATTCTGAAACAATCACAGTGCTGGAAAAGATTTTTTAAAAGGCAATATGATCTTGGCATAAAAACGAAACTATCAAATACTCAGTTTTAACCAAATATTATCCTTTCATTCCTGCCTTCTCTTGTAGATCAGGAAATTTACTTTCCCCACTTCTTTCAAGGTTCATACACTATCCATATAACTATACAGGAGGACAGCAGGGTTAGGTTGTCTTTTTTTCCCTTTCTTTTTTTCTTTTTTTTCTTTTTGAATACAGAGGAGACATTGTCTGTCCTTTTCTTTAAACAAATTCTCCCACCCTGCTGGTCAGTTTATAACCCTAAGAAAAAAATTCTCTTTATGAAAAAAGATGACATATACTTCTAGATTTTAGTTAATAACACATAGTTAATTAAAAGAATATATATATTGAAATAAATACTGCCTTAAACAATATTTCCACAAAATTCAATGATTTTTCCCAAGATCTGTTACTTGCAACCAGGGAAACTGGGTTCTGTTTAGCAGATGGTGGTGCTTCCCACCTGATGTTTCCTTCTGCCTTCACCAATAGAGCTTAAAACATTCTTCAAGTTTTAATGAAGGTGCAAAGTCAAGAACATTGCAAACGGAATTCTGAAAATCATCCAATCTAACTGAGGAACTCCTATGTTATCTTATTTAAATTATTTGTTTTCTGCTAGGATCTTACATACATGATTGAATTACTAGGGCCTATTTCTTCCATTTCTAGCAGTAATTGTACTCCTCCTGCTGGACAAACAGCAGCAATTACGTCAACACATCATGCTGAAAGTACATCAACTACAACAGCTGAAAATACCATGAAACAGCCTTGTGCTTGCAAGGCATGACACTTAAAGATCATATCTTTGATGAAGATAAGTATCTTCTTTCATTAGCTTTAGAGTTACCATCTTTATCTCAGTTAAATGAAAAAATTAAAACTTTTTATTTTTTTCTTAAACCTTTAAAAGTAAAAATAAAAGCTTTGATTTCAAAAAAATACTAACATACATACAGTGATCATATTTTCACAATGCATTAATCTGTATTGTGAGAAAGTGATTCCTTCACAATAGCATTAAAAACACTTTTAATTTTACAGTTTCCATACTGTGCATTATTATACATCCAAAGAACAAAAATAAAAAATGAAGGCACACAGCCAAAAAGATCACAAGTATTTTTAATGAGCAGGAAGTAAGCTAATTCCAGATGGTTGTTCAGAAAAACTACCCAATCTGTGGTAAACCCTATCAATTTAAAGGGAAAAAAAAAAAAAAAAAGCTCATGGCTAGCCCAGAGATGTCTGTGACATGTCTGTGAAAGGCAGAATATGTTAGGTTCTCTAGAATGCCCAGGTACTTCAGGCTTAATTTTCACTGGAAAATCAAAACAGTCTTGTGGGATGCTTGCCCAGATACCCAACCAATGTCTTATCATATGTTTGGTTCATGTGATGTCAAAAGGACATAATTCTGACAAACGATTCTGTGGCGCACAGTTACACGTTATCAAATCCTTAGCAACCTTAGCAACACTATCAAAAATCACCTATGCAGACCTCCAGGCAAAAATGCTGACTAGACTCTCCCCAAAAAATCTTAATTTTCTGTACTTCTACTAGGACACCTCAACCTGTTGCTAAAAAAAATGAGAAAACCTCTATATGTACCAAGTTTATGTACAGTTTAAACAGTTTTATCCTTTTGAAGCACAAACTGTAACACAGATCTGGTTTTTCCAAAGTATCATTTGAGGTGTCCATATATGCAAACTGATCATCATGACCAAAACAATCCCTTGTAATGAGCTACGTTTTTCATGACTCTGTAACATCCAAACACAGGAATCAAGTGCCCTACCTACAACTCAGGCAAATGCATTGAACTGGCTTACAGTAAGCGAGGGCTCTTCACCCTAACTCACCACACCTTCTTAGGGCCACATATTAAACACTGGCTTTTCTCCAAAAAGCTTCAAATTAACCCAGCTGAACAATGAAGACCTAAGTTTTACACATAGCCACTTTCAAAACCATTTACTCAACATCAAGATGTCCTAATCTAACCAAAGCAAACATTATTTCCCATCTCTCCACTTGACCATCAAAGAATTCGATATATACCAACCCCTCTTTTAAGAAGTAAAAGCGACAGTCAGAACTTGGGTTAATTGCATCCAGAAAGACGATCAAAGCACACAAACCCTCTTCTGTTTTCAATGCTTCTAAAATCATTTAAAATCTTTAAATGGGAACCTCATATAAATGAGAGAGTTAAAATAACTTTATGCTTCTGAGGTGATATGCTATTTTGAGAAAGATCAGCAAAAATTCGCAATTTTGCTACACTCAAAGTGATAGAAAATTGCCATTAACAACTTAAGACTTATTTATTTGGGATGTTCCAAAGAGCGCAGTCTTCCTGTATTTTTCCCCACTATCATTTGACTCATCACCTTCACATGTTTCCCTGGGGACCCAGTGCAGACTGAAGAGCAATAAGAACTTAAAGGGTAAGTCCAATTATTTTTCAAAATTAGAAGATTTTCAGAAAGTGTAGTAATCCTACTTTATACCATTTAGGATATAAAAGCTTTTGCAATGTTTACCAAAAGGGGAAAAAATAGGACTTGCCTTACCTATAACTGAGTGCCAGTTTCCAGCACTCTTGAAAGATGGGTGTGAAGTGACCACAAGAAAATATGCTGGTGTGTGACATCAAAACATAGTAAAAAGTTTGCAGCCCTTACGGACTTGGGAAAAACAAAAGCAAACAAACAAAAAAGCACAGAATAGAACTAAATTTAGTGTCCTTTACCAATCTTTCGAATTGTTCTGGTCTCTTCTTCACACATGGCACCAGAGGCATAACGGCATAATCTTAATTCTAACTCAGACTCTGCTTTCTAGGCTTTTTTATTTAGTATGCTTGTACTTTTCAGACAAATAAAAAGCTTATTTCAGATTTTGGGTAGAGATTTTTACTTTTTTTAAAAAAAAAAAAAAAGTTTCAGAAGACTATCTGTTTTCCTGCTTCAGTACCGTCAACATTCAAAAACTTTCAAGCAAAACTCCGGAATATTCTTAACATTATTGACAACATGGATAAACAGGTACTGGTTACAGAGAACTTACAGCTTCAGTTTCGTAACTGAAGAACATTTTTTCCACTGTATTCCAATTTTTAAGTCCATTTTTAATCTTTGGGTATTCAGCTGCATTATGCAGAGACAACCTTGAAACAACATAATAGTACGCAACCCAAATTTCACGTTACCCTTACCCATATTTCTCAATCTCCTCAAAGTTGCACAAAATATCGCTTCCAAAGCGATATACATTTTTCTCCTTTCAAAAGGATGTTTTTTTTTGCACTTCTCTGGCAATACCCGTATTCCTTGTAGAAGATAGAAAAATATATTCTGCACGTATTTGCTTTGGAGAAAGCCAAAAGGAAATAGCACCACTGAAGTAGATATGTTGTTTCTTTCCAGTATTCACCAGGGATGTCAAAAGCAATCTCACCAGTTATATCATCCTTTCCTAGACTTTTTTCAAAAATTAATGTTGTCTTTTCAACATAGAGACGTTACTCAGTACAGAACATTACTCTGTTACTTATCAAAAATCTAATTGCTCATTTGAAAATATACATGGATGTGATCAGCTGACATGACAGTAAAATTTAGTACACAAATATCAAAGTAAAGTGTGATATTAGCTATTTATTCACATTGTAGAGAAATCAGATTCTTACCCAGTTATCTTTTTTCAGTGGCAAGAAGTAGTAATAATGGCAGAAATCAAGTATCAACGTATAAGAACTAAGAATCTGAGTGTAGAAACATAGCTGCAAAAACAGCCAATGATTGTCTTCACCAACACAGTTATTAATCCTGCAGAGAAACAAAGCATATATAAAGACATCAAGGCTTTTTAAAACAGTAGTTACAATACAGAGAGACAAATGAAGATTACTATCACTTATGTGTAATAGAAAGTTATGATAATTCATAGGCAGCACACAAAAGCTACTGACTAATCACTCAAGTCTTAATGAAAGTGATGGTCTCTATGCTAAAGATGGAAGTTATTTTGAAGATGATTGCATACACTGTCACTTGAAGTGTAGGATAAATTACTGAAATGACTCTTTTGAACAGGAAGAAGAATTTCTTTACTGTGAGGGTGACAGAGCCCTGGAACAGGCTGCCCAGAGAGGCTGTGGAGTCTCCTTCTCTGGAGATCTTCCAAACCCGCCTGGATGCCACCCTGTGCCACGTGCTCTGGGTGTCCCTGCTGGAGCAGGGGGTTGGGCTAGATGATCTCTAGAGGTCCCTTCCAACCTCAACCATTCTGTGATTCTGTGTGATTCTGTGGTATAGTTCTCCCTGTATTCATGTTACAAAGCTACACCATGTGATATGTCACAATTTTAAATAACGCTCAAGTAACAAGACGATAAATGATAAAAAATTTGCAAAAATTTGCAGTATTATGACTAGTTTGAAATAAATGAAATCACAGAGTACCCCAATAAGATATATATGACTTAGGAAGGAACATAAGACACTGGAAGACAGAATAGGCACCTCTAATAAGAAATTTATTTTTCAGACAGTAACACAAAGGAGGAAAGAATAGCAAGGATTCTGTAAATACTAACTGGGAGATTCAAAACCTTTGAAAACTGGGTCTAGACAGCTTCACAGAACTTGCACTGATTAAAATTAAGTTGTTCAGGGTGCAGCTTCATACAAGCATGATAACTCTACTACAAGCACTGGCACAGACATTAATACCAAGCAAAGCCATAATGACAAATGCATTATATTGGCACTATTTTCTAAACTTGGGATACACAAAAAAGGGTATTCTGAAAAATGACTAAATCAATTTGGAGCATCCTGACCTCAATTCTGTCCTCTGCAGCTCATCATTGCTGTCTTGATGGAAATGACCCCTCAGATCATGGCAGAAATGTTCATCTTCATTTTAAGCAACAAAAAAACAGCTTGACATAGTTTAAACCACTTGACTTGGTTCATTTTGACTGAAACTAATTATGAAACACATGACCAATCTCAGTAGAAAATCAGAAATACAAAAGTGGGGTATAGTGCAAGGCAGTAACATGTTCTATCCAGAGCCCTGAAGGTATCTTTCAGTAAACTAAAAATCAAAACTACAAAACACACAAACCAAAACAAAAAAATACACACCACCACCATATTCAGTTTTTATAAAAAAGATACAATAATTTTTTCCATCCCAATAATCATAAATTCTATGTTTTACAATGTCTTATGTCTGTTTGTTTCTATGCCTAGTGTTCTTACCCCTCTCCCCCTTCTCTAACCACCTAAACAACTAAATGCAATTGGGCTAAAAAAAAAAAAAAAAAAAAGACAAATCAGCAATAATCAAGGAACTTGTCAATGTCATGAAAATATAGGAAAAGACCTGGTTCACTAAAACCAGACTGTGAGAACAAATGCATGGTCTTACCAAGGGCAGTGGTGATCCATTCTCCTAACACAATGTCCGCAACGGCTACAATGGTGGGAGCGCTTTGGTCTCATCATGTTGCATTTGTTACATAATTCCCAAAATTCTCTTTCTAGAAAAAAATATTAGAGACAGATCAGAGAGATTTAAACATGATACAGCAAACTCATGATAAATGCTACTGATTCCAAGAGAAAAAAAAAGTCCTACTATAAACAACGCATGAACTATGAACAAGGGTCAAAACTATGCAACTAAGAAATCTTTTTTCCACATTGCAACCTTAATTAAATCAGAAGATGTAGTATTTATTTTACTTTTTTCTGCCAGCTTCCCTTTCCAAAACATTCTTTCTATATATTTCTTTAGAGTTGTTATTATAGTACAAAAGTTGCCACTCAAACAAGGTATAAACAAGGAAAATCATATCTTTCATTCTAAATCTCCATAGTCCTATTCTTTTTTCATACATCTATTGTGAAAAAACATACCTGCTAAGTAGTCTCACAGTACTATCTCCTTACTATTCCAAACTCTTCTGAGGAAAGACTGCTACGCATACTTGTCAAAACAAGCTAACTAAAATAAAAGACACAATGAACACTTCTCAACTATCTGCCTTCTCTTAAGTATTTTAAGATATGCATCTCAAAAACATACTTTTATAGATAGGGCAACAAAAAACACACAGATGTAAGATAGGTTTGTAATTAAAAATATACACTAGTTCTGAATGACCAATGTGACATTCTTTAAGCTGATCTGCACAGAGTGACTAGGAATATTGACAAGTACTATAGCTGAAATAAAGAGCTACTATTTTCAGTTTAACTATATTACTTATCCCAAACTGGCTCCCCCAAGGTAGAGGAAACCTTTGAAAAACAGAATAACAACAATGCTGTAATACTTTAACTCAGAAATATTTTTTTTTCTTTGAAGGAAATAGTTGCATGCTTGAGAATATTAAAATGCTCCAATTGATTATTTCCATTTTAGCAGAACTATTTTTAACGCAGAGAAATTTATTAAATCCCAAAGAGAAAAGTAAAGTTATGCTTAGATTTTCATTATTCTGAAATCTTGTATGGTAAAACAGTTGTCACTGTGTAAAGACAATACAGTTAAATTTAGCAGGTCTGGGCCACCTGCTGGCAGCTTTCATCTTGTCTTTCTTGCTGTAAAATAACAATCTGAACTTGAAGTAAAGAAACCCAGTAATATCTGAGATCATTGAACTAGTGATAATGCCAGATGGAAACCGAGTTACAATCTGTTCCCATGTCACAAAGGCGTCATTCCCTAATAGGGTGCTTATTAGATGAGCTCAGAAACACCCCACCCTCACTACTCAATAGGATTTAGACCATAGAAAAATTGTCTTGCTACCAACCTAAAGAACACCAGAGAACTTAAGTACTACTGTAAAAAGAATAGAACCCCTTATACAGCACATCATGGAATACATCAGCATATCATGAAATAAGTGAAACCTCATATTAATTTCCAAACTTTTTGGGAGGGCTATTCCAAGATATTCAAAAGAGCAAGAAGTATTTGTGCATAAAAGTAAATGGTTTGTATTGATTTGTATTAATCCTGGTATTTTGCGGTGAAAGAAGCAAGAAATTCAGTAATGAACTTGTCTGTAACTTAAAGTGTGTTCATTCACCATATCAGACTGCATATTCCATGTTGCTATACCTGCAGCACGCTTTGAGCAAGAAACACATGCTTAAGTCACTTTTCCTCTTACCTGATAAAAGGCTTAACTATCAGAAGCAGAACCCTGACATGAGACTTCCTAAGTTCAACTTCAGATCTGAACCTCAGGGAGATAAATTCCTTCCTCCTGCGTAGTTTGTAACTTGTCACCTCAGGGCTGAGGCCAAAGAGGTAGTGTTTCCAAACGGATTCACCCTAGATTCTCACTGCTCTTCAAGAAAGCAATGTTACTCCTGGCCTCAAGAATTTTGCAGTAAGACAATGAAACATTCACCATTCATTCCATTTGATACATCTTCTACATTCACAAAGTATTTCCTGTTTATGTGACAAGCTGTTTAATTGCCCTATTGCATTCTAAACTGCCACATAAAAGTTCAATCCTTTAAAAAAAAAAAAAAACCCTGAACATCACAAAACAAGTAGCTCATTTAAACATTAGTTTTCTCCATGGAGAATTAGGAACATTTTAAACTCTCCATTTCAGGTGTCGTAGCTACCAAACAGGAATTATGGGATAAACCACTGCCATGTTTATTTGGCTAACACACCATACAAAAGTAATTCAGTGCAATAAAATGTGTCCTTCACAAGCAGGCAAAATCAATCTTACACTACAGCTTTTAATCCCTCATAAACATGCTTAGGAAAAAGATAAATAATTATATTCACTAAATATCTCAACATTTTTTTTAGCAAATAGCAGCAAGTCAGAAGTATCAGATCAGAATCCTAACTGTTCTGAAGGTATAACAGTGATTTTTGTTCAAAAAATACCAAAGAATCTAAATTTTGCTATTATTGTTATTTATAATCTAGGAGTTATTAGAATTGAGATAAACACCTGCAGCAGCCTAATCTTATATTACTTAAAATACCTTATACCTGTAAGTGGTATCTTTGGGTTTTCAGGTAGTTTTCCTGGATCAGCTACTGAGGCTCTTAGTAACGAAGCTATACAAAACAACGAACAAAAGTAATAACCTGAAAAATATATAATGACAGTTACACATGTGCAGAAAAAAAAAGCAGGAGTAATAACACGTCATACTAATTACTTCAAACTAGTAAAAATGCAAGAAAAAAGTGTAAAAAAATGATAAAATAACATACCAAAAAAGTTCACCTGATTACAGTCAATGGTATTTTAGACTTCTAAAAAAAGTAAGCGTTAAGCAAGTGTTAAAAGATTAATCATTGAAGCATTCAAAACCCAAAAATGTTTTTTAAAACTCTACCCCACTTACTTTAATAGATGGTTAAAATTATGGTCATATAAGTAATTTGTTCAGCTTTTAGAAGAACCGAAAGAAAAAAACCCATAGAACAAATTGTATTGACATCTGTACATTCATCAACTTTTGTATTTATTGGATAAAGCCCCATGAATTGAGCTGAGTAACATACAAGGACGCAAGCATTGGAATGCAACCTTTTAATCAACAAAACTTCACAGATCCTTCAGTCGTATGAATTGTCTTTGGCCACCCACCCAAGTTTCACAGAACATGGTTTGGAATCTGCAAGGGAATGTGCTCTTCCAGACACACTTGGCCAGATGGTTTTACAAATACAAGAATTGTGATATTGGACCTGCTAGGTGCATCTCCCTTTAGCCTACAACTCGAGCTGTCAGTGTCTCATCAAAGATACTCAAGAAAACAAACTGAAAAGCTTGTAAGAAGAAAGTGATTCTCCACCTTTTCTCCAGCTCTAGGGAGGAGCACATTTCCCCCCACTTCTTTCACTAACCCCTAACAATGTGCCATTATTTGCTTATGATAGGCCTATCCCCTAAACTATCCTCCAAGAATGTTGGATGTTTAAAAGCAGTAAAACTGAGGATTCGAAGTCCTATTTCAAACACTGACATGAGCAGCATGTGCATGCCAGCAAGCCTCTGCCCTTTACCAGTAATGGAAAAGATAGCTCAGCCTCATTCCTGCAAAGATTCAAAGTCAAACTGACTCTTCCAACTCCTATTTACTAAGTTTTAATTTCAAGTATTTCTTAATAACATACCAGAAAACTGTAGCCCCCATTTAAAGAAACAACAGTTACATGGAATTTTAGGATAAAACATCTGCAAGCTTTCTTATACTTTCCAAAACAAAAATATAATATTCTTCACCTTGCATTCAAACAAATATTGAAAAAAATGGGTGTTTCAAAAGAAAAAATAAACTACCACCTAAAGATATGCTGCCCAAACTACAATATATTAATGTTTAGAAATATACACATTAATCATACTGTAAAAACTATCCATGGTTGGAATCAACCATATATAAGTAACCCTTGGCCTGAAGAAGAAACTCAGTTTTGGTCTTCAGTAGAAACAAATTTTATTCTCAGAGGGGTCCAGAAGATAGTTTCCACTGAATCAAAAATGCAGATCCTGCAGCAGTGTGTTGGAAATTACTCAGCCTTCCCATGAAATTCCAGAACTAAGTTAAATTGACTTACACAAAATCACCACAGCTGAAACATGTCCCTCTTCATAGTGAGGAAAAAGGATGATTTTGGGAATGAAGATCGTGTTGTACAGCCAGACAAAGATAATGAGGCCCATGCAGCACCAACCCTGAGGGTCAACCACAAAGTGAATTTGTAGACCCATTGGACACAAACAGATGACAATTTGCCACATCCACGAAGAGAAAAAATCTAGAGAGATTACAAAAAAAAAAAAAAATGCAACTAGTATCATACAACCTACACGTTTCCAAACATATTAAACAGGAAAAACAAAAACTGAGTTTATGATTTAATGAACTAAATGAAATTTATGTTTCACTTTTACATTAGTGTATCAGGAAGACAGCTATCTCCTGATTTTATTAACTAGCTGCATCTTATTTAAAAGCAACATTTATCACCAATATGCAAGTAAAGCAAATGCCTGGGAAATCCAGTAAGTCATAAGAAAAGGTAGCAAATAGCATCTGCCAAGTGGCAGTAGAAAAGCATACAAACATTTTCACCTGCCTATTGTATCTTCCCAAGGCATATTAGAAGATTAACTTTTAAAGCTGATGTGACAAAATTTTCACAAGCTTCTGGGGAGCATATTGTCTTTCCTCTTTGCTCAAAAATTTTACCATGTACCATTTGTAACAAATCTGCACAGAATGGGAACACACTTCCCTAAAGTCTTCAACATAAATCAAGAAGAGGAATCTTACAATGACATGCTTTCCTACTATTTTTCATACTTAAAACATCAAGTTTTCTATTCTTTTAGTGTTTAGCATGTACTGCTCAAGCCAAGACTCACATTAAAAACTTCAGAACTACTTTTTTTGTTGTTCTTGACCAGCACAGAAGGGTTTAGGTGATACTCATTAGAAAGTTCAAGGGAAGGACTACCAGCATTTATTTTCCTGGTAGGATGCCTTTGCATAAGCATATTGCAACAGATTTTATTCCCAAACACACAAACTACTGCCCAACAGGCAGCCTATTTGAGTAAACTTTTTTCATGGGGATTTGCACAACTGGGTGTGCATCTGAGGTACTTACACACCAATTCATGCAGCATTGTGAACAAACAGGAGTAATTAGAGGTCTGTGTGCAGCTGTAGGGTAACAACCTCATTGGTATAAAAAAGATACAATGGAATAGCTCACATGACTGGAGCGCTGCAATGCGTAGATACAGGCTGGAATGGTGAGGACAGGGTGTCACCATATATGCAAGAGAGCAATGGGAATGCATGGAACTACCTTAAAGAAGATGATGAACCAGTTGAGAGCTTACAGATCAGCATTTGTGGGAAGAGCAGTGTGGGCGATGTTGTGATGGGTCTGTTATAAACTATCTGATCATAAAGAATAAGTAGACAAGGCATTCCTTAGACAACTGAAAGAAGCTGCCAGTTCACACACCCAGTGCTCATCAGCAACTTTAACCATCCTGATATGTGCTAGGAAGCAACACAGCAGCGCACAGTTTAGGAGACCATTAGTGATAATTTCCTGACACAACCAGTCTTAATGCTAATCAGGAGAGCTCCTCATGCTTATAGAAAAGAAACATACATGAATGTGAATTCTGGAGTCACCTTTGCCTGCAGTTCAGGATCAGGAAAGAAGAGAGCACAGCAATTGCAGCAAAAAAGTCACAAAGATAACAAGAAACATGTGAAACGCAAGGATAGGCAGCAAGAACTTGGACAGATTAACCTGTAGAGGAGACGTTTCAAGGGGATCTTATCCATGTGTATAAGTACCTGATGCAGGAGAGTAAAGAATACACAGCCAGACTCTTCAGTTGTGCCCAGTGACACAGTGACAAGCAGTGGGCACTAACTGAAATACAGGAAATCTGTCCGAACACAGGAACAAAAGAAAGAACTTTTTTTCATGTCAGGGTGGCCAACACAGTAACGGGTTGACCAGAAAGGCTGGAGAGCTTCCATCTATGGAGACATTCAGTACCAACTGGAAGGGGCCTGACCATCTGCTCTGGTTGACCCTGTTTTGAGCAGGAAGTTAGGGTGGACTAGCTCTAGAGGTCCCTGTTTATTTCCCTCAGTTCTAACAGTATTAATTTGTACCTCCTTCCACCCTGTCTCTTCCTTTGCTCATCTTTTCTGACATGACTTAGCCGGAATTAACTTGACTTACATGAATACAGAATCATTCCAGCCACACCCTGCTCATTTAAGTGTACATGCAGGGAAATACACAAACGTGCTCATGTATATTTTCTGGACTACAGTGCTTACATATCCACTTGATCTTAGCAGTCATCTAAAAATCATTCTTACAACCTGAACATCCGATACAATTCCCTCTCAAATTGCCAAATCTTGTTAATGCTTAAATTCCAAATGTCTTTAATTTCAAAATTATCAGCCTCAGTCTCCTGCTTACACTTTAAGAGTTTGGGGTTTTTCTGGAGGGAAAAAAAAAAAAAAAAGAAAGACCGGTATTTCTCTTTCACTTTCAATTACTGAACTTTTGACAATTAGAGGCACTCACATAACGCATGCTTCAAATGTATTAGCATTCTCATTATGAACATCCTTGCAAGAGTAAAGAGTTAACAAAGCTATTAAGAAATAGTTTTATTATTTAAAAAAAAAGTGATTTTTCATCAGGCTATTATCTTCTTTCAAGAAACCAAACTTTCCCGGGGAAATATGACGCTGTTTGAGTTCTTTTTTTTAAAAAAAAAATGATGCCTTTCTGTCTACCTACTTAAATCTTTGTACTTGCACTATTACATAGAATAACAAAAGAATTTAAAAATGCTAGATTGCATGACAACAAATCTATGCTTTGGGTTTTCAGGATGATAGCCAAGCATGGATCTTACTATCTTCACAAGAATCTTACCATTCATTCTTGTTAGTGCCAATTCAATGTACTTTCTGCATTCCCGGTGTTGCTTTATCTCTCTTTTTATACCTTTGATCTAACTTAGACTATTAAAACACTAACTTTCTGAGAACACTTTTCTGAAATCAATCATGGGGCTTATCAAGAATAATTATTCAATGAAGTTTCTTTCTTTTGAGCCTACAGAGGAAAAACCCTTTACCTACAAAAAGTACTGCATACTCACTGCAACATTTATGTATGATACAAATAAAGAATACTTAAAAATGTTGAAAGTTTCTTTTTTTTTTTAACGATGCATTATTTCTGAGGAAAACAGCAGCAATACAGGAAGAAAAAAGTTTATGAGCAGGTTTACAAAAAAAAAATCAAGTGCAAAAAATAAAAATAGAATACACAAACTAACCTGATCACTTTGTACTTTGCATCTCAGAACAGAATGTAAAACAATTTCTTCTAAATAGGCATCTCAAACAAAAAACCTCTGAGAGCAAAGAGAGGGTGGCAAAGAGAGGGTGGCAAAGAGAGGGTGGCAAAGAGAGGGTTCCTATCTGCCAACAAGCTACTCGTTTTTTTTTTACATGCTCCAAAGTTATTCCCTCTTCATCAAATATGTTTTCTAAACAATGCATGAACACATAACATCTATTTCTAACCCCTTTCTCTCTGATCTGTTCAATAAACAGTATCATAAATTCCATACCTGTCCATTATAATTACTTACACAGTTGCTTCTGATGTGCTGTCCACTGAACAATGAGTCCTTACAAAGAACTCAGCAGGTATGAAGTCACCTCCAAAGAGAAAAGAAGTTCTGCACTAACTGTAAATACAAGCACAAAATAAAGATTACTTTAGTTGATTTGTTTGAACACAAATTTCCAAAATTTATACAGCACTGCAACAAGACTGTCCAAGACCATATTTACAAAAGATTCATAAATAATACTAACACAAGCACTACCCAGTTTCTTTTTACAAAGTGTAACACCGAACCTAAACCTTGCTCTGTTATGGCTGGTAAAGGACTGACAGTTAGAAACCAAATTCTGTACTTTTACACTCTGTCTCACTCCAGGGGAGCAAACAGTCTTGGGGTAGTTCAGTACTACTTCAGTAAAAAATGTTTGCACTGTACACTACATGGCTACATGGAGAAAAACACCATGTTCTAAAACAGCCTAATAAAAAGAGATGGGTAGTAGAATAATCTGTGTAATAATCAAAGAAAGGAGACAAGTATAAGTAGCATTTGCCAACTTGTAGATCCAGCAGTACTTTTAATCATCTGTGACTTTTCTGGACTCTTCTGCAGTTGATTTAAGAGATAATGGCCCAAAAATAACAGACACAAAGATGAAAATACACCTTACACGGGAGGGGGAAAAAAATAAAAGGTCAGGAATATAACAACTAGCTCACCTTTCAATTACTGTTTTTTTTTTTTTTAAGAAGTCTGTGAAGAGCTATCAACTGATAGCTGATGGCTAGAATGATCATTATAGTTCTACAGTTTTTCAATTTAGCACAAGTGATATCTGGTTAACCAACATATTTTGGCCACAACAAGTACCTACTGGCAGCAATGTTTATACAACAGACAGTTGTTAAGAGGCACCTGGGCACTACACAGCTACAAAGCCACTGCTGACAGGCCAATTAAGGTAGACAAGACCTTTCAAAATGAATTTTTGTATGTGTAGATGACCACCCTGCAAGGCGTTCCAATTAAAAGAACTAACAACCTACCGCATTGATGACAAATGCCAAAACTGCCTGGACAGGGACTTGACTTGTTATCAACATATTTGTTTAATATCCTGTTTTATCAGAGATGCAAAGTCTCACCAAATAGTGGTGACTGAAGAGCCCGCCCGTCCTAGTCAGATGGTGTAAGCCACTTATGCACATTCCGAGAAAACGAATTTCACTTTATTAACTACTGAAGCTAAGGCTGAAAAACGCAAGAATTGAAACTGAGACTCTCAGCTGCAGACACTTCCTCACGAAACTGAGCGCTCAGGCAGCGAGGAAAACCAGGCCCCTCTTCGACCATCACCCCGCGGCCAAGGGCCCGACCCGCCGCCTGGGTCCCCAAGGCCACCGCGCAGGGCGACAGCAGCGGGCAGGAAACAGCCAGCGGGACTCGCTTCAGCTCACGAAACCGAACGAGGAGCTCACGACACCGAACCGGGAGCTCCCTCCTCCCTCCCCCCCGGACCGCCCCTGCGCGCGGAAACCACCGTCCCGGCACCAAC
>NW_010584739.1:1491803-1516181 GCF_000705375.1 Tinamus guttatus | reverse complement strand
CGCCCCGCGCCGCGGCCGTTGGCGCCGTTGGCGGCACGCGGGGGAAGGGTGTTTTTTCCTCCGGAGAGGGAGCGTGACACCAACGTCCCGGGTGCCGTTCGTGGTTAACGAGCTCGGTGAATACTGCTGTGGAAGAGGCGCATTGCACGTGCACAGTGCAGGGTGGTGTCTGCTCGCTTACTGGCAGCTGGTTCTCCTGCAGCGCTAGGTGTTAGTGTGCGTTGAGCAGCGTGTGGCACAGCCATGGGCTTTGTTCAGGTGCAGAGCATGAGTGCTCTGTGTGCCTTCCTGGCCTCCTGTCCGCTCAGTAAGTCAGGGCCCCATAGTGCTGATATTTGCCATTTACTTCTTTCCTCCAAAGCAATACTAGCTCAGGAATGGAACATGGTAGTAAAATCTCTTGGCTTTCACTGGGCAGGGAAGTGCGATGTGTGCAACAGAATGGATGATAAAACCGCTTCCATGCTGTCACTTTCCTGGCAACCTCTATAGGAGTATTAGTTATGGAAAGAAGTGGAGAAGAGGAAAACCGAAAGGGCATTTCTTTCCGACTCTGCTGTTCGCCTAAGCGGCTTTTTCATTTTTTATTTTTACGCTGGAAGATGTACTCGGTCCCAAACAAAACATTAACCAAGAGAAGTCTTCTCGCCTTCTCCCTAGAGCCCCTTTTGTGATTTTCTATCAAAACAGAAGCACAACAGATGAGGTCAATGCCTCAGTCTCCAGACGCAGCTCGCAGAAGTCCCCTTTATGGCTGTGGAAGCGAAATTTTATTTTTAAAAGTTAATTCAGTCCAGAGAGGGATTAGCAGTGGCTAATCGCCACAGGCAGCTTGTAATGGACAGCAGTTTCAGCGCTCCCAGCTGGGAATCGTGCCTTGAGCACCCAAAGCTGATGCACATACATGATCTCTTGGCTACCTAGAGGTATCCCCATCTGTTTGAGTGGCATGGTTCCCGTGCTAAATTGATGGGCTCCTGCCCTGCAGCATTCTCCTCTACACAATAATAAATTAAATGGGAAGCCTAAGGAATGACTCTTTAAAGATCAGCTCTGCTACAGAAAACTCTTCTTTAGTACAGATACATTCTTCCAAAAATTTCATTATTCTGAAATAATTCTGAAATAATCCTTATTCTGATTATTCTGAAAGCAAGTACTGAAAATGTAGGCTTAGAGTTCAGGTGGATTTTAAGCTTTTGTTGACTTTTTTTTTTGACTTTTCCCTGATTTTTTAAGTGCCTGTGATTCCCCACAGGGTAATTATTAACATTTCAAACTAAAATTTCTCTGACTTTTGAATATTGTTTCCTAAAAGAATGGGGAACTGTCTGTGAAGAGAATAAAGGATATTTTGTGTAAACCTAGGGATGCCCCAACAACTTATGCATATGCCTAACAACAGGCAACACTGAAAGTAGGTGTTTCCTTAGGCTGATAAAAACATAGGCAAGGAATTACTGGAAAGGTAACAAAAGCCAACCCCTACCTATCTCAGATATTTCATATACCAATTTCTGCTTATATGTTTAAGACGTAATAGATGCTTTGTGAAAACTTTCCACTGGCATGGATAATAAACAGAAAAAAAGTTTTGGTATGATGTTGCTCTACCATACTCATGAGCATGCCACTCAGTCCCAGTATTTGCAGATATTAATAGTGCTCTGATAGTGGCCCTAAGATCGGTAGCTTCTTCAGATACCTGGGTTTTTTTTTCCCCCACTCGTGGATTTGCGGATAGAATACAAGTCTTGGAGCAAGGGCAGTAAATCTATTCTGGCTCAGTTATCAACACAAAAAAATGCCATTCGTTAATGTTTCTACGGGGTAGGCACGGTACTGGAAGAAAAACATGAAACTCTTTACTTGACTTCCCAATTGAAACTTACAAAGTGACTAAATATGGAGATTGCCTGACGCTTTTACTGAAATCTAGACAGAATTGATGTGGGATGCTCTAACAATGATAGGTCTTTATGGTGAAGTCCATCCTAAAGGAGAAAACATGCATAAGGCAAGTATTGACATTGTCTTACATAATGGGGATTTATGGATGTATTATGCAAAGACTATTAAAAGTCTGCAAAATTTGAAAGATATCCAAAATCTTTAATGTTGAATATTGCAAAATAGGATGGAAGTCCTCTTGGAGTTTCTGATGTCCATGTTGTGTTGTTGCTGTTTATAAATTACCACATGAGCCACCAGCTGTCATCATAAAAATTTTATTGGCACTCAGTAAATATTAAATCAGCATGCTAAAATCAAGCCATGTGCAGTAACAGCTGATGCTCTGTTATGGAGATCACATGCAAGAGAGTGACATGCACTATGGCTCCCGTTGTTCTTACTGCTTACAAGTCCCCTGCTTCTGCGGTTGTGTTCCAGGATTCCTTTCGTGCCCAACTGTGCCCCTTGATCAATGTGCAGTCTGCGCACAGATACCACCTGGGGGAGAAATCAGCCTTCTCGAGCGTGTTTTCTGTGTCTTCCTGGGTCCTTCCAAATTGTGAAGTTTGTTATTGCTTTTTTTTTTTTTTTTTTTTGCAGCCCCGCTTAGCTGCTCACTTCCTTGTGAACTTTTCCATGTATAAGAAGGCACTTGTTAACTATAAAATATGAGCAAAAATCTTTGCATCATGAGTGTTCTTGTTTCTAGTGTGTGAGGGGGGCCTTCATTAATGATGTGTTGTGCTGAAATGGAACCTACCTTTGCTGGTCCTTGCCCAACATTTAGGTGAACTGGGCATAAAGTAAATGAAAATATCTCTGGGATTCCCTCTTCTCTCTCTCTCTTTTTCTCTTGATAGTAGTACCATGCCAGGGAAGTGGCAGGCAAGATGCTTTTTCTGATGCATCTGCCTCTGTGGTCAGCAGAAATCTGCTTCTTCTCAAGCTTAGACGAGTTACATGGACCAAGCTGTGCTAGACTAGTCAGTATCCTAATTTAGAGAGTGAGATTTCATCCAAGTTGAAGATACTTCAAGGACTCTCATGTAGGATCCAGCTGAAGACGTCCTAACATCCGCTCCCCTAACGTCTCTCCTAACCCGGGTAATTGTTCGGGCTCTAAGCAGTGCAGCAGAACATTTGGACATCTCTGTGTCTATTTCAGTGCACATCTGGACCACCTGCAACAAGCAGTTAAGCTAAGACACAGTAGTGTGAAGAAAGGCAGCCGGGACGCATAGGTATCTGTTCAAGCTCCCTCACTATGGACAGCAACTACCAGGAGAGCATCTGGCTGAATACCCTAAACCAGCAAAACAAACTCCTCATTAGAGCGCTCAGAAAACCAGAAGGCTGGCTCAGACTGTGCTTAGATCTGTTTTATGTTTTGTCATTAGCCTAGATTATTGGCTGGGAGGTTTCCTTCCACGTGAAACATCTACCACAGGGAAAAAAAATCAAAAGGAGACCAGAAGAGAAGTTGTTGAAGTGCATTTTGCTGGTGCCATGGAACACATGGCACTGTGGACAGGATGATTTTGTTTTCAGAGCGTAGAATTACTGTTTTCTCAATATTCCTGCAGTGGGCCAGCTCCAGAGCTTTCTCATACCTTTTCTTACTTTCTGCACAGAAGGAGTGGTAGCAGCTGCCAGGGTGGCCTCTGAAGGCGGGTGAAGGTGGCAGCTGCCAGTGATAGCAAGGAGTTAGGTTTGGTAAAACAGCAAGTGTAAAATATTTATGAGCTGCTAGGAGTAAGTACTTCCTGTTACCACTGGCAAACTGCCAAACAACAGGCCTTTCCATGGAGGACCTAAGGGCACTTCAGCTCCGCACCTCTTCATAGGTGCTGTCCAGCACAGCACCGGCTCCTCTGCCGCGCAATGCGGTTATGCAGCTGTAGAGGTTTTCCGGGGCTGCTCCGCACGTGCGGACTCCAGTTGTCCCCCTCTGGCAGTGAGGGGCTATAATGTGAAGGAGAAGGCACAGTAAGAGGTTTCACCACCTGTCAACAGAACAGGCTAAAGCTCGTTAGCTGGCAGCGCTGAGGCTTGTTTTGTGAGAGTGCTGCGCAAAGCACCAAGTACAGCAGAAAGTACCACGTGCAGCTTAGGGAATTCTAACCTCAAGTTTATGGCTGGATGGAATTCAGTGAAAGGTACCATCTAGCGTTTGTTTTAATTACAGACACTTAAAACCAGCCTCGTAAAACACTTAAGAGAATGGCCTGCACTCAAGATATAATTTCCATTGGCAATTCAAATAAACATCACTTTTCCTCAATTATTTTCAAGGTAAAGCACAGAAAATACCCACATCTATTTCAGAAGACATCCAGTGGGTCAAATAAGTCCACTTCTGCTGGGACTGAGCTGAAATTTTTGAAGAGCTCTTTAAGCTTAAAACCTGATCTTGTTCCATAAAGTACGTGTGAGTGAAGAGTGGTTGGAAATACTGAGAGAACGTATAAGCACCACTTCCTTTGTAAATACAGTTACACAGGGAAAGCTTTCACTGAGGAAGTAGCCTCTGAATGAGGGCTAGTGAATGAAATACAGCTAACCAGGCAAGTTTGCTGCCACAGTGGTGTCACTGGTGAAGATTCCCACATAGTGACACAGAGAGACCTCTCGCCTTTCGACCCTCATCACTATACAGTGCAGGCCATCGTAGTTGTTGTGAAAGGGCAAAATCCTGTTAGCATCTGGATCCAACTTGTTCCTAATAAGGATTTTTTTTTAAGACTGAGAAATCTGATCCAATTAACACATTTTCGATTTTGCTGAATACAGTGCTAATTACACGCAAGGAATCATTGCTGGGTTAATTAAACATTCATCCCAAAACCTAAAGCACTAATCTAATTAGCAATTACTACAGCTGTCATTACCTCTTTTCACCTAATTTTAAGCTATGCAAATTTACACTAAGAGTCTAGCCCTGCAGACTCCTTACATGAATAGCTTTCTTTTGCTGCAGTGTTTGAAGACACAGAAGGAACTTTAAAATTCCGTCTGAATACAGCAGAAAATATAACTTCAGTTCTGCCATCCTCATACGCTAAAGTCTTAATTTATAAGGCACTTCAAACAACAAAAATATAACAAAAATCAGGAAAATCTAAAATTAACATATTTCAAAAATTAGAAAATCTATTGGTCACTTAGGCCATCCTGTCAAGAGATTATCTGCAAGTATAGAGACTGAAATGTGCTTGCATCAAAAAACACAGAAATTTGTATATATTCACAGCAGTTGTTGGACTCTCAGGAGACAATGACACAATTATTGACACAATGAGAGGA
Source organism: Tinamus guttatus (assembly GCF_000705375.1). Next base: position 1,510,925 of record NW_010584739.1, on the reverse strand, counting down.
TAAAGTTGGAACCTGGTGCCTTTTGAGCTGTTTTTCCTTAGCTGGTTTAAAAAGAGCACTAATAATCACATACAGTAATTCAGAGAGGCTTGGTAAGGTGCTGATGCTGAACCTTGAGGGCAGGGAGTTTACAACATACTTTAACAAAGCAGCACCATTAGGGTAGATTGTGCAACTGGATATTCCCAGTAAAGATACTGCCCGTCCTCTGCTGGGAAAAAAGCACTATCTGGAGAAGCTTACCATGTCATCTGAAACTGCGTGGCTACCAGCTTTTGTGTGTGTAAGGAAACCATTTCTTTGATCCTAACCGAAGTAATACCAAGCAGAGTGACATGTGCTGGCAGGTTTCTGAAGCTGGGTGCAAGCTCATTTCACTGGCTAGCAGCTTGAGAAAGTTGGTCAGCCTTATAAAGCTGAGAGGAAGAGTTAGCATAAATATTTATGTGGTGTAATACTTTCAATACAAGGATGATCAGAACCCTGCCACTTGCTATTAGGATTGACATACAGCATGCCCTACCGCAGCAGCAGCCGCACACATTTAACATACTAGTCCTTGGTGCAAAAGGATAGAGAGAAAAGCTTTGCTTAGTTTTGATACTTTTTTTTAACATAATTACATATTTTTTAAAAAAGACAGCTATATACTAATCTTCAGCTTTCTCCTCACAGGTAGCCTGCAAAGCAAACAATGATAACATCAGAGACCCAGTATCTGAATGTCATCAGTTGCAGTTTTCAGCAGACATTTAAAAACACTCTAAAGCTATAGCTTGCGAAGTTGTGTGAGATGCTTCTTGACCACATTGTAGTCCATGTAAAAGTGATTCATTTATTCAACCTGTAGATCGATCATCTGTATTAATACTGATTTCCAATTCCAGCTACCCAACAAGCTGTAGGTAATTTAATAAGAGGTCTGTGAGTTTGGAAATAACACTGGAACAGGTTCCCAGAGGAGTGTATGGCTAGAAAGTGTAGCTGCTAGTGGCTGGTGTCTGGCTAGAGTACCAGGACAGTGAGGCAAATCCAGAGAGGAGCAACCAGAGAGGGCAGAGAAGCCGGCAGCTGGACCACAGGGCAGCACTCTAATCCTCGCCTAATCATTAGCTAGACTTAGGGTCAGGCCTTTCCTAATAGAGAGACAAAAGGCTTTTTCTGCTTTTCCTATAAAGCTATGCAGTTATAGTCATGGTGATACAGTCCATGGGGGTGATCTATCTTAGCTTGGGGTGTGATCTATCTTAGCTGTTGAGAACTTTAGCTTCCTTTTGCTGCCAGTGTTCATGAGACTGGAAAACGTCCTTTGCCTTTCCAAATTTGGTGGGGATTCTTGTTTTTTTTTTTTTTTTTTTTTTTTTTGGAGGGGGAGGGTTTGGGAGAAGACAAAGGTATTTCCAATTTAAATAAGAAAATGCTCTCAGTGATTTCTGGTATTGTTGTGCAGGTATTGCACATGCCATTTTTTTCATTTTTTATCACTGTCTTCTAGGTAAAAGTTTCAATAAAAATACTTATGCCACCTTTAAAATACATGCAGAGTGAAAATTGAAGTCTGTAAAAGAAGAGGATTGATTTATGTAGCAAAATACAATGTGCAGCAACCGTGTACATGTGTAGTGAGGTGTGCTGGCTCTTACTGGTGACTGAACTCAGCTGAGAGGAGTCAAAATGAACCAGTCACAGCTCTATCTCTGCCTAATGTCCACATATTTTACACTGCCCACTTATTACTGTGACATAAAAACAGACCTTGTTTTCCAGTGAGGAGTCTAAATCACCATCTGTTTTTTTCAGCAAAGCTGTATGGGCAGCCCCTGCATGCAGGGGCAATATAAACCAGCTAGAGGTAAAACACTGGGATTTTGCATGGATTTCGTTCTTCAGCTGCTCTTTAATAGCAGCCTGGAACCAGTGAAAGGAAGGCTGGAAGTTTTTTTAAAGATTCCCGAGTTTAAGTAAGATCTGCGTAAGCTCAGTACCCTTTCTTTAACAACTGAAGAAATGTGGTGCATCTCAGGTAAAATTATGATCAAAGCAGAAAAGCAGTTTAAATAGAAAAACAATTTTTAATTATTGGTGAAACTGTGTACTGAAAAAAATGTTTTTTTTTTTCATTGGCAAAATGAAAATGAGAAATGTGTATAATCAGGGAGTTTAGCAGTTCATATGAGGACATTAGTTATGCTCATCCACATCTGTATGCAAGTCTGACTGTAGTGATCTTATTGCAGCGTCTTTGATCTTCTGGATCTCACATTTGCATTCCTCCACAATCATGACTTCTTTGACCACAGGGACAGAACTGGTGCAGTTGAGCTCCAAGCGCTTCATGGAGAACTTGGTGGGCAAGCAATGTGAACAAAAGGTGTGAAGATGCTCATCTGGACCAGAGACGTGGAAGGAGCTGCACTTTCCAAAGCAAAGATTATTCTGCACCATCACCTTCTCACAGCTCTCATGAGCAACGCCCTGTAACAGAAAGCAGTTTGAAGATCACAAATACTAGCACTGGTTTGTGAATATAGGTTAGATCTTTATCTGGCTCTTCCTGATACTTGAATGATCTCCATGGATTTTGCAAGAAGGCATAAATCAAAAAAAAACACCACATCTATACAACTACTGTACTTTTTCTTCTCAGAACATTTCTATTAAAATGTTAATTTTGTGTCAAAATAGCAAGAAAGTTTAAGAGCTTTTAAAAGAAAACGAGAGCCCCATTATTAATCTTTATAATGAACAGCATTTCGATCATTTGTACCTTTTAGTTGCTGTTTTGAATCTACATTTCTGTAGATTAAGCAGTATTACTTGCTTAGTAGTACTTAAAACATCATTTTGGTCCAACATACTTGTTTATTAACCACAAGCCAGGCTCACACCTAAAATCTTGAAGATTTGTCTTCACCAGGAGAAATAATTTTCTTTGGTGCTTTTTTTTTTAATAAGCAAATTTTGATAGGAATTGTCATCTATTTCATGTCATTGCATGAAAGACAGTTCCTTGTATCAGGTTAGCCGTGTCAATTCCAAAGCCAGAAATGCTACTGTGAAGTTAGCACTTTTATACTGGCACAACTGCAGCCATCCCAGAAAAACAAACCGTATGACAGGACCGAAAAAAAAGGAAAAGAGTGCAGGTTTCTAGGCCACATCTGTGTTTGCAGATATCTGTTGATAAGCAAATTAGGTGAGGGACGTGAAAACATACTGTTCCTGACTGGGGTGACAGAAACCCTGGGAATAGATGCAGGCTTATGAAGAAATGTGCACGTCTCTCTGCGCTGTTTGCTCATCTGGGTGTGACGGTGGATGTGGCACGATGGTTTCACCTTTGCCTGGGGTGCTTCACCACCTCTCCAACATTGCTGGCACAGAGGTGCAGCTATGCATCATGCTTCAGCTAATGCAGTAGGTAAGAGGTCCTTGCCTAGCCATATGAAAACAACCTGTTTCTCTTTGAATACCACATATATATATATATATATATAGTATGTAGACACTGTATAGTTGTATATTCACTACTAACAGATAATTGCCTAACCCGCCCTGCCTGGTCAGGTTAGATTAGGTTACAGCTTCCTTGGATAAAGAGAAAAATAACTCTTTCTGAACACAGAATGTGTTGCCTTCCAGCACTTCAGTTTAGTAGTTTGTCCCATCAGACTAGAGCTTCCTCAGAAGGTCTTTCTCAGTCACTAAGTGGGTCCGTTCCTGAAGTGGCCGCATGACATAGCGAATGAACTCATGTGTATTTCTTTAGTTACAGATTATAGGGAAGGGTCACATTTACTACCTTGGGCAGCTGTTCTTACCTGGGAAAAAGGCAGGGTTCTGCAGGTTTCCTGGTGCATTTCATTGGTCTTGATTGGCAGCACAACCTCTTCAGAAGCTGCATTCTTCTTCAGCATGAAGTGGTCCCAGAATCTCTTCGCATCTTTTCTATAGAGAGGTTCAGCTTCTCTCTTGCTGGAAGAGTGGTATGGAGAGAAATTTTCCACGGGAGAGGTCTCTCTGGGTGCTGTCCAGGTTCCCACATCTCGCTTTGCATGAAGTTCTTCATAGGGAAGAGTGAATCTGGAAGTCTTTTTCTGTCCTGGTTTGAAACTCTCAGTTGCCGTCTGTGGAATTGCTACAAATAAGCTTGTTTCTCCCAGGGTTTCTTCAACACCTATTGGATTTTTCCCCACCAGCTGACGAAAACTCTCGCTTGAAATCAGATTCTTGCCTGGGGGGAATAGGTGCTGAAATGGCCTTCTACTTTTCTTTTGCTGTGGCTCTCCGTCTGCTTCTGTGGCTCTGAGGCTTGAGAGCACTAATAGCTGAAGGAAAAGCAGTGACATGATGCCGTTGAGCACAGCCCTGTAGACCTGCTGCCATTGCAATAACTGTGCTCTGCCAGCTTTATACAGGGGCTGGTGTCAGCTTATGGCCAATGTTTGTGTGCAGAGAGGAGGGCTGGGCTGCAGCGAGACCCTAGCGTGGCTAATTGCATTCATTTACTGTAGATTACAATTATGATAGGGGAGTTTGTGCTAATGAAACTCCGTTTCAATCTGTGTTATGTGTATTAGGAGTTCTTATCTAAGATCTAGTACCCCAGGATGGGGTGGAGGACAGAGGAAAGCAATAGGATGAAGTGTTTGGATAAGCTGTCTAGCTGAGGTCTGGGAATTAAGGAGACATTTGGGGTTTGTGTATTAGCTTGTTCAGTGTGGTCTTCATTATTTATGTTGTCGTTCCATTCCAGAAGCCAGAGACGGTTCATATAAGTAATGTTGTTTAATCACAACTAGAAAAAAAACAAGCCGATTAAAGTTCCATAAAGCATGAAGCTAGTTCCAGGGATGGCAAATCAGTCCATCAGTTATTTTCAAAGTAGCTTCTCCGTTAGGTCTTTCAGATTTTGTGCATGACCCAAACACTCTGATGACACCATTGCAAACCAGCAGGTTTGTGCTTACACAATCAGCTGAATCCTGCAGAGAACCAGCAGCCGCTGGAATGCAGCAGTATCACTAGCCTAGAATGGAAGTTCCCAAAGTGAAGAAGCAGTGTCACTGATTCTCAAAGATGGACATTCTTACTCCCTCTTTGGGCACCAAAATGATTATAGACATAGAAAATTGGTAAACACAATGAAGATTTAAGCAAAATATGTTAGAACCCACATAATTCATGGTTCTAAACCTGAATGTCTCAAGAAACATCCAAAGACTACTAGACCCTGAATGAGACATCATCTTTTGTGAAGTTATGCTATTAAGCATGTGAGAAAAAAAGTGATAGAAGAGGATGAACTCTAGTACCAGTAGACTTAAGTTTGTAGCCAGTCTGTTTCCTAGTGTTAAAAACCTACCTGGTCTGTACTGAATGTATGGCATTATTTGTTTTTCACTTCTGGGACATTAGTTTATTGCCTCATAATTCAAGCAAACTAATTGCACAACAGCATTCCTGTGAGACACTGACTTACAACTTCAGTGAAACGTTAATGGAGTCTCAGAGCGTGTCCTTATCTTGAGGCTTTAGGTTCATCACAAAGCAGAAGCACATGAAGCTCCGATAAGGATGAATTCCTATACCAATGTTTGAGTATATTTGTGCTTTCACCTCAGTGGGGCGATTGTGTTAAGGAAAACACAGCTGTCAGGCACCTATTTAATTGCTTGGACTCTGAGCAATGTAATTCTTCTACTGGCTTGATGTCTTCTTGAAGTCTCACGTGTGCCCTGAGAAGGCAACTAGGTTCTTCTACGGCTACCAGGAAAGAAACTATATAAAACCTAGGCATCTGCAGCAAGAATGAGCTCTGCCTCCAAAAGCCCTTGTATTGTATTTACGCAGGCATTAGGGTGGAGTGGCAATGAGTCAAGAGGATTAATTTGAGTGTAGATAAGATAAAATTGCCTAAAAGCCCAAGCTGAATGTTCACATCCTATTTTTTCTAGCCAGCAAGTTTAACTGAAGCTGTGGAACTTTGGATCTAAAATTTCTTTTGTATGCTGTAGGTTAAAAGTAGTCATGCAGAATTATTCAGCAAAAATAAGAACATAAGCTTCAGACCTTTCCTCCTTTTTCCCCTCATGATCTTAGTTGTTACAAGACCGGGTCAGTCTCACACAGACATACTGAAATGTGCCTAACACATTTCTCAGTCTTTCATTTGTAGCAATATATCTTTTTTGCAGCTTTTTGTTTCAAAATTTAAAAACATAAAAATAACTAAAACAAATTGAAGTTTTTCTGGGTTATTGCAATAAGACAGAGATGTTCTTTTTATTTGCTGTAAGCCACTTCTTTCACCCAGTCTTGACTATATCTAGAACATTGGTGCACTAACTGCTTAAAATCTCAAGCTTTGGTCTTATCCTATAACACCTACATATAACTTTAAGCAAAATTTCTGAAAGTCACTGATATGCCTGTTTACAAGATTGAAAACTGAGTGCCTGGAAAACCCAATTTACCTCCCATCAAAGACAAGATGAAAAAAATCCCACCACATTTGATGTAACAGGGAACGGGCTTTTATGTCTTAGTTAAATTTTAACCCTGTCTATCCTGAAACAAAAACAAACAAACAAACAAAAAACAAAAACAACAAAACATGCATGGAGGTGTATTTTACCCTCTTTATCTGATGTAGTTGAAGTATGTGTTATTAGAGTTCTTGGTTTCTGTTAGGAGCTTTTCTTTATAGCAGGACCACTTGAAAAATAATTTTATTCTGTATGTTTTAAAGAGGTCTTGCAAATGTTCAAAAATATGTATCAGGTTTTAAATAGCAATATAATGCAAAGAATTTAAGGATGTCTCTGCCAACCCACAGATAGAAAGGAAGAAATTGTTATGTCTGGAATAATCAGGATGTATCTAAACACAACACTAATATATGAGTTAAGTCTGGGTTACCAGTTAGTTAGGGTTACCACTGCAATGAAAACATTAGCAAGGAATATACAAAAGCTGAAAAAGAAATGTACTAAGCTGAAAAAGGCATACAAGATACTAAGCTAGTAGTGCTGCGTTTGTCTGTAATTTGGCAACAAATGCAGCATCAAAAAATGCTGTTTGAGATCAGGGTCCCTTTATGGTTTGTACCGTTCTGTTCTGTAACAAATACCAAATACAAGTATCTTGCAGGGTTTCAGATAAAAAATACTAATAATAATAATTGCAAAAGAGTAGGAAAAAACGCTGAAATAAAGCAGAGTGAGCAAGATCATTCTGCAATCCAGTGGCAAAGAACAAATACGTTTTTTTCTTGGATGGTTTTAGTGAGATCTGCTAGGAGCCAGAAGCAGCAAGCCAGCTCTGGTGCTGCCAGGTCAGTCTAGCGCCTTCATGCCTGTAGGAGGAAGCTGTGACTGCTTTCTGGTGGAAAGAAATAGGACCTGGTACATTGAGCACAGTCTGGTCTGTAGTAACACACATCCTGAAGCTCTTTTGGAGTCCACTCTGGTTGTAATGTCACAGGTTCTCAGTTCGACCAGAAGTCTACCTGCTTATGGAAAAGCAACCCGGCTCAGAAAGCTACTTTTCAGAGTTGTTCTGGAAATAAAAACAGTAATAAATATCTTTTAAGCCTCTTGGTGGTGACATCATCTGCACAGGCTAGTAACTGTCAATAGAGATTGGACTGGGCACATTATCCATATGTTCTACGTACGGCTCATAACAGAGTTGCACAAACTGCCATGCTGTCTCTTTTTAAAAACTTGTTTTCCTGCCTTATCACTCTCTCATATAAGCATAACATGTATTTTTGCTGCATTTTGTTGCTAAATTTTGTGGCTGTATCCTGTGGTCTCTTTCATGCAAGCTTCATTTTGCCTTCATAATAGCAATTTATTTGGGCATTCCACTTTCACTAGAAATAGTCACCATGAGTGTTTGCGGATCCTTGTAAAACACTGTCAGGTGTTGGCAAGTGTTACCAAATACCAAGTCATTTTACTCATTTGTTTCAGAGCGCAGCTTCAGTCATTTTGGACAGAAACAGAGTAATTAGTTATAGTGCCAGTTGATGCCTAAAAATAATTCTTACACAGTGCTTGAATTACTTGCCTTCTGTTGAGCTAAATACTCGCATCATAGTATGACTGATGATTAAATGATTAAAACGGATTTTATATCTTGCAGCCCATTTCAATATTCTGTAATTTTAGAAATGACATTCTATGTAGACAGACTTGTATCCAGTTATATCTTTCTCAGAACCCATATAAAGAACTCAAAACTAATGAATCAGCACTATGCAGTTTATTCTTTAATTATTACACATTAAGCCATCTGTGTTTTTTGGTCTACTGTGTTATAGTAAAAAAAAAGATCACATAGTGGCCTCACAGGGAGGTTACAATAAAGAAATGAAAAGGCTTTTACAAGGTATGATATGAAAGAATGAACTGTAAATCTAGTTAGTTTTGTATTTTTGGTCTTAGTTATTGTACTTTATCCCCTTTCCAGTTTGAAATCCACTGTTGTGGGCTTTTTATTCTGTTCTGTTTTGTTTTGGGGTGGTTTTCCATTTTGTTTGCTTTTTTGTTTGTTTTGCTCATTTATTGCCTACTGTCCAACATTTTCTCTGTGCCGTATCAACAGGACTGGATCAGAGTTTCAAGCTGGTGCTAAAATGTAGATGTTCACATTTGAAAATTCTCGCTGTTGTGTCCAGCAGAGCCGGGTAGTCTTCCCTTCATGTCTGGGGACGACATGTTCCCACACGCAGCCCTGCGCCGTAAGCAGGTCTGGCGCACGGGATGGTTTTCCTGTGCTGTAGTTCCCGGACAGTCCGATGTTGGGCAGGTGTCCACCTGAAGCACCTCCCAGCTAGTGCTGGCACATGTATATACAGACTAGTTGAGAGCATACCCGGCCTGGGGAAGCTGTATTGGGTACTTGCTTGATTCAGCCTGCAGAGCCATGGGACAGCGAGCCGAGAGGAGCAGTTTGGACGTCCCAGAGATGGGAGACTTAACAACACACATCGCCTTAGATCTTGTTAGACTGAGAGAAGAATGGTGATTCATCAAAGAGCAACAGCAAATAAATGGTTCTAGCATAACCCAATGGCGTCTTACTTTTATTTCAGTAAAAATTTACTAGAATATCTAAAAATTATGTCTGTACATACAGAATAATTTTCTTTTGCATATTATGCTTATATGTGGTACCTCAGAGATCAGAATCCTGTTCACTAGGATAATTTGGATTCCTTTTGACTGAAAGAATCATAGTATTATCTTAATATCTTAATATATTAACAAAGCAACAAACCTCAGTGTGTTCTCATCTTCCAACCTGATACAGCCTTGTACTGACATACGAAACAGTAGTTAGGCAGTGGAAACACAAGTAAGAGCTCTCCATATCATGGACAGCATGGCTTGCTGCAGGGGGATGAGAGAGAACAACTGAAATCTGCGTATCTTCCATGGAAGTGACTGAGCTTACTGAGGGACAATGAGCTTTTCTACGTTCTTCATAAACCAAGAAATGAAATTATATGGACTGATATTTTCTCTTGAATTAGTTCTCTTGAATATCTACTTGCAGACCTGTAAATTACAGAGTTTCTGAAGGAGATTCATATTTCCTTATCTTTTCATCTTAAAAAAAATGGTCTGCCCATGACATAAATGACCCTGTTGCAATAATCTGGCAATAGACACATACAGACGAAACAGAAGAAGAAACTTCATGGAGTAAACAACAGATACATTGTGTCTAGCTATAAATGCATTTCTATTATGCCCACTGCTGTGCTTGTTATCACCTGAAGGAAAAATATATTTTTAATATATATAATTCTGGAAGGAAACTGAAGAAACATGTATTCTCTAAAATGCTATAGAAGAGTTTGTACTAACACAGATTACATCGTTTCATCACAGAATCACAGAATCATTATGGTTGGAAAAGACCTTCAAGATCATTGAGTCCAACCAGAAGCCCCTCATGTTCCAGTATATATGGAGTTACAAGTACAAAAATGAGGCTAGCACCAATCTGTGTTGTAAATAAGGTAGAATCACATTATGCACTGTATTCTATATAAAATGCACTCAAAACTATACTTAGAATTTTAGAATGAGTGAAAACTCAGTAAATTTCTGTGTGTACTAAAGATTTTTTCAATCTGATTGTTTTCAGATTTAAGCTTGATTTCTTTGAAATTAATAACACATCCAAACAAATGCAAACAGTTTATTCTAAGGCTCCTGAAGCTTGGTTTCTGTGTGTTTGGTTGAATCTGGGGGACAGCAAGGAAAAATGTTCAGCTTCAGCTTTCCTCACTGTTGAATTCAGAATGTATTCTCCCTAAAAGTTCTCCGCAGTAAAAGAGCATAAGAATATCTTGGTTTGGGGAAAATTCGTCTTTGGCTAGTTGTTTTTAATTTTTTTTTTCTTTTTTGAAAACAATTGCCTTTGAGTCATCTACTCCTCTGTCGAGTTGGGTTGAAATCGTTCAACAGATTTGAAAGATATTTGCCAGGTTAACAGAGACATACTTGCACACAAGCATCGCGATCACAGTAGCCTTTCCTCCAAAGAACCAGTGTTCATTACCTGGCTAGTAGCCAACGGACTAATGCCTAGGCAGAGCTGACAGTGAGGTCAGAGTTTTATTTGTGGAGGGAGAAGGGAGATTTTAGCTTTTTCCTTTTCCATAATTCATCTGAACTACCTTAAAATAACTGAAGAGTGTTAGGATTTCACTAGACAGCATAGGGGCTGCCAAGGGACTCACACTCATGTTATTCTAACACGTGCTGTGGGGAAGGACAAGGGGTAACTCCTGGAACCGTGTCCCTCAGCACAGAGGAAGTTGGAATTGTCCCCTCTCGGGCCTGAAAGATCACTTTGAAAAACCTCAAAAGATGCAGAGGTAAAAATGGTGGAATTAATGGAGAGGCTGGTGGAATACAGGCACTGATGGAGGCAAGGGACAACGGGAACTACTGGGCAGCAGATGGGAGGGCTGAGAGTTCACGCTGCAAAGGTAAAACTCAATTTAATATGACTCCAACTGTCACACACCCATGGGCAGAGAAAGGGTTTGCGGCAGCAGGGGGTAGACTTTATTATCAATTTGTTCATTTTCGGAAACTTATGACTTGCTTCTTTTTACTTTTTTTTTAATTACATTTCTTTTTTATATAGGTAAAAAATAACTGTATTATAATACTACTAAATGAAAACAAGACAAATACATATATCTAAAATGAAGTTATTTTTCCAGATGTTTTTTCCAGTTAAATACTTTTTTTAAGCCTTTTTCAGAACTAAATCTGCATTTTATATTATTATTATAAAAGACCTCAAATCCCTAATGAGGACTTATATTAATACTTTTCAAAAAACATTGCTGCTTTGTAACAAAATATGTCTCACTATGACATTGGCTTATACACACATATAAATCCTATTGATGTTAATGTATCACAGAATATCCTATGATAATATTCTGGGATTAAGCTTCTGTATTAATTTTTTGCATAAACCTTCTTTTCAGATAGCACTAGATTTACAGAGGTCCCATTATTTAATTTCATTGCAAAAATTATAGCACCATCCTGCATTGCTGAAAAACACTGAATGACTTTGATCAGGAATGCTGAACAACATGCAGCCTTTTATGAGCAGATCCATTAGGAGATGAAGCTTTGGGATCGGGTCCTGCGTGATTAGAAAGAGAGAAGCCAGCCTCGCTCCTGCTGGCACTCTCACACGGTGAAGACTTTCCATTGGAATTCTTATCATATGGTTTTGTACTAGGACATCCACAAAAGAAAGCACCTGCATCCAAATACCATGTCTTTTTCCTCCTCACCCAAGGTAAACTGTTTTCGGCCAATGGACTGACCCATTTCTACTCCACACAGTCTTTCTCTTTCAGGGACTACAGGATAAAGCTGTATTTTTATGGCAACTAAATTAAACCAACAACCAATTCACAGTCACTTCTTCAGGGAGAAGGAAATCAAATATATTGGGTTTTTTTTTTTGATAGTTTGCTTTTAATTAAGCATGTTTACGTAGAAATTTGATGAAAATCTTCTGGCCTCGGTCTTTGGTTTTCTATCTGCCTACCCTCACGAATCTGGAAATGAAATTGAATGAACAGGAAAGGCCACATGCTTGCACAAGGATGCTCCATTCTTTACAGCTTTCTTGAGCATATATAGCTGTTCTGTTTGATCTTCCTGCAGTCCGTTGCTTGCCATTTCCCTCGCTTCTGCACCAAAACACAGTTTTTCCCTCTCTTTGGAACACGATAGGGGCCTCTTCTCCAGTTTATATAGGTGATGGGTTCTCCACCGTTCCACTCCCAATGTCCAGCATTCACTCGGTCATTCAAGCCTATGTGAAATCAGTAAGACCAAATTAGTGGTATTTATCACCCATGGAGCCCATTGCCAAAAGAAGCATGTTGTTCTATCCCTCTGTTAAAAAATGCATGTGAGATTGTGCTGAGAGGAAAAAAAGCATCTGGAGGAATACAAATAAATTGTAATTGAATATTTCATGAGGATTAGTGCCATCTGAATAAAAGAAAATACCGATTTCCCCAATGCCCACCTATCTAAAATGTTTCCTCTGTTTCCATTTATTGCATGTCTGTCACTTCCCCAGTTTCCCTTTTAATAGTTAAAGCGCTAAGCAATGTTCTGCTCATGCTTAGGCAACTTCAGACTTTAATCAGATTCCTTCTGAAAAATAAAATCCTGCAGAACCTCACATACCTTTACGCCGTTGAAAACATGATAATTTTAACAGTATGGAACATGGCTTTTCACATTGCCTCTGAGTTAATACAACCTAAAAAGGTATTTCAAACATCGTATATATTCTTAGGCAGAGGAAACCATAGTCAGAGGATTAATACCAGAGGTTCGGGCTGTTTATTCCTATCGGAAGGGTTATTTCTCTCAGATTAACAGAATCATCATATCAGTAAGCACTACTCCAAGCTGACTGTAGTTTTTACACTACTACTAAAGCTGATATAGTATCACCAGTGAATCCACCTCGGAATATTAGCTATTTGAGAACTGCAGGACACAGTTTGAAAAAAATACCTAAAAGGTGAAAGTTCAGGAAGAAGAAAGTCAGAAAAAAGAAATGGCAGTAATCTATCAGCTGAGACAGTTTTTCACAGAAAGGGATATCAGGAAGTAAAGAGAAGGCCTATCTAAGATCTATCTTTTAAAAAATGAAAAGTACATAACAAATAGTGAAATGTAAAGTGGTGGATAAAATATTCTTTAACTTATCATATACTTATTTCACAGAGTTTTTGATACAAGATGTCACTGATACACAGTTACATAATAATTATTTAAAATAATCATATAAAGGTAAACAGCATAATAGTCAAAAGAAAGTGGCATAAACAAAAGTACAAGAATTCTACTGGAAATTATTTCATCATCTAGGATAAAAATGGGAAAGGTTTCAAGGCAAGAACACCTGAGCAACTCAGCAAGTTCCCACATAATGAAGTTTTTATCCTTTTGATAAAAACGTATAAAGGTAGCAAGGTGGATGATGGCTTTCCACTTATGCCGTGCTCTGAAATGATAAAAGCATTGGAAAGTTGAGGACAAGGCAACATTTGAAAATGTGTGAGGAGCTGCTGTAGCAGTTCTTGTTTTCAAGGGCCGTCTGAGGAGACAGTCAGCTGAGGTACTTGCCTATCCAAAAGGGCTTCCTCCCGCCGAAGTCCCACAGCCACTTCATGTGCTGTTCATTAGCCACACTTGCCAGGCTCCCCAGGTATCTAGGCTCGAGAAGAGAGGACAGCACAATGAGGATTCCTCAGCGTGACAGACGTCTCCCACGGGGTTACCAACGAGAATCACTGATTCTCGTAAAAAGCATGTAGCTAAAATTTCACAGGAAAAACAATGCTTGCATGAAAAATAATTACATGAAGATAAAATCCTGAAATTCTGAATTATGTGGAAAGGAGGCTTCTTATTTTGACTGCTGTCTCAACTTACCTCATAAAAATTAAATCAGCTCGCAATTGAAAGAAGTATGTAAAGGAAATGTATGTATCATAGTCACAAACAGTTTTGAACAGTTTTAAGTACACTTAAGTACATTTAAGTCCTTTTCTGTAAATCAGAACTATTCTGCAGAAAGCAGCACATTTTCTTTTTTTTTTTTTTTAATAATCTGTCTATAGAATTTAGGCAATAGGCTCTGAGCAAAAACAAGAAAGGGAAGTTCATCTGAATTCTGCTTAAGGATAGTCAAAGCTCTGGAATGAAATAGTTTAATTTAAGAAGCTTAGCTTATGTCTGGTTTTTCAATTGTTTTAGGCATATTAAAAACTAAAAAAAAAACCTGCCAGGTTCTATTGCTAACTGCTGTGTCATTTAGAACATATGGGGTGGTCTGAGCAACCACCGCCGCACACTCTTACTTCAGTCTGAGTACAGAGAAGAGGCTTTAGCATTCTGAAAAGAAAGCACTGCAATAGCTATAACCTTATCTAATCTTGTCTCAGTAGGAGTACTTTCTAAATACAGCCTGAGTAATACACATGGCTGAAGAGCAAACAACCATTCTAACTGTTAAACCTAGTCAGAGTTTTAGACTTTTTTGGGGAGGAAATGAGAACAGCCTTGAAGGAATGTACCACTTGTGATAACAATACTAACCTGTACCACCGGGCACAGGAAATGACAGGATAATGTTATTTATGGAGTTACGTAGATCTACCACTTCCAAATTTAAATTAGTCTAGAGAAAGTGTCATAGCATCTTACTAAAAAATAAATAAGAAAAAGTACATATCAAAAATAAATAAGAAAAGTACATATCACTAATTCCTGTGTCAAATAAGTCCATTTGAAAATTATGTCTGTGTTCTTTGAAGTTTCTGCTGTCAAGTCAGCCCAACCATCATTTCAGAGCAGTTAACTCAAACAAGTATTTCAAGTAGCCATTGACTTTGAGGCATTGTATGCAACACATTCAGCACAAAGAATTTGCTGATTTTACAGGAAATTACACAATACAACTGGATTTTGAGTCATTCTGATAAACCTAAGTTCTACAAAAGCATATTTGGCTAACTACATAAGTTTCCACAGCACAGAAACATGAACTTCTGTAGTAATCCATGTCTGTACATGGGCAGTGCAGGGAGGAATTACCATCTCTGGGCTCTGGCTTGAGTTCTGGTTTACACAACCGAGGAAATAATTCAGTGCCTCAAAATAGTGCTGAAAACCCCCAGATGAGGCCGCGAGTCTCCTGGCGGCAGGAGAAGCCGTTTCCCATGCCCGTGAGCCCGGCAGCAGTGACCCTTTGGGGAGGGCTTGTCCCTTTGAGAGCTGCAAAGCAAAGCAACAGAACTGCTGCTACGCCAGGCTGCTATGGGACCATCACACTGGCTCTCAGATGCTTCTCTTCATGTTGCCAAGAGGCTTTTCATGCATAAACAAAACAATAAAATAAAGGAGTTCGTAAAGTGCCTTGAGGTTGCGCTACAGGTAGGGTAGAAATGGAACAAGATTTTTAGAGCAATGCCCCCAATATCACCATGATATGCTGCAACCTGTGTCGAGACAAGCAGCTCTTTATGTATTCTTCTATTCCTGCCTAGGGAATCTGTACAAAAGGTTGATAGGCCACCTACCGCAAACAGGTCAAAACTCGGTGCTGAAACACAAAGTGATACAAGTCCAAACTGCTTTGTATAAGCCCATTTAAATATGGTTATGTCTATACTTTAATTGCTTCCACAATAAATTGATAGCATTGCTTTGACTCAACTGCTTGGTCTCAAGTTCATCATCTCAGGGTAACAGGGTTTTCTCTAAAAATACTGAGGGCTAATTAGTTGAAAACTGCCACTGAAGCAACTTTTTAACATTACATTCTTTTTCCTGTGCTTTATTTATCATAGTGAAAATCCAGCAAGAATGCTGAAAAGAAACTGAAAATAAAGCAGCTTACATAGCTGAAAATGATTCTTATTTTTCAGTTAAGCTGGCTGATCTCCTGAAACTTAGTCATAATCTTTTCATTTAATATCCATTGTTCCTATTGCTATAAAAAAACAAAGGAGATGCCTTTATGCTGATTTCATTTGGTTTTTGGAGAATATGAGCTTTTTAATTGCCAACAATAGAAGTATTTATTACAAAAATACCAAAATTGGGGGGAGAACAAAAGAAGCAAAAGGAATGTATTAAGTTATCCTCTAGTAACACTTTAAATGAATATAACCTTGCTTTTGCCTGGGGTTGGGCTTTCGTAAACTGATTCCAGATGGGTAAATGGATTCCATTTACTATGATAAAGCTTCCTCAGTCTGCAGTAATTAGACATTAATTAAATTATCACTAGGATTCATTTGTGTGTGAATTCAGTGATATGCCCTCACCCTTTCCATAGGCGCTTCATGCTGTCACCTCCTGTTTACACTCCTTTAGGGAATGGGAAATACCTCCACAGGAAATGGACATACAACTAACTCAGTGAGAATTCCTAAGGGCTTGACTGAATGCTAAAGACTGTAGGAAAAATATTAGGAGATACACAACACAGTTTTGTTTGTGGCAGTGTCGGAATGCAGAAAAACAGATGAAATATAGCTACCTCAGGAGTTGAAATTTTGAGCAAAACAATTTGCAAATTCTGAAATTTGCAGCTATTACCTGCTGTGGCTCTCCAGAGCAGGTAATAGAAAGATGAGTTTTCGTAAGAGAAGCTGACATCATCTGGCAGTTACAAGAACTTAGACTTTACTTTTGCATGTTACCAGAACAAAATAAGCTGTCACATCTGCCTGGAATAAATTGAGGCTTGTTACGTCTGTTTGTCTGTACTTCATGTCACCTTTGAGTTCTGAAAATATTTTTTGAATATGCCAGTCTCCAGCTCTTCCCTGTCTAGCTGTCATTTCAGGGAGAAAGGGAAAGGGTCCATTAAAGTACAATCTATGATTCAACTTGTTCTAAAATCTCAAGCTCTTCTTTCACCGGAATTCAGCGTAATATGGAGAACACATGTGATCCTACTGCAAACTCCATTAGTCATGGCCAAAGTAACTCTTATTAAAAAAAAAATCACAAAGTGACCTTCCAAAAAGCAAGACTGACTTAAATGTTGGATTTTCTATTTGCCTCCTACTTTGAGACAATTATTATTATTTATTTTAGCTTTTTTTTTCCATCCATGAAAAGCAGAAATGTACTTTTTCTTTAAGTTAAAAATTTCAAATAGTTAAATATTCTGAAGAACTAAGTGTTCAGACAACTGCTGTGAGGCCCACAGGAGCTGGCAACATTGTGCTGTCCTGCATCAGATGAAGACAGAGCTAAGAAACTGGTTGGTCAAAGAAGATGAAAGAGACTTTGCCCTGTTTCTCTTCTCCCAGACTAACACTAATGCCTTTCCCACTGGGAAAGCAGCCTCACTGCAGCTGCACAGTTTCAAGAATTCATGTAACAAATAAGGTAAGCACCCAAAACCTTATGAGACTAACAGCATTCATATCCTCCACCAGGTCAGAAGCCTGGGACCTGTTATATTTTCTCTCTCTTGTGCAGCAGAACAAAAGCAGAGCTTATCAGAATGAACTCAGCCACAATAGCATTCAGTTTAGAGAAGCAACCAATGCACAAAAAGCACATTTGTTTCAACAAAAAGCTCTTACTGTTCTCTACAAGCCCGAGCAGCGGTATTCCAGGAGACCTTGTGATTCACCACCAGGAAATAGCAGCTGCCCTCATGATGACTCCATCCAGCAGGGCATTTTTTTGTACTCACTTCCTGAAATAAAAGGCAAAAAGGCAAACTAGGCTGCTGCTCACAGTGGCCCAGCTCTGCACACTAGTGATCCGGCTGGAGGCTGGAGGTGCTACTCACGGTTCCCAAGAGTTCACTTGAATTGAACTCTGACTTTGGTATATATGTTAAACTAAAACATTGCTTAGGAAAAGTAAAGGAATGGCCTGCCAGAGGAACCTACAACTTAATGTAAGTATTGAATTAAGGCTAATTCCATATGGTTTCAGATTCAGAGACCCTCTTAAAAAAGTACATTTGCTTGGGTGTTGCTTTCTGGCTTCCACCATCTATGCAGAGAATTAAGTGTAACAAAATTCAAATTGGGATATTAAGGAAGGGCAGGGTGATGTGTATTTATAGAATCTCTAATTGAATTGATTTTAGTCCCTCACACTCATTCGCCAACAGATTTCAGCCACTCACTCTCTCAAGCCCACACTCCCGCTAGCACCAAGACATCTGTGCCCGACGGTCTGGCAGGATCACTTGTGTGTGACACAGAGGAAAGGCAACCTCAGCCTCAGGCCCTCATCACATCCCTGGAGATATTCTCACTTTGTGCCTGCAAAACTCACTTCTGGCCAACTATTTTTTGTCCTGTTGAGTCATTAGTTGTTACAGGGTGGTCCTTTGCTTCAGAGTCCTTCTCATTGTAATCTCCATAAACCTAGGCAAGGTTGCAACTGATTGTTTGTTTTCCTTTGTTTATTAGAAATTGTAATAGCACTCCTGTTTCTTCTGTGATCTAACAGAATATCTAAGAGAAAAAGCAGCATATTCTGCAGCCTTGTTGCCATACTTCTGTTTCTAGGATGCAGGATCTTTCACTGCCAAATCATCTTTGATGTGGTTGACTCAGAGCGCAGGCCTTCTGGTCTGCAGGTAAGCAACACACACCTCAGCTTTATCATAGAATCATAGAATCACAGATTGCTTAAGGTTGGAAGGGACCTCCAGAGATCATCTAGGCCAACCTCCCTGCACACGCAGGGTCACCTAGAGCACGTGGCACAGGACTGCATCCAAGCGGGTTTTGAAGATCTCCAGAGAAGGAGACTCCACAACCTCTCTGGGCAGCCTGTGCCAGGGCTCTCACTGTTAAAAAATTTTTCCTTAAGTTCATGCGGAACTTTTGGTGCTTCAGTTTGTGGCCATTGCCTCTAGTTCTGTTGGTGGCCACCATTGAAAAGAGGCCAGCACCATCCTCCTCACTGCCTCCCTTGAGGTACTTGTAGACACTGATCAGGTCCCCTCTCAGCCTTCTCTTCTCCAGGCTGAACAGGCCCAGCTCCCTCA
>NW_010584739.1:1468556-1491575 GCF_000705375.1 Tinamus guttatus | reverse complement strand
CCCAGTTGTCCAGTCTGTCCAGGTCCCTCTGGATGGCAGCGCAGCCCTCTGGGGTATCAGCTACTCCTCCCAGTTTTGTGTCATCAGCAAACTTGCTGAGGGAGCACTCTGTGCCTTCATCCAGGTCAATGATGAATGAATTGAACAGGACTTGACCAAGGACTGACCCCTGGGGCACACCACTAGCTCCAACTGGACTCTGCACCGCTGATCACCACCCTCTGGGCCCTGCCATCCAGCCAGTTCCTAGTCCACCTCACTGTCCACTCATCTATCCCACACTTCCGGAGCTTGCCCGGGAGGATGTTGTGAGGGACGGTGTCAAAAGCCTTGGTGAAGTCGAGATAGACGACATCCACCGCTCTCCTCTCATCTATCCAGCCGGTCATTTCATCATAGAAGGCTATCAGGTTAGTCAGGCAAGATTTCGCCTTGGTGAATCCATGCTGACTACTCTTGAGCACCTTCTTGTCCTCCATGTGCCTGGAAACAACGGCCAATATGAGCCGTTCCATCACTTTTCTGGGGACGGAGGTGAGGCTCACTGGCCTGTAGTTGCCTGGCTCCTCCTTCTTGCCTTTTTCACGACTGGCGTGACATTTATGGCTGGGAGTGGTGTTCTCAAAGCAGTGTTCTGGGAACTGTATTCTTCATATTTACTATTATTTAAGCACTTTTTTCCCTGCTCTTTCTTCTGCTGTTACACACTATTTCCATTCAAACTTCATATGTACCATGTCACGTAAATATTTTTTTAAGTAAATCTTGACTATCTATGGGTATCAAGGAATCAAATGGGTAAGGAATCTCCAGCTGTAACTTCTACAGCAAGAAAAACATAGTGTCTGGTGGAAGAAGTAATTGTCAGTTCTTCTCCAAATCTGAGATTCTTCTTGCAGAAAGCAGGAGCATTTATATTTGCTTTGGATTACCGAATCAACCTATAGAATCCCTAATCCAGCAGTGTGTCAGGCTGTATGTGGGGTTATGTATTTATCCATATGGCTAGACATTATAGATTATATATTTGTTTGTGTACACAAACATACACTTTGTGTCAGTTCTTCAGAATCTAAATCTTAGGATTTCAAGTGTCAAATTAGTGCATATTCTTGAGTTTCATCAAAAATGAAGAGCCTCAGGAAACATGTATTGGAAGGAAATTTAAAACCTTGGCAGTAGATTGCTTGTACTCCTTTCAGTGAAAGGAATGCTTGCACTCTTTTTCAGTGAAAAATTGTCAAAATAATCTATTTTACATTTGTAAAACATAGACTGAATGTACTAGGGAAGCATACAGAAAAATACCAAAATTCAAAATCATTTGTACATCATGATATTAACATGTAGTTTAATTTACAGGCATGCTACTGGCAACATTTTTACCTTATCTTGGGAATTCCAGAGCTTCCATCTTATTCCATTACACTGATAGAGTCTTTGAGTGCTTTCTTCATAGTGCAAGAGGCCTTTTAGATCTGGTGTACAGGCGTTTGGAAAAGAGTAGACGTCCTGGAAAATGAAACCATTTATGATCATTTAAAGTAAAATAATTACACAAAACAAGCAAAGTGAAAAGAACAGATAAAATAGCTCCTATATCTTCATGATATGAAAACTCTACAAGAACTGAGTTGTTAATTCATCTGTGTGTTGCATAAACTCTGTTTTGGAGTGGGAAGAGTTAGGCTGCAGATCTCAGAGGTGTTAAATTATTTTGGAAAACAGTATGACTGACAACAGATGGTGAGAAAGCCTATGAAACAAAAGGTTTTGTACCTGATGGCTAGAGCTTGGTTCAGATGCCAATTCTGCCTTATCAGCTTGTGGGATTTCCGTCTTCCTAGAGGCATTTGTATCTATCTGTGGCTGTGCTTGGTTAATTACTGATACTTCAGCCTTGCTGTTTGCTTTAGCTGATGAGGAGTCTTCCTCTATTCTGAGTGACACCATCCCATGATACTTGGTTTTACAGTAACACACACACACACACAAATAAAATAGGAGAGGGAAAATAGAAGGTTACCATTTATAGGCAAATATTTAAAGAAAAATCCAAACAAAAATAAAAAGGAATTTAAAAATAAATTGCTGCAAAGCTAGGGGAAATGTTGCCAAAGAGAAAGAAAAAATAATTGACAATGAAATATTAGTCATGAATGAGCTATTAATAAGTTGTTCTATGTAGGATTTGGAAAGAACACACTTCGGAAGAAGTCAGAAATGAATGAGCAAACACTCGGAATACACTTACTTTGAAAACAACATCAGTTCCATTTCTAAATACAGATGAGGGATGAATCTGAAAAGGTAGAAGAGGTAAATGAGATGGGTCAATCCATGGTTATAGAAACAAAGCAACTATGCAAAATGTACTGCATAATCTAGTCTATCAAATCATGCAGAACATATCTTGGTTTAGTTATTTTTTCTGAGTCTGGAAACAGATGACTTCTGAAAATAGCTATTAAAAATCATCCATTAAAGTATCTTTGCATGGGTTCTATAACCTTTTAAGATCATATTGGAATGTTATAAAAACTTAATTAAAATAGCATAAACCATTTTAAAGAGGTAAACTCAGCAGGCAAGTTTTAAGTAACCGTTCTTTGTTTAAACCAACTGTATTTTCAGCTTTAAACTTCAGTGCCAGGTGCACAGCTTCTATATGTTGACCCTGGCTCCCATGACCTCAGCAAGACCCTGCTTCTTTCTTCTAGCAGACCTATAGATTAGACAGGATTAAAAGCTGAATAATTACTCTTGGTAGTTGCTTGATGAGATTTCTCCAGCTCTGTTTTCCTTCCTTGTTCTCACACATATCTTCAAAATCAGGATTTATTTTTTTCAGGATTTTCAAATAGTTCTCAAGTCTGACTCAGAGCAAAATCGGGCATTTTGTGGTTACTGTGTAGTTAGGTAGGATCACCACTAAACTATGTCTACTAAATGAAGAGATCAAATCCCAAGTAGCTTGTAAATCAGTCCATCACTGCACAGTGGAAAGGACTTACTATTCTGCCATTTCCAATCACTCTCAGCCTGGTCTTTGACTGACTTGCCAGGCTGCGCTCCTGCAGCATGTCCCCTCTACGCTCTGTCATCCCTTTGGAAGGAGATGGCGGGATCCTTTCCAAGTGAGTGCTGCCAGGCCTGGAAGGTGATGAGGAGCCTGAGGAAACTGGAATCAGCGTGCCTCTTCCCCAGAAGTCGTGCTTATTTTGGCCAGAGGAATGGAAAGAGCTGCACTGACCTGAAAGCATAAAAATGGCAGATGGTCAGTTCTAACTCCATGAACAGAAAAGTGGTCACATTGACATGGGCATGTAAACAGCTTGTCATTAAAAGTTGGATGATTTTTTCACTTGATGTGGTTGATTTGCTATTTGTTCAGCCATCCTCATTTATGTGGTTTGCCTAATTACAACTGCTACCTGTATGCTTATGTTATCGCACATACTGCACCCATCTCACCACTGATCAGAATCTACTGAATCCAAGTATCTACTGAAGATATATATTTTCATACATAAATCTGGATTGAGGTTGTATTTTTTTGGATAGGGAGGGATATCTTTAACTAATGTTCAGATACTCTAACACATCACACCAAGTAGAAACTCATGGCACAATTGTTTTTCCACACTAGTTGCATCAATTAATTCCTAATTTAAATGATCAGTTTTAAAGAGAAAACATATACAAACTTTTAAAAGATTTTTTTGGTAAAATCAAAGTCTAATTTGTCACAACATATGTATTCAAAATACCTATTTCATGAATGCTCATGTTTCACTGAGCATCTGAAAGGAAAAATTTCTTCACTTTTCAGATGGCTCAGCTGCTTTGCTGGTTATATGTAGTTTCCTATTGTTGTTTCAACGCTAAGGTATGCCACAGTAGATCACTGAAAAGAACAACAATAATGAGGAAATAATGACCTAAACTCTATAATAATCACTGCTTGTGCTCTAATGTTCTGAGTGTGTTTGTAGAACAATACAAAATTATTTTTAAGGATGGTGTTTAGTTATTAATTTTCTTTACCAAAATGAAAATAATTGTGCAACAGTGTTACAACTGTCACATCATCATCGAAAAACAACTTTAGTGGACCTGGATTTGTTTTTTCACTAACTGATAACTATGCCTTGTCATTATGAAAAGTGGTTTGTTTCCCCACCACAACTCTCCCCAGTTTTCATATGTTGCTTTCACCATCCTCTGTTTCCTAAGAGGAGAGACATGGTTTTGAGAGGAAATAACGAGTCTGCAACTATAAAGCCTGTTTTCTCTAAAAAGAAACTGCATTTTGATATGATGTGATTATCAACAACATTTTTTGCTGAAAATAAGTAGCTACTCAGCCAAGATTGTCCCAGACTTTAAAGATGAATGTTAAAAGAGAATACCTCCTTTTGAGTCCAAAATTTTCACTGTGGCTTTTGTCCTAGCGCCAAGAACGGCATTCACAGGGGAGCTCAGAACTACTTCAAAGACCTCATCATCTTCCTCTAATCCATCATAGGTAATTGCTATATTCCACATCTTGGTTGACATTCCTAGCAAAAATAAACATTTTAATTACATTTTAATTGATATTTCAATCAATCTGGGTGTCAAAGAAATATATTAATTAACATGTCTGCAGGCAGAATGCAGCATGCAGCATGTCTGCGTATGCTGTTGTGCTCCTACCAACTGACTGGACTCCTGCTGTTCTCTCAAATAACATAAAGATCAAACTCTTCCCCTAGAATGATTCAGATCATTGAATAGGTACACTGTGACAAAAAAGCAGCTTTAGACAAAGAGGTGATGGCTACAATTCATATATTTAGGACATCACTTGCAATTTTAAGGAGGAGAGTTAGCATACCTTTCTTTACCATGAAAGCTGAATTTTAGAGACAAAGCAATTATTTAAAATATTTGCATATTGATCAAAGAATACATTTGCTATAATTACAAATTTTTAGGATGCAGATTTTGTATCTAGTTACAAGATTTTGATTAATTTGTTTGTCTTAACTAGGTTAGTTCAGATTTACACTGGGCTGTAAATAATAAAAAATCATTCCAAGGTAAAGAACTAGGTTGGTTTTCAGCTGCAAGACTCTAGAGTTTGTTTGAGCACAGTGCAAATAGACTCATTAGTTTGAGCTAGATCTTCTGCTCCTAAGATTCATTTGAAATTTCTTGATTTCAATCTATTGTGTAGAGTCGCTTGGCATAGACTAAATTTATTTATAAAATAAATCTATCAGCATTACCAAACAGGCCACTACTATTTAATAATCATTAAAACTCTCAAGATAAGGCCAGAGAAATTGATGTCCTAGGATGTAAAAGTTCAGAGATGTCCTCTCAAGTTAAGCCTGAACACAGAGCTCTCAAGGATACAGTGTGCATGTTGCTTATTCATGGTTATGAATATATATAGAGGCATGTGGCTCTCCACGATAATCAGAGAAACATAGTAGGAGTTTGGCCTATTCTGTGCTAGGAGAAGCAGTGCAGAAAAGGAAAATGGCTGAATATGGCCTTGCACTAAAAAATATCCTGGCAGTAATCTCCAGCCATTCCAGTCCAAAGACTCCTAAGGTTGAGTGTGAGATGCATTACGGAAGATGGAGAGATAGTTTGTATGATGGGTATGCATTACATATTGTTTTGTACTGTTCTCTTTGCTCTTGACTCCTTCTTCCAATTAATTTTTTTAAAAAAGCTAAATAAACAGCCCCAAAGAGTTCAGCTTACTAGTTTCAGAGGTTTCATATGTGTTTCAAAAATAACAGAAATCAGGACAGATTTTCTAATTTCTCCCATTTTCTATTGCTAAATCCTCCTAATCCATGTCTGAAAAATAACCAAAACTTGCCTTTTCTACACATTTACGTCAAAGTCACTGTTGCTCAAGAGAGGTTAAAAAAAATGCTTCCAAGAGAATAAAATTTCTAACTCAACTTTAACTGGATTCAAAGTTAGAGATTTTCCATATAATGTAGCCCAAAAATTAGAGGTAAATGTACAAATTTGTCCATGAGATACAGTCCTGCATAAAAAAAAAAAAAAAAAAAGCTTTGGTGTAGAAATCCCTACCTGCCTTATACTCCCATACTGCCTAGTGTGAAAATCCCCACTTGCCCTATACTCCTATACGGCCTTACATTCCTTTATCTGCTTTTGAGAGGCATATGAACACTTTTAAACTGTTTTTTTATGGTCAAATAGAGTTGCAAAATGAGTTCTACAAGTCCAGGCTTCTACGTGGAAAGGATTATGATTGCAAATGTGCTTTCATTCCTGGATAATATATTTACATGGACAAAGACAAGTTTTCTGGATGAAGCTAAATTTCAAAATGGTAATATTTGTTCTTGAGACACCAAAGGCACACCTGGAACATGACAGTAATAAAGACTGCAAAACAGAGTGAGCTTTTTTTATTTTTTTAATTGACATTTTTTGTTCATTTTTGGTATTGATAGTCCCACAGCAAGAATGAGGCCAGTTTGTTAGTATAGTTACTGTTATTTATAGCTACTTACAGCCTTAGCCAAGGCCAGACATCTATTCTGGTTACATGCAAGTGGAGGTGAGCTCTGTCATTTTTGGGGTTCTTTTATACCTTTCTGGTTGTGGACACATTGCATAATTTAAACTATTCTCAAGCCTCTGTAAATTTGAGGGGTTTCCTAGATCTCTCCTAATATATCTCAATTCTTCAAAGCATTTCATAGCTCAGTTTAGGACTAGTCCTTCCCAAGCTGGCTGTGGGGAGATTAGGAAGCCAATTAGCACCATTACCACACTTTTGATAATTTAACTGAAATAAAGAAATTATGTATCATCTCACCCTAAGACATAAGGATGCTGATTCACACAGGAGGCCCACTACACTTTGAGCAAATGACCAAGTAGCTTGCACAGCTTCTCTAGCTATAAATGTAACAAGCTTCTCTCTTCAAAACAGCAGCTTTCTCACTCACTGGGTTTATTTTAAAATTAGTCAGCACACTGGTCCATACCTGGATCAAACTGAACAAGTTTAGAGGGAGTCACTGTAAAGTCCTTTCCCAGCACAGCTGATATTTCGTTGATCTGAGAAGAAATCAAACAGTAAGTGCCATCTGTTATCTGTTTCACCAAACCAGCATGTTCTGATGGGTGCAGGAGCTGCTGCATCTCCCCATGGAGTCTCAACATCAACTCAGCCTTGCTCAGGGTTTAAAACACATAATCAGGAGAAATCACTCATTTTCTCTCCTCACCTCCCAGACCTCTACTGGACTGTGCTGGATAGCATCTTCCTGAAAAAGCTGGTTCCTGCCCTGTAGCATCAGCCTGGTTCTGCTCCCTCACTGTGTCCTTGTCCCCTCTTGCCCTCATTTCTGCTGATGGAAGAAGAATTTGCACCCCGGGCTGCCTGTCAGCCCCAGTGACTCTAGACTTCAGTGGAATAAAAATCAAACCTTTGTTTCTAATTAGGATTATAATCATGAGAAAATGCAAGGGAGATAGATTGTGTGAGGATTTTGTTATCAAGGGGAGCCGATAAAATCTTGGGAAATTTGGGAAAAAGTATGGATAAAAATAAATTTTGTGAAAGCAAGTTGCACAAAACATGTTTTACAAAAATATTAAAAATCTTCATCTTTCAACTGAATTTTCAGAACATGAAAGGTCCTAAAAATTGGGTCCATATTACCCAAGGTCTTGGTGTCCCCTGGATCATTTCCTAGGCTGATGGCAGGGAAATGGTGGGGAGAAGTGACAGGCATTGGTTTACACAGTGGAGTTGAAACTCCAATATTTTCTGGACTCCTTAATGTAGGTAAGGATATAAGAAGTCCCAGGACCCATGAACATCTGGATTCCTGAGTGGAAACCCAGCCTCCTCAGGAGAATGCCAGAGAAAACTTATATTTCACAAAAGTTCATCAAAACTAAAATAATTCTCCTAAACAGCTCAGTTTTTATTAATCAGCATTTCCCCTTAAAACTGTTAATCAGAAGTTTTTTAAGCACATGTTTTGCCAACGACAATGTCCTGATGAAGTTGGTTTGAATTTGATAGCATTTTTGCTGAATACTGGAATATCTTTTAAATCTCTGGAAGAAATTAACTGGCTCTATTTTTTATCATTCAGTTTCCACTTAGGCCTTGTTTTTAGCTTTACCTTCACCACAATAAAGGCAGAGTCTGCAGAGTATCCTGCCCTGATGATTTTCAGTGTCACCATTCCTACATTCTCGCACACTTCGTATTCAGTTTGTTGCATTTCAATCCGAGACCACCGAAGTTCCAATCTGTGGGGAAAAGAAGGAAAACCTATGCAAAAAAAAAACCCAAAACCAAAACAAACTCCACTGCTGCTTCTACCCCCTGCAGCCCGAGGGTTCAAAAAGCTGACATTTCTTTCCTGAGTGTTGATTCTGCCAATACACATACTAAGTCTTTGTCTTGAAATCAACATATTTGTGTGATTTGGCTGATTAGAAAGGGGGCAAAACAGTTAATAAATCTTCCAGCTGTGTGCCTGTCTACCCCAAATCAAGGCTGAACATCATCTGAAAACCAGACAGGAGATTCACAGCAGCAATTTATTTCTCCAGCAGCTTTGAAAATAAACATATGGCCATAAAATAAGATAAATGAAGATAATCTACAACTGGCTCTTTATGGGTCCCTCCATCCCTGTGATTTTGTGGATCCATGGTATTAAATCTCTTCTTCCCACCTTTCTTCAATTCTCCTCTAACTGGTTCCCTCCTCCTCTAGTATATAGGGTATTATCCAGCAGTTCACTGCCTCTATCCACTGTTCACTCCCTTAATTTTAGGTTTTCTCTACCTTCTCCTCATACACAGAAGGAGCTGAAACCAGTCATATAGTGAATTTTGGAATTGCTTTTGAGGGAATGCAACCAAACCATGCTGCAGGAGAGAGCTGATAAACGTATAACTTTTTAAAAAACTGCAGTTAAAAAATTGTGAGAGTCAGATATGAATGAAAGACAGCAGAATGAAGGATTATAGGCTGTGCTAATCATAAATCTAATTGAACTTTTTTTTTTTAAAAAAAAAAAAACAGACTTCTACAACCCTTAGGATTTGAACAGCTCTAACACTAGTGGATGATCTCTCCTATCCTCCTGGATTCTTCGATACCCTGGGAAAGACATCCTATTTAGAAGCTCATTTATTTTCTGTTTACTAAAGAGTGTGCCAGGTGTAGTCCAGCAGCATTCAAATAAAAGCTGGGATTTAATCTGAATACTATCAGCATGCAAATCAAACTTGCCTTTGACTCAGAGACAATTACATAGTAGATTGTTCAAACAAATCTGTCACCAACTTTTAAATGAAGTATTAAAAGCATGGACTTTTCCCTTATAACCAAGCTCCCCTTTGTTTCAAAGTCCAGTGCAGGTAACAGATATGGTCTACTTCTCTGACATGCATCTATTTTTATAGAAAAAAAAAATCCTTTTTGTTCCTGTCTAAAAGTATATAATATATTGCTATTGGTATGCAAGAACTCATGCTTTCCCTCATGTCACTGCTGCATTTTAGTGATGGTTTTAATGCCAATGTCTTTCTGAGCAAACGCTGTGCAGCAGGGAATTGAGCCGAACACAGTGCTAGCTGTGCTCAGATGCGTTTGACTACAGGGACATCTTTTGGCATAACATGTAACTGCGGAAATGCTGTCTCCAGCCTCTTCCCTGCAAGGAAGTGCAGCACAGAGGGGCTGGACGCCACACATCTCCTGTTTCCATTTACCCGTGAATAGCTAATTTAGCACACAGAAATTGCTTTTGCTTTTGCCAGTTACTTCAGAATAACTAAATCGTTTGCACATTCAGCCCCATTTGCAGAAATAAAAAGAAACCCATAGTGGGAGGACTCTTGCTTTCAGTCATGACTATGAAGGTAGAGCTCAGATGATGACCCATTCTCTTACTTCTATACAGTAGGTTTATCATATGTCAAAAGTAAGTTTATCGTATGTCAAAAAGAAGTTTTGATGATAGGCCTATTTGAAACACTGGAAGTACGCAACCAAGAGTTTATGTTCTCTACCTTCTTCTTTCCATGCTCTCATGCAAATATACATCTCTCACGGCTTTTACTGTTTGAGAGCTTCCCCTTTGCTGTAATCCCATGTTTATTACAGCTAGCACAGCACAAGAGTGACCTCCAGCTGCAGGAGCACGTACAGGAAGCAACAATCCTTCCCTCAGTCAGCATGTCAACTCTCCAGATATTGTGGGCCTAATTCTTACTCTCACATGCAGAATTAGATGTCTTCTTTCTATGAGGCCTCGTAGGCCATAAGGCGCCAGGTTCAGATGCCCAGTGTGATGTGAAATTAGGCCTTCGAAACTAGCCCTATCCTGAAGGATAGAAGCTTCCTTATTCTTTAATGAAAGAAATGACAATTTAAGCATTTGAAACTGTCACGGCTTTCATTTTTGCTCTGCTGCAAATCCAGCAGTGCTTTATTTGACCTAAGGCAGAAGCTGTCGCAGAGGCCTGACTGCAGAAGACATTGTGCATTGCGGAGCTTAGAGCATAAGATCAAAGTTACGTTTGGGGAACTGCTGCATTTCCATTGGGATCTGTGACTTGAAACTCCAAGTCATCTGAACTCGTTTCCTGCAGTGGATTGATGACATAAAGTATGGATTTACTGTTCAAATCCTTTTGGCTAAACTCTTCATGGATAAAGCCACCTAGAAAAGAAGAGAAATGGTCAGATGAGTCAAAACTCTGTTAAACAAGAAGCACATAGCTCATGTAGACTGTTTTCAAAATTTTTAAAAATTTATTAGACTTTGAACTTACAAAAATCTGTTTGTATAACTATGCAGCAACATACTAGCCCACTAAGCGTCCCTGCCAGTTCATTCTTATGTGATATGTCTCTCAAATGACCAGTTCAGCATTAATTTCCTTGACATAAAACTCAAAGTAGGCATTCTATATAATAGTTTTGCTACTTCCTATGCTAGTATTTCAGGCTTCACAAGAAGCAGTTTCTGAGTTAAAACTCTTAACATTCTGCACAAATGGTTTAAGCATTTATGATTAATATGACTCTCCGATCTTAACAGAGAAGCTTTCTTATCATATTGCAGCCTAACTTGAAGTTTTCTAAGAATATATGGCTTCCTTGCTCAAGCAAATACTAACAAGATAAGTTTTTAGGCTTCAGCAAGTCCAAGAATATAGAGATTGTAGGGCTGTACCTGTGGTTATATTTTCCAGGTAGCCATGATGAGGACCTCGTGTAATCTTAAAAATTATTTTGTCATTTTCTGTATTGGGATCAGATGCCTTTAGGTTCCTGGCAGTAATATAGATCCCATAATTTCCATTCTTCAGCAGTTCTACATCAGTAAAGCAATGGAGATGAATAATTTTTGGTGCTGTTTTGTCCATGTGGTCCACCTAATTCGAAGTAAGAGAAATTAATATTTCTGTGGCAGAATCGGCATGCTCCTTGTCATTACTACTTTTACTGAAAGATAAGAGTATGCTGAGGAATGTAACAGTCATTCTGACTGAGTAGCAGTCTGCTTCAGAGGAAATTTGACATCCAGATAAATACTACTTCCCATGAGAGGTGTCCAGGTCCAGATTGCCTAGTTGCTTGCTGCACACAGAGGGATACAGCACATACCAGAGGGGAAGGGCATCTTCAAACACCCTGTGCACCTTGTACTCATCCCCCTGCCATACTCCTTCTCCTCTTTTGGTATCTTTTCCTAAATAGCAAATGAAAAACTCCAGCAAAGGTTTCTTACCTCTGACTACTATGACAAGCAAGGAAATCTAAGGATTGTGACAATGACAATCAAACACCTGCTAAAAATGTCCTGTTCGATCTGTGCTACCTTTCACAACTTTTGGTATGTTTTCTAGCTTTGAGGGTCTTTTGGTAGGTCTTCTAGCTTCATTACCCCACAGCAGTTGTTACTGTTGCTCATTTTCTGATACAATTACACTTTCTTCTCCTAATACCACCTGATGGCTTTGCCATCAGAAGTTAATAGCTACACCCTCTTTTCCAGTATCATTATTTTGAAATTTACACCTGACAAACAATGCAACCAGGCTTTTTTTTTCATACTAAAATGTGCCAGATAAATAATAAGTGCCAGATACAGTCATAGCAAGGACATCTGAGCCTATGACACAATGGAAAGAACTTATAAATGAAATAAATGGAAAAGGAACAGAAGGGAACAGAATGATGCTAGTAAGGAAGGGAAGAATCAGAGCAGGAATCTTACAACTCTCAGAAGGAAGACTGGGTGCAGGAGTGAAGCAGTGGCTGTTATTCAATATTTCTGTGACTCATTGATCATCTGTCATCCTAATATCCAGCACATGCAAACACATGGGGTGAAGTACTAAATGGGAAAGCAGAAAAAGAGGAAATTTCTTCCTTAACATAGTTATGCTAACCTTCATGATTGAAATTCCTTATAGAAAATATTTGCAAATATAAGTGTATGTTTTTCTCAAGTGTAATCTCTTTCTTTGCACTATATAAACTTCTTTGCCTAAGTAATGCATTGTGATAGTTCATTCTCATGGTTGTTTATTGACAAACCATAGAAAGAAAATATTTTCCTATGTAAATATTTCAGTTGGATCATCAACTGCAGTCAGAAAATATGGATTCTAGTCCAAATCACTACATTTTGCACCTTATCATACTCTATATCTCTTTAAGCAGGCCTACGGCCACACTTGCCTGAATGGTGAATGCCACTGGCTCGGTCTGCACCCTCCCATGCACGATGAAGCCTTGATTAGTCCTATCTGTTGCAACAAATGTAAATATGTCAATCTGGGAATCCCCGCCTTGGTGTTTATATGCAATATCCATGTTGTCCACATCTTGCTGGGTGAAGTTGTGCTGCAGTAGCACAGCCCCTCGATAATACAGATGACCATTCTGGGGGACCTGAGCCAAGAGGAAGGTAAGGTTTTCTCTGGAAGTGTCTGGGTCTGAAAGCTGCAGGACATCAGGAGAAAGGAGCGCCATGGTGCCTTCCACTAATCTTAACCCCGTGTTTCTAGACAG
Source organism: Tinamus guttatus (assembly GCF_000705375.1). Next base: position 1,478,470 of record NW_010584739.1, on the reverse strand, counting down.
AGTGGGTAAAGCTTGGTCGACTGTCTCCAGGGAGATGGTGAATGTCCCATGCTTAGTCCTCAGTCCATTGCTGATGATGAATCTGGCAAAGAGAGGCAAGGCAGCCTTCAGCATGTGTTCTTGATTCACCATGTACTGAAATGAAACAATGATACACACCTTCACTACAGGATTTGCCTGTCATGATGCTGCAGAATATATGAAGAGCTAGAAGAGGTCTGAGCTCAAACCCAGATAGCGGGATAGGTGTGTGACTTAAAAATGTGAAAGCAGATGGACAAGTGATGACAAGACTGACACTGTGTCCATAAGAATTTGACTAAGATCAGGGGAGTGATTTTGAGGATACAGCCATCAGTCTTAGCCATCTAAAAGAAAACATAAAGAAAACTGCTATCCAAAACAGGAATATTTCTGTCTATATACTAAAGATTCATTTTTTTCACTGGGATTACTTTTCATTTTCTAAAGAAGAGAAAGAAAAAGGCATTCAAGGCTGGAGAGAATATGTGTTGGAAGCCTATCAGTTGGGTATGGGTATTTACTATAAAAGTAACAGAAGTTAATCATCAAGTTTTGTAGAGCATAAATGCAAAGAGAACACCAATCTTGTAGTCTCCATATTTCATTCTAGGCTTCACTGACAAGGTATTACCTATATACTTACACTAAAAGCAAGAATATTGTATGTTGTCATGCCATATCTTATAACAAAATACTTGGCGGGTATATCAACATAAAAATTGCCTTGGAAAGATCAGGCTGTTCTTCACATCACATCATACAGAATGCAAGAATAAGCTTTGTTTGTGCAGAGGTCTTTTTCATTCTTTCCCTTTTACTGTGAATATGCTGCACAGTGTTTACAAAAGCTCCTTGCAGAGTAGCCTTTACCCAAGTTTGTTTTGTCTGAGCTAAAATACAGTACCAAAGGCCCAGGTCAGACCAAAGCTACTTTGCAAAGAAATATTTTTGTGGTAGAATATCCACATTCCCTGCCTTTCCCTTTTCCTTCCCCAGTATCCAGTGCTTTATACTTACCCACTTAATACACTTGCACAGCTGATCTTGTATGGACAATATTGTGGGAAGTTTCAGGCAATCTGAGAACTAGCAGTCCTGCAACTATCATGCTTATGCCTACTGTAAGTGAAATGAGGACTAGCTGACACTATGTGCCACATCTTGCTCCTGGACGTTGTCTACAGATCTCACAGGAGTATTCAAAGAATTGTGGAGTCTGTGGTTGCATGGTTTGAATGTAAGTGACCTTGAGTAGGTCATGGAATAGCTATATCACCTGTGCTGTCCATCTAAAGCTCTTCACTGCCCTCACCAATGCTGAGTGACTGGGGCCTCATCAACTCGTAAGCAGGCACTATGCCATGAAACAGATGGGAATGAGCATAGGCAGGCCAGGGACTGTATAGGAGTTAGAAATATGTTTACTGAGGACAATATTCCCATCTGGGAACCTAGAGACATCTGTCTCTACTGACCTAATGCTATTGTGCCAATGGTAAAAGGATTTTGTTGTCAGCATCCTAGCTGAAATCAAACATGCAACTTGAATAATGATCATAAATAGTATGCTAAAAAAGGCAAAACAGTTAAGACCTTATCTCTGCCTCAAAAGGTCTGAAAAATTACAGCTGAAGAGAATTTGTTTCATTGAGAAATTAACCTTTTCTTTTGTTGTCTATAAAGTCATTTTGATGACATCTCAAGTGATACTTAAGTGGAAGACTTACAGCGGACAATTCATTTCATGAAAGCAAAGATTCATCCAGAATCCTTTACAGAACATGAGACACCAGACAGGAGAAAAGCTCTTGGTTATATACATAACACTGAAAATCACAATGCAAATGTTGTGTGCCACTTGATTTCACAGGTAATGAAGCTGACTGTGTCCAAGAAGTCCTTCTCATTATTCTGATGAAATTTAGGGGACAAATCTCAGACATAGTTAGGAGGACATGTCGCATGGTTTGATTTCACCACTACCAAGGTTTCATGCTTTCTGCAGCTCCATGGCAATAGAGTTGGCTGAAGGACCTACCATCTGTCATGGCATTTAAAACATAAAAATGGAATCATAAATAGTGCCAGCTCATTACAAAATTGAGCCAGTGTGTCAAAATGGAGGACATTAGTATGTTCCTTTAGTGTCCTGCTGCCAGCATCTGATGTCAGGTTGCTAATCACTCGAAGTCATCTGTCCAAACAAGCACTGCCAAATCTTTCTTCCAGGCCAGCAGCACCAAACAATGCAGGCAAATTTATGACTGAAGAAAATATTTCGGTGGAAGGTAAAAATCTGATCAATTAGCACCCCTTCCCAATATAATTAACATTACCGTTCTTTGTTAAGGTAATAACCTGCCCCAATATTTATATGTCTACACAAGACCAATTCTTTGCCAAATGGTAACATCATGGAACATCAATTATTGTGATTAAAATGGATATGCATATTTACTGAAGCATCATAACCTTTCTTTTAACAAAGCTGACTTTCTAATTTGGTTCTAAGTCATTAGACTAAACACTGGGCTTATGTGCATGCACGATTGCCCTGGAATTGTTGTCCTGATCATTGAATATTGGTTGGATCATTGAATGCCTTCATTAGTCTGGTACAAAAGTCACATTGACACAATCCATGTTTTTGTACTATCCATCCAAGGAGTGACACAACAGGATCTTTCCTTGTACTGGCTACTTTTAGTTTTAGTCATAAAATTCCACAACCATGTCACTAAGCTTCCATCAAGCCAAATAACATTCGTTCACTTTTTATGTTATGACTACTAGCAGCCATCAGAAAAACCTCATGACTGGAGATGGTTGAAAATCATATTTTCCACAACATCGATTTCATTGGAAAGAATAGCTCAAAAAGTTTCATCTGAGAAACATCCCAAAAATCACATTTTGCTCAACTTTTTATGTCTGCCTTAGTTGCCCTGATGTCATACATGGACCTATTCATGAATCCATTCCCCGCTCCTCAGCTTCTATGGGGAAAAGCACTGTCTGAATGATGCAACGTGTCTTTTAAGCTTCTTCAGACATCACAGAAAACGCGGTTCAAACCAGGAATCCTATTCATAAGAGAGAGTGTAAAGGGAACTTTCATACATCTGGATTGCAATTCTTCTGAGCTAAGTGTTCTAACTGGTAGTCACAAAAGAAAAACAATTACCTTTTATTTCCTGTGGAGATTTTTGATTTTACAGGTACTCCATTTTCTGTCAAAAGCTAAGAAGAATTTGGCATTCTTCCTTAAGAAAAAGAAATGCCTGCATTCTTTCTTTTACCAAAACCAGATACATTCATCAGCAATGCACCTCTTTGCCCAAGGATAACTCATTGGATCATTTCATTCTATAACCAAGAGTGGTTCAAGAAAGAACAATATAAAGCAATACTTGCTTTAGGATGAATCTAATCTAAGCTGATCGAATGGCCGGATCCAGGATGCAGGTGAAAGTAAACTTAACTGTCATTAAGCTGCTGAACTGGGTCTATAAGTAGTTATTTACTCAAAAAAAATCCAGTTGTCTACACAAATTTTTGAAATATTACTGTGGCAGAATAGATAAGCGGCTTGCTTATCAGTGTATTGAAGAATGACTAATGGATTCAAAAAGCCTACAACAGAATAAATATAATAAATAATAAGAAAAAGGAAGATATCAGTTAGTCCAGCTAGCAACTGGACTGAGCACATTAACCACATCCAGCAACGGCAGGAAATCGCAGATAAATTCCAAAACCACATTCTTAGTTCTTCTTCCGCATTGTCTCTCCTGTGTATGTTTGAGTGTTTTAATAATATCCAAGAAACTATCACTAAGGTGGCTTAAGCTATTATTTCAGAGTCAGTAAGAAAATGTATTTATTACTAAGGCAGTCATAACTGCATCTGCTAAAGCAGAAACATCTTTGCTGTATGCATATTAAGATTCCCAACACCTCCTCCTCATTTTAATACTCTTTTATTCCGGAAAGTACCCAAGAAATTCAAGGGGAAATTAAGCTTTTTTAAAATGTCTTACCTGAATGTATCCTCAGAAACAGGTGTGTGGTTAGTGTTATGAACATAGCAGACTATCTGGCCTGCGACGTCCATTTGACTGAAGCTGGAAATGGGGATGCCAGGATAGCTGACATACTCTATTTGTCCATACTGAGGTGGAGAGGTTATCACGTAAAGGAGCTCCTCCGGTTTGTCTGTTCCATCCGCTGCAAGGAGGGCATCTGTTGTAATGTAGCCTCGATCTCCTTTTTGCACTCTAAGAGGTTTTATGAAAACAGCAATATCTCCTGCAGGATAGATAAAATGATATAAAATAGTCATGCAGATTTGAAATTTCATCTATTATGCATCATTTACCCACATGCAAGCCATCACCAATAGAAAAAGCAAGAAATTCAGATCGGAAGGGACTTCAGGATGTCTCCAGTCCAATCTTCTGCTTAAAACAAGGTCAGTCGTGAGACCAGCCATAACCAGATTGCTCAGGTCTTTATCCCATTTTGCTCAGGTCTTTATCCCATTGGAGCTGGAACACCTCCAAGCACAGAGATGGCACAACCTGTCTGGGCCCCTGTTCCAATCTTGGTAGTGTCAGGTTACCCTGATCAACATCAGAGCTGTCACAGGGATCCATTAGCAGAACAGAAACCATAAGATTAGAACATAAAACTGGAAGTCAGGGCTCTTGAACAGCGTTTTGCCTACTTTATTACGTTCTTGCCCTTTTCCATCACTTTAATTTACCTGGACAAAAAACTATTTTCAGAAAGATGATGTCAACTCTATCTGAAGAGTATCTGGAGGTCCTGGAAGTCAACGTTTAAAAAATTGCCAGTCTTTTGTACTCCTCGGACCACCTCTTCAGGGATACAGACATCTGGGCAATGAAATCCCAGCAGGCAGGCTTCGGAGTCTGCAGGGGACTTGTCTATATAGTGCTTGGGGAACTATCAGGATGATCATCTTTGTTTCTAAAATAGGAAACACAAGCAGATCTTTACCCTTTTCCATGTCCTTTATATTTATGTAGAAGTTCACAGGTGGGGATCTGTTGTACTCATCCCACAGATAAAATGTGAAGCTGTCTTGGTTCTTAGACCCTATAGCTCCTGTATGGAGGTATCTCACAAGGTTCATATCTAGTTCTTCCTGGGTGCACTTCATTCCAGCTTGGAGAGTCACCCAGTCTCTGCCAACCTAGAAAGCATAAACATCCTTCAGCAAGCAACAGTCCGCCATATAACTCCCCAGTTGCCCATAACCCTTCTCAGTTAATTGAGTTATCTGTGGTCATGCAGACTGCTAGTGGCAGTTCCCTGGTTTCCCTTCAAGGTACTTATTTCCTAGTAGCTATAAGGCTGGAGATCAGGAATAAATGCAGGGTTTCATCATTTTCACTCTGAGTTCAGTGCATTCAGTGCTGCATACTTTTTACTTTGACCCTAAAATGAACTACATGGAAAAGATTCAGGACCCAGCGTATGTTTTCCACTTCTTAATTACATACTCTTCTATTCTAGACAATACAGAGAGGGATGTCAGAAATGAAACTGAGGGGTACTTTAAGAAACACAGAAATTTAGGGAGATATTTAGAGATCCTCTCCTGGAAATCCATGAAATGTTCCATAAAATTTCCTGTATGTTAGAAGATGTTATAGTACCTCATGATTGACAGACCCATGTATTTGCCTCTATCTGTGCATGCAGTACCAGTGCCACAGGCTTTGCAGTAAAGGGTGTCACGCACGCCAGACTCACATACACTCAGCTGCTTTGTATATTCAAACTGCTGGACTTCAGGAGCAAGTCTTAGCCCAAAGGATTCTACCCCTTTCATTCACAACTCTTGTGTGATCTACAGACTACTGAAGACAATTCGCTCTGAATAAAATACTTTCTTTCCCACATACTTTTCTTCCAACTTATTACTTCTCACTTATTCTTCTGCACACATCCAAGGTCTCCATCCATTCTCTTTCAGTAACTGAAGTAACTGAAGTCACTACTCACTTGACACATTTTCTAGGCCAGATATTTTTTTCCTCTCTCTCTCTTTATCACTCACTTTTCCACCTCTGAGAGCTGATTCCTCCTATGTGTCCCTCAACCATCTCCTCAGGTCATCTGCCATGCCTTTCACCCTCCCTCTCCTCCCAGAAAGGATCTAGCTTCCTGTGTCAAAGCCTCTAGGGCAGGGTCACTCTTTGGTTCAAAAACTTTTTCTGCAAGCCATAGCAGTCTATTTCAAAACATGACACTGGGGGAAAAGGAAGATGAGCTTCATTTCATCCGAATGCGAGAGTTGTTTCTGTGCCTGTTTTTGATAAAGGACTAACCTTGAGCTGAAGCTGCCCATTTTCTGGAATTCTTTCCAATACATAGTAAATTCGCTCCCTGGGGGTATCTTTATCTTCAGCTGACAGAACAGCACTAGAAATGATTCGGGTTCCACCCATGTTCACCTCTATATCATTCTTCCTGCAAAAATAAGAAGTCATGCATACATGTAAAACAGAAAATAGCCTTTACAACACATAAAACTGCTTCCAAGAATATAGATTAGCCAAATTCTGACAGAAATAACAATTGCAGAAGAAAGAAGGAGGGTCCCTATTTCTGTTAAAATAGAAGAAGAGGAAATAGGAGAGACCAGCTTCCCCTTGCAATAGTAGAAAACAAGAAAGCCCAGATACGCAACACCCTGGAATTTATCACATCTGTCTTCTCTCCCTGAGCCCTTTCCACTTACATCCAAATAGGTTATAAGAGGCTGTTATATGTTGCTGCTGGTATAGACCATAGCAACGATGACTCCATTGTTCTTTAGAGGAGAAATTGTCTTCCCTGCGAATAGCCTGACACTGCTTTTCCCTTAAAGGGCATTGCCCTACAGAAACCTAACTGATTTCCTCTAATACTTCGCACTGTAGAACTTGACTGGGTTCTGGGTTCAGAGAAGTAGTTTAAGCAGAGGGATCTAGTACTTGGCAGAAATGGCCATCACTATTCCCAAATAAAATTTGAGACCGTGCTTCAGAGAAATCCCACATAGCTTGAAATTCCTCCAAAGCCTTGCTCCCAAAACATGCCTACTCTGTTTCCCTTCTCAGCCAACCTCCTAGACATCTTCTGGTTTGCCCCTCCACACCCCGCCTTATCTTTTTGCTCTTAGCAGTCTTAAATTTTTACAACATGTACCCGAACTATTGATATTACAAGATACTGGAGGGGATTCCGCATATTCAGTCAGCCCAGGAATGGGACCTGTTCAAGCCTGCCTAGGGGCCCAGAGCCTAGGGGCCCTCAGCAAATACAGACTCCTCAGGCATTTTGTCAGCTAAGCTCCGGCCAGAGTCTACTGTGCTCGTGAAAATCAAAGTCTTCTGGCATTACCAAATGCAGGGAAATTTTTACAAGAATCAGAAAATACATATCCTTCATCTAAGTCTTTGCCAGATTTCAAGTGCTTGCTATGAAGTGATAACTGAGCTTTCCAACAGAAGAAAATTGTCACAGTTATTTATTGATAACTGAAAATACATTTACTGCTTTCGAAAACTGCAGAACTTGTTTGCCTGACACTTCCATATTCAAACTGACACAGATATTTGAGGCATAGAAATGTCATGTTTGGCAAAATAATAAGCAGCTAAGATGAAGTGATATAGCAAAGTATGTCAAGTCATACTAACATCCTGACAAGTAACCTCAAGATTTATGACTCCTATCAGTAATAATGATGTTGCAGTTAGGGCTGTGTATACAGAAGAATTACGTATCTGACACAGATGGGCTAAGAAGACAAGCATCAAACAACAAAAGAGTGAAGATACCCACATTTAGTTGCACTCTGAATACTGTCGAATCCCAGCTCATTTATTCATATAAAAATTAGATGGTTAAGTCTTTATAGTATCCATGTGACCGATTTTAAAATGAAGCTTTTAAGGAAATACCTGAGGGTCTTACATTCCCCATGGACACAAGTGGAAAGGGGACAGATTGATTGTTTGGCAGTCACTGTGGGTCAGGCCAGGTTTTGTGGCTCCAGGCCAAAACAGCCATCCAGATTCTTCAGTCTGGTGACCACAGTTAATGGAGGTGAGGATTAAAACTCCCTGGCCTGGAAATGTGCTCCCTGACCACAGAGTGAAAACGAGCATACAGGTGTTGTCATATGTCCGCTCATAAACCATTTCAGTGGCATACGGGAATACCTGCCCCTGAGTAAAAACCCGGCAACCAACCGCATGTGGTGGCAAATCCACTTCAATGCTACAGGAAACACGTTTCCTTAGACCTCTTAGATCACTTAGCTGCTCTTTGCATGCTCCACCTCAATAGAAGAATAATATGTAAGAAGTGGTAACTTGCCATAATGCAATAGCTGTTTTACAAGGAAACAGCTCATTATGCCCTATGTTCACCATAGGTCAAATGATAAGGTCTGACATTGACAACTGAGAAAACAACAGTTCCTGATCCAGGTGGACAAAGGAAAGACATGTGGCTTCCTGCACTCCACCACTTTCTTTTTTTGGAGAAAAAGTGTGGAGAATGACATGCCAATCCTTACTGAGCAGAGAACAAATGAGCAGTGACATTTAAACAGTAATTATTAGCACATGATACAAATAGATGAACTATACCTTTTATTAAAATTTTAAAAATTTTAAATGAACTGATGATGATTATCGTTTTTGAATGATCGATTTATGGCTGTGTAATCAGAGACATCAGCATTCCCAGTCTAGTGGCAGCCTGTGTGACAGGTTGTCTGAAATGCTTGGTTTGGTGGTTTGGAGCTATGCTCCCCAGGTTTTAAGGCCCCCAGCTTCCCATTTACCTACCTTGGGGCTGGAGGGGAGCCAGGAGAACAGGAGGCCTGATACTCTGTGGCAGTTACCAGATAAGATCCCAAGAGAGAACTCCTCATTACAGTGTTAGGAGGTTCAGACTTTCTTACAACATTGCCTATCAACATCTCTCCATGGCTACCTGTGAACTGCCTGGCAATGGTCTGCTAGGCAATATATGACCAGGCCTAATCCTGAGATTAATTATTTCAAAAAACTAGTTTTGCAGAGTATAGGAAATTAGCATGAGTTATGACTGCATAATGATGTTTTGTAATAGAAAAGAAGTATTTCCAGGATTAAACATCTTCCACTGTAAGACAAGGAGATGCCAGCCTTGGGGACTCCCTGTGACACTGTGCTGAGCTGCCTTCAGAGAGATGTTTTTCACAGCTTGTAGCCTGAGGGAAGGAGGAAACCAAGTGGCAGAGGCCATATGCACCATGTGCAGGGGCCAGCGGAGATGTGCGAAGATCAGGGCTCCCTGGGAAACATTTTGAAGTAGGGCATGGTAGACAGAACAGACTAGTTGCCTTCTTTCTTCTTGTGCTATCTCCCTGTGTGCCATCAGTACCACATTTTTTTTTCCTTCAAAAGCCAGGCTACATTATGGTGCACCCTTCCCCACTGAAAATGATTTTTTTAGATAGATTGATGGCAACTTCCTCAGCAACAATTTTGTTGACATTATTCTGTGACTATTTATGGCATCCTAGCTCTATCGATTGCTGATGTGCTGTTTTGATCACTTCTGGATAATTTTGCTCAAACTCATCCTTTGGTTTGAGATAGGAATGTGTAGCTTACTTGCTCAGCACTGGTTTCTCATCATTAACAGGAATGACCTCTACTGAAATGGTTCTGAGGACTTTGTGTTTCCCATCTGATAGCTGGATTGTAAAGTTGTCAGCGATGTTTTCTGAGTCATCATGCATGTATATCAGCTTCCTGCCTATACAGGGAAAAAAAAGCGATAGAAAGAGATACATACATTTATCTCCTTTAAATTCT
>NW_010584739.1:1375639-1468528 GCF_000705375.1 Tinamus guttatus | reverse complement strand
TGCCAGAAGGGTAAGCTTGGCAATCAGCAGTTGTCTGTTGACCTTAATCATATACCTGTGACCCACACACACCAGCATGACCTGAGTAGCAAATGACCTTCTTCACAAAAGAGTTTGTACTGCTCTAAAAAACTGCACATTTCTTCTCCTGTACAATTTCTGACTCATTTTAACAGGGACCATAGGAGGAAAATGGTAAGGTATAGCATTCCAGTTGGTATCTTTATCATCTAGAACAGTATTAAACCCTAGGATTTCCTATGATCAGCTAATGTGACACTCTCGTCTTCTCTATTCTAGTTGCTGTCAAATGATTTAAAATATGTTTGTTGATATGTTGTAATATTCCCTTTGTTTTTTTCCAGGGCAGATGGCCTCTCTAGTCATATTACTACCCTTTCTGACATGCAGGCCTCTCAGGGTAAATTTATTGACAGTTCTTCAAGTCTTTAGGCCACATTAGCATTAAACAGGATAATTTCTATTCTTACACATTCTTTTGGAAATACACTTAAGGCAAGTGAATAAGTTATGTAGGTTTCTTACTGTGCCACTCTATCTGCTACGAATTATTAAAGAAATGAAAGATCAATGTCAAATTAATGTTGCACCTACCATTCATAAGTAGCTTCATGGAAAAGTCATGAACAAGAAGTTCATGGCTGTGTTGATGGGTAATTAACTGTTTGTAGTGTAGAATATCATTGCCATGAACTCCATTAATGAGAAATCCATGACAGGGCTTCTGCACAACACTGAATACCAAATGGTCCTGAGGCATATCTAGATCAACTGCACTGATAACAGAGAGATCCAGCTCTTTCACCTCACCCTCCGGAACCTAAACACAAACAAAACAGAATTAAAAAAAATCAAATTGTTCTGCATAAATAAATATTGTAACATTTTAGCTAAGTAGGCTATTTTTTTCCTAAGTAGTCTGTTTTTCTGGGTTTGTCTACCTCTTTGCTTTTTCTACCCCCTCCCCAGTAGCTTTTGAAAAAGATCCTGATTTCAATCAAGTTTAGGGGTTATATAGTAGTAAGTGGTTGCAGTGATGAAAACAGAAGATGAGATAAGAGTTTTCATATGTGCCTCAATTAGCAGAAAAGCTTTTAGACAAGCAAACGTCATAAAAGGTGTTAGAGAATGCAGATGGGAAAGTCTTTTAAATACACACATACATATATATGTGTATGTGTATATGCATATATCTCTGTGCATGAATTTATACACATATGCACATTTTTATAGGGTCTTTACAATTACATAATCTCATGTATCTTTAACATGATGGTCACAAAGTCAATACTCCTCTTAAAGGTAGTGTCATCAGAGAGAGGAAGCAGCAATAAAAATGACTCCCCTCCAAAAAAATCCCAAAGGCTCTTGTGAAAGCAGAAGAATAAAGATCCTCCTCCTCTGTAGGTTTTTTGTTTGTTTAAAAGTTTCAACTCTTTTTTAGTTAATTGAAAATTAGCAGGCAGAGCTATGCACTGCTTCATTATCACTGAAGATCTCTTTTATAGGTTAACAGTGATTTAAATAGACCCTTTCCTGAACTACACAGACTGCACAAAGTAAGGGTAAGATGCAAAAGAACAGATGTAAGGGCAATGCTCCAATTTATCCTAAAGAGTTTTTCTGGCATGAGATGATTCTATGACAACCCTTTTATTTCTTTCCTTACAGAAATGTTCCTTGCTATGAATTCTGGAATTTCATCATTGGTTGGGTTGATCAGCACGAAGAATGGAGTCTCTGCTGAGTGATGCAGCCCATCAGTGACATAAAGCACAAACTGGTCTGATGTTGGCTCAATCCGCATGTGCCTAGACTGTACATAGTTTATATTCAGGGCTTTCAGATGTTTCAGCTGAAAAGATGCTGGAGGTTTTAAAGAAAAAATACATCACATTAGCACAATTTATTTTCTGCCCTCTGGTCTTGCATAGTATAAGGTACCTGGAACTGTGTTTTTCTTCAAAGAACCAAGAGCTTGGATTTTATAGGTTATCATCAGACATGTTTTCCGCTGCCTTGTTGGGCTTTGCACCAAATGGCACAGAAAGATCCTCCCAACTTGCAATGTGCAAGTCCCAGCAAAAAGGTGAAGCCAGGGTCCCAATTCCCATGGTGCTGAGTTGGGAGGATGATGGATAGGAGAGGTAGCGCTCAGTCTCCTCTGCTGCCACACGCAAGTCAGTTCTGCAGGTGGCTGGTCCAGGCGAGGAAGGCACTCTCCAGGCTCCAGGTTCCCTCTGCATGGGCTTCTGCAAGGTGGCACTCCCTTTGACTCAAATAAAAAGACATCCTCTTGCTCCGTCTAGGGCAATGCAACTTTATGCAGTCTGTAGAACTAAACAGGAAGACCCACAGAGTAGGTAGGAAAAATAACATTGGCTGTCATTTGATTGACAACCTATGAGACTGGGAGCCAAAAGAAGCTCACTAAGAAATGTGTCTGTCCAGACTAACACACATTTCTCAAAAAAAAAAAAAGAAAAAAAAAGAAAAAAAAAACATTCAAAGGAGATCAGTGATTCTGGGTGCTGAGCTGGGGGTACTGGTAAGATCTGACAGGGTGACAGAACATGCCATAGCCCATTCTGCTGAAACGCTGATGAAACTCTCCTGTGATGCCTTAAGGTGGGTATGGGACCAGGTTAACAACCATCTTCCTCTCTCCTATCATCTCACTTTGGACCCTAACATGGGATCCATACCTTTCAAATTCTCAGCTTACTAGTATTTTATTGACAGAAATATAAGCACAGCATAAGGTTGGGGGCACCCACCCAGGAGAATGAAGGGGAGGCAGACAAGTAGGTTAATGTCCCATATTGTCATTTCTTACAAATTGCAACTGGAATATACAAAGCAAAAATAAGCTTGTTTACTCCAAGTGCCAACCATCCGCATTTTCAGAGCTGCAGTCTCCCTTTGAATCCTCTTGCACAGTCCCATCACCCTCATTTGCAACACCTGCTTTCCTCAATTAGCCCTCATAAATGCTTGCACCTGCAGCTACTTCAGCACAGCCCAACACACTGCTCTCCCCCAACCCCCTGTATTTCACCCACAGGCTTACCATTTGTCATTAGGACTTACCTATACTTATACCAATGTTGCTCTTCTCAAACCCAGGAGAAGGCAGTATATTTTCAATGTAACCAAACTGGGGAGGAGAAACCAAGACAAACTCTAAGTCATCTGCAGCGGTATCAGGGTCAGTGGCAAACAAATGCTTAGCAGTAAGGGCTGCTGAGGAGCCCTCCTCCACCACAAACCTTGCACCTGCACACAAACAATGTGATAAGCATTACTGCTTATTTAGCTCAGCTTACTCTGCTATTTGCTAAAAAGAATTGAAGCAATAACTGAAGGGGGAAAAACATGGATATCAGCTCTACTTCCCATTGTGTAAGTAGAAAGGAAGGTGATCAGAAAATGTCACAAGTATGGTTTATGTATTGCTCAAAATCAGCTGTTATCTCTGCTTGTCAGGGCATTAATTGCATGAAAGCTATTACGAATTGCTCATAATGAACAATTTTTCATGCATCAGTGTTTTATTTCCCTGCTGGGACAATGCTTCATTTCCAGAACATTGCTTGGGTGATAGCCTGCAAATTACAAAACTATTCATACATACGTTTGAATGTTCTCTGAGATACCTAACATACATTTGATGCCTACATCAAAATTACCTTGAAAAGTATGCCTTTATTAAGTATGCTATGGAACACCTTCAGAGCCAAGTAAATCAGTGAAAATTTCACACAAAATCCTGTTGTTGAACTATATGTACGTTATCCAACTATTTCTTTTTTAATTGAGTATTTTTGATCCTGAAGAATACAACTAAAAATGTGGGTTCATATTTAATTAATTTGATTAGTTACATGTAGGTACTATAAACATTCCCTCCCTTGATGAAATAAGACAATAAGGCCAGAACGGAAATTTCTGTTTTATATCTAACATGCAGAGTTAGACCTACATATATGGTTATGTTTTTGTACTGTATAAACTGTATAAACCTGAGAGCTGTCTGGACCCAAGTTCACACTTTTTGGTTGACATATAGTTTCATTTTACTCGGACAAAGTTGATGTGTGCTGCAACATATATGTGTAGATGCAATGCAACAGATGTAAGCACCCTTCTCCGTAGCTACACATTTTCATGAAGTTGAAAAGACACAAACAGTTGTTCATAATTAGCACATTAATTTGGTCATCACAGTACACTAGAAAAATAAAAGTTATTTGATGGATATTCTGATTTAAAATATTTGTGTGCTGAACTTCTCAGTTGACTCTTTCTGGCACTAAAAAAGTTTGAGCCTTTAGCCATTACTGCAAATCACTCGTTATGATAACATGATACAGTGAGAAGAAGCTCTCACCAGTTGTGATGGATGGAGCCTGGTTGTCCACTGGAAGTACAGTAATGTTAAGTTCAAATATTGTCAATGGATTATGAAGTGGAACTGGTGGAGGGAGAGGTCTGTCATAACAGCAGTTATTCACATCTGAGCCAGCTTCATCATCAGAGACAACAAAGGCTAAGATCTCAAAGGAAGGAGTCAGGCCAATCTCCCCACCTGGAAAACATGTTGAGAAGTAATGTCTTGCTGTAGGAAGCCAAAACTTCATGAAGAAAAATCTTACATGGTGCAAGGACAGACTGCAGTATTTGAATTCAGAAGACAAAGACAGACCGAAATAGCAGCAAAACAGACCAACGAAATGAGTAGAATACTTCTAGTCAGGGCTGTTGCTTGGTTTGGGGTTGTTCATTTTGTTTTTATTTTTTTAATTAACTGTAACCAGCTTTCTAGAATGTTATTCTAGAGTAAAAGGATGTAGAAAAGCTTATAACTAAGACATATTATTATAATATGCTATTTCAATAGTAATAAAATTACTTGTAGTCCTCATAGTTTTATTCTGTGTGTAATTAGGAATCTTCGGACCATTTTTATGTCCAGGAAAGGAGGGTGTTACATCACTCCTTTGCTAAGAATGCAGGAGGGGATCTTTCTTTCTACTGATGTTCTCTCTATGACAAGTCATAATACCCTTGTTCTTCCAGAAAATGTAGCATAACAAAAACGTAGCATAGCAAAAAGTGCATATATTCCTCTGCATATATGTGCATATATGTCTCTGATCCCTAGAGTATGGACAATAACAGGGGTTGTACTTTGTTTCCATGTTGTGCAACAGGGATAATACAGGACTGGGAATTGCCACCCATTGCAAAACACACCTTTTAGTAAGTGCATTCTAGTCTTCAGAAGTCCTGGAAGTCTATGCCAATATGCTGCTTATGAAGGACAGTAGTGACTCCCTGCCCCCCTCACAACATCTCCTGGTGGCTCATTTAACGTGTGGAAATCTGGGAATGACAAAGCGCATCCTTGGCAGTGCACCCTTGAAGAATATCCTCTGCCTTTTACTGCTCTGCAAAACACTGTCATTAAATAATGTTCCTAATATGCTTAGGATGCTGAAGAAATTTTGCTATGAGTGGCCATAATCAAGTACTTCCTTCTCCTCTCAAATACCAGCTTGTATTCTGCCCTTATTTCACTTACTTGTGTGCTTGTATGTGACCAAACCAGAGACAACATCAGCTTGGGAAAAACGCCTCACAGCGACGCCTGCTTTCCTCACTACCCCATGCTTGGGCTGGCGAACCAGTGTAAACACTAACTTCATGTCATCACTGTCTGCGTCTGTTGCACAAATGTACTCTGAGGAAAGGACCACTTCTTCACTCTCCAGGCAGTGTACAACAGGAACAAGGCCTGTTCGCATAACAGGCAGCTCATCGTTCACAGGCAGCACCTAATAAAGTGATAATAAAAGAATAAAGATTTTTAAATTTAATAAAAACTGTTGTTTTAAACATATTGGTTTCCAGCCCAAGCCAGCAGCGCAGTGTCAGGGTTTTAATACACTGAATAATGAATACATTGATAATGACCAAAATGAACCCAGCTGAGTTAGGGTCACTGTAAAAACTCAAAAACAAAAGTAAACCAAACTAAGTAGACTGTGAAAAGAAAATGGAAGGCTTAAGGGAGAATGGAAGGCAGACCTTTAGCTCCTAAATGATGAGGATGAAAAGTTTGCTTAGAAGAGTTCACTGCACAGCTTTAACTTGACTGCATCTCTTTGACAGTGGAATTTACAGCTTGAGGAAGAAGAGGTTTTCCCTTCACTCTCCATGTTTAACTGCAGTGACATTAACTCCAGATAGAAAAGCCCAAGCTAGAGCAAGCACAGACACTTTTTAGTGAATGCAAGCCAAATCTGCTCTCAAATTTGCTTGAGGAAGAAGAGGTTTTCCCTTCACTCTCCATGTTTAACTGCAGTGACATTAACTCCAGATAGAAGAGCCCAAGCTAGAGCAAGCACAGACACTTTTTAGTGAATGCAAGCCAAATCTGCTCTCAAATTTGCCACATAAACCCAACAGTTACATGAAAAAAATAGCCTAACTAATCCATTATCTTCCAGTTTACAAGACAGAAGATGTGCTTTGCTCTTTTGCTCAAGCAAATGCTCTCCAAAGCGTGCAACACACTCACCTTGACCTGCAGTATGAACTCTACTGACTGAATGTTGTCAGTGGCCACAAAGAGGATACCATCAGTAAGTGTCTCAGAACCATCATGCCTGTACCTGCAGCGATAAAGAGTTAGTTATTTCACAGAAGGAAGTGCTTTTTTGTCCTGCCAGAGCTCATGGATCCTCCCAAAACAGAATGCCAATCTACATATTGGAGCTCATTGGACTTAGGGTTGTTGTAAGAGTGTGTACAGGACTTGTGAGGGCTCTCATGTGAGAAAAGCCTTTAGCAAAAAAAGGACTTCATCTGGGAAATAAGTTTATCTGCATTTTTTTCATCTGTGTTCTGGTTGTTTATGAGGTGTCTACTATTACATACTTTCTGCCTGCAGTAAATATCTTCTTTGTATAACAAATAGAAACCAAGCCAGGGAAGTCTAATTCTCCCTGCATATAAGAGTCAACAACATCCTCCTTTCTCCACAAATACAGCAGCAAAATCACAGAATCACAGAATGGTTGAGGTTGGAAGGGACCTCTAGAGATCATCTAGTCCAACCCCCTGCTCCAGCAGGGACACCCAGAGCACGTGGGACAGGGTGGCATCCAGGCGAGTTTGGAAGATCTCCAGAGAAGGAGACTCCACAGCCTCTCTGGGCAGCCCCTTCCAGGGCTCTGGCACCCTCACAGGAAACATGTTCTTCCTCACATGGAGGTGGAACTTCCTGTGTTTCAACTTACACCCGTCACCTTTTGTCCTGTTAACTGATCACCACAGAGAGGAGTTTGGGCCCATCCTCCCTACAGTCACCCCTCAGGTACTTGAACATGTTGATCAAATCTCGTCTCAGTCTTCTCTTCTCCAGGCTAAACAGGCCCAGCTCGCTTAGTCTTTCCTCATAAGACAGATGCTCCAGTCCCTTAACCATCTTCATGGCTCTACACTGGACCCTTTATAGAAGCTCCACATCCCTCTTGTCCTGAAGAGCCCAGAACTGCCCCCAATACTCCAGGTGCGGCCCCACTAGAGCTGAGCAGAGGGGCAGGATCCCCTCCCTCCACCTGCTGGCAACGCTCCTCCTCATGCAGGCCAGGATCCCATTGGCCTTCTCAGCCACCAGGGCACATTGCTGCCTCATGGTTAACTTGTTGTCAACCAGGACTCCCAAATCCATCTCTGCAGAGCTGTTTTCCAGCAGGTCAACCCCTAATTTGTCCGGGTGTCTGGGGTATTCCTCCCCAGGGACAGGATCCTGCACTTGTTCTTGTTGAACCTCATAAGGTTCTTCTCTGCTCAACTCTCTATCCTGTTTAGGTCTCTCTGAATGGCAGCACAAAATTTAGCAAAAATTTCATCCTTTGGTTAATCAGTGATTGGTATAACTTTTTTTGCAGTCTAGATAAAGTTAATGAACAAAAAAAAACTTCTTTAAAATAAAAACTGAAAACTATTGTTCTTCACATTCTCTGCAAATGACTGCAGACAGAATTTGCCCCCTCACCTGTGTAAGACATTGCTTTAGGCAGAAGCCTCATCTCTATATATCAGACAGATATTGTCCCTAGCTCCTTGTCTAGCCAAACAACAGCTTGGTTTCTTCTACAGAGATGCAATATTGGCCTGAAGTAGCCCTCACAGAGCTGTGGGGAGATGAGCCCCACATGATTACCATGGGACTCAGTCACTGCAGCAGGAAAGGCCAGACACTTCTCTAACCTGAGTGCCATGGTGCGCAGGTCCCTGCAGGAAAACCTGTCACCTTCCTTCACGGGAACGCCGTCCAGCTCCACTGCACCGTGCTGCGGCTCTCTCTGCAGGATGAGCAGGAGCTGCTCCTGTCTTGTGTCCGCGTCTGAGAGGCGAATGTGGCTCTCCGTGATTGGGCTCAGGCCGCCTTCGTCCACTCTCACATGGCTCGTGAACACCTGCCCGGAGGAGAAACGCTGTTTTCCACTGCGCCTCCAAACATGCACTGTACGGGATGATATCGATGTGCTCTAGAGTTAGGACATGTGACAGCTTGAAAGTCAAAATTACAAGGGCTACGTGCACCTCTGTCATGTGTTGGGAGGAGCTCAGGCATCTACTAATAGTAGCCCCTAATATATAGGTACTAATGCGATTCAGGGATGCTCCAGGCCTTCAGAAATACCTAGAGTATAGGCAACAACAACAACAGCAACAAAAAGGAGATTAAGGAGCCTCTCAGTTTACTCAGTACAAAAAAGTAATCTTGCACATTCACCAGAATCTTTCTTCTACTTCAGTCCAGCTGAAGCCTCCATGCAAGACACTGATACCTGATACCAGGGAAGATTTATTTTTCACTTTGGTTGGATCAGGGTATCTCCTAGCATTTCCACCCTTATTTAAATTCTACTCACAGAATTTCTGGGTCCTTCACTCTCACCTTCACCATCATCCTACCTCTGGTGCTTGGTTGTCCACCGGAAGAATCGTAATATTGAAGCAGATCCCATACAGAGTGCCCCCATGCTGATTACTGACAGAAAATATAAACTGAACTTGCTGAGGTTCAGGCCCAATGTCCTGCAGTGGGGGCATGTAGGCAACTTTCATATAATTCACAGCATGCTGCCAAAAGAGGAGGAAGAGGAATGCGTGTAAAAAGATAATATCAGAACAGCCATAATTCAGGACATTACAGACCTTTTTGAGCTGCTACTTAAAAGTTGTCTGAACTATTAAAATAAACCCCCAAAATTTCGCATCTGCTCTTCAGTTACATATAATATGTTGAGTAATTGATTGCATCTTTAGCTACCAATCAGATAAGTACAGGTGCAAATACCTAACCACATGGAAACAAAAAATACAAGCACAACTTATAAATGACAATAGGTAGTGGCCTTACCTCTGGAAATGAGCATTTTAAGAATGTTGCTCCCACACCTTTTTAAATCTGTGACTTTAAAATAAGGATTTTGTCCCAGAATATCTTTAATATAACATGATACAATAATATAACAACTAAATTCTATAGTAATAAAATAATTTTATAGAAATGAAATTTACTTTTGTCTCCTGAGGTAGAGGCAGGGGGGGACAACTAAGACCATCAGCAAATCTTTCTTTCCATCTACACACCCTTAACTGCAGGCATGCAGTTAAAGACTGATGAGCTCAAAGCCTCATAGATCTCATTACAATATTGCGAGTATGACCATTATGAGACCTTAATCACACAGAAGAATATAAAACAAGGTACTTGACTAGTATTCGTAATAAAGACATCTGTCAAACTACACAGGCATAAAAATCAAGCAACAAAATACTGAAAATGAACACATAAGTTAGTTCCAGATGATTGCAACTATCCCCAGAGGTGCTAAGAAGAAACATGAAGCTGACAGGGATCTAGAAAACAGTCTTATTTTCACAATTTGTGCCTTTTTTCCTAATATTATGCTGGATCCAAATCAGCCTACCATGAGCAAGTGCAGCCCCTGCTGGTTTCAGAAGGAAAGGTAAATTTATGTATTTCAGAACTGGAATGATGAAAATTAAAATTAAAGAACGGAATTGAATTAGCAAAGTTTTGAGCTTCTTAAGCAAAGCTCCACATCTCACTTGATGCCTCTTGTTCTCTGTCTCGAGCCAGATGGCCTCCTGTAACTGCTTTTAAAAGCACTTGACGCTAGCTATGGGGTCATGTAAGGTAACTAACCTGAGTAAATGATCTCAGCGCAAGAGCAGCAGGATCCTTGACCAGTTTTGGGATGGTGTCCACCATAAACAGCTTCCCAGCATCTGATTGGCTGTACAGAACCACACATATTACATCCTGGTTAGCAATACTTATGAATTGGAAGAACAGTAGTCATACAGCTGAATCTGTCATTTTAAACTAACTTTCCACACCCAAACATGTTGAAAAGAAAATCATTTTCTTTCTTTCATTGTTCCCACGTATTTAGTCAAGTATTATCACAGAAAAATGATTACAGGAGATATTTTACAGAAATTATTTATTGCAATTATTTATTGCATACATTGCAATGTAGGCATGCTCTGGATTTTCTACAGGCATGTCCATGCACACTCCAGACATCAAGTTTGGTGCCCTTGTGCCTGGCTGCACCACTGCAAGCCTAGTTCATCACACTCCTGTTATTTATATACCTGCATTTATTTTTGTGCATTTATCTATGTAAAAATAAAAAAAAATCCATAGTTTTTTCATCCTATAAACTTACTAGTGAAGCAAATTTCAGCACTCCATCTTTCCAAAAGAAGACAACATCAGTAGCCAGTGAACTTGTCGATCAGGTGCCTATCTTGCCAAAGAAAGCCTTTGTTCTCAGCTACATACTTATTGTCTGTGCTTTAGGTCAGAATTGTAAATATTGATCTTTAGTTTACACTTTAACTGTCAGGAATTTAAGCTTTTCTATTTGGTAAATTGTTGCTGACTCCACCATTAATTTACCAAAGAGTTAGCAGCATCAGTGATTTGCAAACTGCTACTGCACGTGTTCACTGCATATCAGCAGTGCCCTCTGTTGCCCACTCTGCTCTGCTCTGCTCTTCTGGGCCTTAGAGTCCTGATGCAGCCCAGGGCTCAGTCACGACACCACAGTAACACTCACAAGGCATGGCTAGAGCTGTAGCATGTCGTTCTGTCCATCTGGGACCAGATCTACCAGTTAGGAAGGCTGCTCTGACATACTAGGGACATTGCAAAATACACATCAAACTTTTGAAAATAAAAGGTGTCAGGTATTCTTTTTCTTCTTTCTTGTTAAACTATGCAATATTGTTCATTATTCTTTTGCTTTTGGTTCTGACTTGCACTTTTCTGCATCCAGCTGTGTCACTTGCTTCTCTACAGATAGCTAAGGAATCAAAGACACAACCCTACTAGGACAACTGAGGGCCCTCCTCTTATGTTGGACGTTGCCCTGTCCCACCTGGAGGGAAAGGTTCCATGGGTCACACATACCTGTGTCTACATGAAAAAAATGGGGAAGAGGTTATGGTGTACGTGAGTTCCCTTTCTTGTTCTTCCACATCTATGAAGTGGAGATGTTTCTTAGTTAGATGAGCAATCTCAGTCTCCTTAACAACCAGGTGACGTGTCACTCCTGAGGCTTCTCGGGGTGGCTGATCATCCACAGGGATAATGTGCACAATCAGCACCTAAAACCAGGTAAAGAATTAAGATCAGAATCAATTCCTCTCCAGAAGAAGGTACCCAAGCAATTGCTTACAAGCTGGTACACAAATAAAATTGATCACTTGAATATGATGCATAGAATATAGATGTCATACTAATGCCATGTCATAAACACAGCAGTAGCCAAAACACACAACTGGTTAGACACTGAACTCCAGTACCTTAGTGTCTCATTAAACTGAAAGCAAAGTTCAATTCAGTAAGCTGAATTGGCTGGGTGAAATGAATAGCCTCACCTCTAATGGATTCTGGAGGGCTGACTTGTCCGTTTGTATCATCTCAGAACCTGATATGTATTTGACATTTCATTTATACTGTGAGAAAAAAGTTCTTGAGAACAGACAAGGACAAAGAAAACAGAGAAAAGTGAAAAAAAGATCTAAAGAAAAGACGGGCAACAGAAGAGAATATAAGAATAGACATATTTCAACACAAACATGAGCAAAAGAAGAGATCTCAGTTTAATGTTAAGGCCTGCCAGAGGTGTAAAATCATTAGCTGTTTGAAGAAGAAATGAACCCTTCTACGAAAACTAGTTCGGTGTCATACCTGTGGCTCTGAGAGATTGGGAGGGTCATGGCTGTCACATAAGACAAATTCAAGGGAATCTTCAAATATTTCTCCTCCAAAATGATGATAATAAATTATTCCATTAAATAGATCCCTCTGAAGGAAAGTACTGACAGGATACCCTGTTGAATTAAAGAATATACCTTCCATTGAACAGTATATGTTTTCAATTAGTAGTAAAAATTATTCACCAGCTATGCAAAGAACCAGTGAAGCACAACCAGAGAACCCTTCTTCACCTTAACGAAATCATCTCATTGTGTCACAGATTTCCTAAAGATCATAAACTTCCCTATATCCACATCGCTTAACAATTGCTCAAAAATCAAGGAACACAGCAAACAGGCCTTCTGCATCTGTGCAGAAAATGATAGAACTGCAGAAGGCCTACAAATCTCAGAAAATGTGATAGGGATTTCTGAGTTCAGTTAAATGGAAGAAGGTCTTCCTTCTAGCCTTGAAGCCCTTGAACTTGTCAGGGATCCTTGCAAGTAAATTAGCTCCTGACAAGCCCAACTCATCTGCTGCAGAGAGCTCCAGTAGAGAAATAAGCTCAGAATGCAAGAATTATAGGATAAAATATGCTCACAGGCATAGTTGTCCTAGTGGAAACAAGAGATCAACAGGAAGCAATCACATGGATTTACACTGTCACAACAGAAATCCAAATTTAGCCTTGTCATGAGTCTGTTACATTTAATGAGGTTAAAAAAGAAGAGGGGAAAAAAAAGCTAAAAGTGTTGTATTATAAATGTGTTTCATTACCAATCAGGTTTGGTCCTGGTTTCTTCATGATTTCTCCTGCGTGTGGTGGCTTGGTAACATTATATAATATGTAATCGTCACTGGAGTCCATGTCAGAGGCTTGAAGCATAGAGCCTTGGATCAAGATTGTCTGCCCTTCGTGGACTTCAATTACCACATTGCTGATAAGAAACGGAGGACTGTCATCTTTAGGAAGGATATTAATTGGGAATTTATGGCGAATACTGTGGAGGCCATCAAAAATCCTAAATACCACAAAATCCTTTGTAGAGTCACTATCATCGTGATGGTAGCAAACAGCCCCAGCCTGAATGTCAGAGACTGTGAACATGAATCCTTTCCCTCCTGTCAAAGCAATGAGAGAAGATGTGAAAAAAGATGTGCAATTCAGACAACAGGAGAATCCTTCCACCAATATGAATTCTATTATGGGAGAGAGAATAACAACACACTTCTAACGGGAAACTTCAGGCAGCTGCCACTGCAAATGGCTCTGCCACTTGCTGGGCTTCAGCCTCTGCCCTGTCCGGCTGCAATGTCCCAAAGCAGGGCCAGGCTCCCCGGGAGCCCAACCTCCACAACGCTGAAAACATCTCAGAGTTTTCCTGTAAAGTTACGGCGGGGACAATCACACAAAAAAAAACAAACTCTGTGGCAGTAGTTTCCTGAGACATAAATTATTTCTGAATAGTTTCTGTGTTTCAACCACTACCTTAGATATCACCTTCACCTTTTCTTTAAGTACTTACTGTATGTCTCAAGTCTGTGAATTTTATTTAGGAGGAGATTTAAAAACCAAAAAATCCAGCATCTGGAGTGGTGGCTTCTTCCCATCCATTCGCCCAACAGCAGAGTGAGTTTTTATACTGAAACATTTTCTCAGAGAGAGCAGTTCTGTGATGACCCATGACAACACAAAACCAAACCAATAATAATGAAAGTGAAGAAGGTCAATGAATTACAAGTTTGATTTAATTGCCCACTCTTTCTGAAAGGCAAAATATAATCTCATAATTTATATGACATTGCTCCTTCCTAGGGAGTAATAGTTAGATCTTTAAATGACTTCATTTTCTTTTTCTTCACAGTAAAAAAAGAAAATAAAGTTATGAAGAATGTGTATGTATGAATACATAAATGAATGATTTATGCAAGTCATTTTTCAGCAAAAGAGTATTACTAGTTTCCTAACACCTCACTATCAACTTTCTCAGTAAAGCCATACAAACAAACTGCAAAGGTTATGCTCTTGAAAGTGAACCTCCCCAATTTTCTCTTAAAGTATTGCAGCTACTTATTTGAATTTCCATCAGATACCCTATGCATCTACTTTATTAAATTTCAGTAAGCCTTTTAAAGCATGATTTTTATTAAACATTTGTATTTGTATCCTTGTATTAAACATTAACTTTATGCAAAGTATGGATTTGACTTGATATACAAAGAAATTAAAGAGGAGTTCAGGTTCAAAGTTCTAACTCTGGTTAAAGACCAACCTTTCATTCTATGAGAGAGTAACCACAACAATCAAATGTTGTCTATATTTTCCAGGAAATCAGCTTTCCTTATCATCTTCAACATGTAAGAAGCAAGTTAAAGTAACTCCACTTAACCTAAGTCATGTCTCGGAAGGCATTTTATGAAAATATAGCTGATTGCTTAATATTTATCTTGTAGATATAAATTGAATAATAATAAAATAAAATTTCAAATACAAAATATTAAAATGCCATTTTAATTCCCCATCCATTATAACATGGCTGTAGTAGAGAAAGTTAGTCAGTAGAGGGAGCACAAGTTACCTTAACGAGGCTCTCTTCAAGTACTCCAATATTGCAACATGACATAAGTCCTTCCGCAGGTGGCTTTGGTCAAACCAAACCCAAGACTACTTTTGCCTGAAATTCTATATAAGCGTCTTGTAAACAGCCACCACATATTACTTCGGTTCTTCTTCTGTTTAACTGTGTGCTTTTTGATTGCACGTATGGAAGGGAGTAAGACGAAGAAAAAGCTTTTGCAGAGAGGATATGGGAGGTTAAACAAAAATCAAGCTGCAGGTTCTCCCCCTTAATCTACTTGATTTATTCAATGAGATGACTCTTTCCATACAGTTTCTATTTTGCTGTTCACATTGCAGATGAAATTTGCAGAAGAAACACTCTCATGCATTTTCACATTTTCTTTGAGCACCACAAGACTATATAAAGCTACAAGGATGCTTTGCTTTTTTCAGAAGTCCCTCATTCCTAGTGTTGACCAGCAGAGAACCACGTGCTGAGAGACAAGGCAGTGGTGCCTGCTGCCCACAGTTACCAGCTGCATTAGCTCCCTTGGGCTGAATTCTCCCTCAGTGCAGCAAATAAGAAACAATTTCAATTTCAAGTGAAGATACAAGTGCTTCTCTACTGTGTAGTGTGTCTAGTGTGTAGGCAACACGACAGACCTACAAGTATTTAAAGATGTAGATAGCATAAATAAACTGCAAAAATATCTTAAGTTACACAACTAAATTCTTCATGAGGTTATGAGCTTATGAAAATATTTACTATAGATGTAGTTATTTCTTCATTCTTCATGGATTCTTCATCCTATGTAAATCTGGCTCTTATGCTGGCTGTCCTCAGCAAGGAGCAATATACAACAGACTCTGTCAATGCCTTATTGCATGTTGTGCTATAGCTGGTTCTCACTAGAAAATGTGTTTCCAGTCCTTCAAGGTGAAACAGTGATTTACCTCTCACCGTGAGCCGCCCATGCTGCAAGCCATCTACTGTGACCAGGTGAACATTTTGGATGTCATCATTATCTACAATTTGGAAGTGTTCCCATGTGATCGGTCGCGACTGCCCTTCCAAAAGGTCGAGGCCTGCAAAGAGCAAAGTGTAGTTTCACCGCAGTGTCTGTGACATTCAAGGACATTGGTGAACTCTTTTCATGTGTTTCTGCAGTTGGGAAAGGAATTCCATCTACATGCATGCAGGTGGCAGACATTTCAAGAACAGCAAAGCTTGATATGAGCTTTCTTCCTGGTGTCTTTGCTTTAGTCAGATGCTTCTTTAAGCATCTTTTTACAGAGGAAGAATATAATTTGTTTCTCAATTTTCTGACACAGCAGCCACACACCTTTCTGGACATTCACACAAACCAAAGTGTTACACGTGATCTCACAGTGTGTGAAACTGGTCTACCCAACTTCCTTAGTGAATTTGTATCTGAAAAACACAGCCGTGCACATGGTGGAGTACAGGATCCCTTCTCTTTGAATGACTCAGGCAGTAGTTTCAGGTGGAATTTCTCTGGAGAAGATGAGTTTTTTTCTCAGCTCCTCCCTTCTCCACTGGAAAGGGGAGGGCACTTCCTCTGTGTCATCTTCAGTTTTTTGACTTCATTCCTTTCCTCTTTAATGTGATTTCCAGTATACCTTTGGCTTTTGACTAGTAATAACTCTGTCTTTCCAGCTACCCTGCTACAGCTATGTCACCAAATCTTTCTCTTTACTTTTTATATTTTTCTGTGTTTAAGTTCATTCTTCAAGAAAATCGTGTATGCAAAAACTGCTTTTCTGTAACTCTCTCTTTCTTTATTTTTCATTCCAGTTAAAACTTAACATTTCTTCCCATTGCTACAGTACCATTAGGGTACTGAGGAATAAAGGGAAAAGTTAAATCTACAATCCTTCCATTAATGCTGCTCAAACTCTATTGTAGTTCTGAATTTTAGAGTTTTTTTGTCATATGTCAGTACTGACAGTGTTATATAAATTCTGTAGTAGAGAAAAAAAAAAGAGAGAAAGAAGAAATCTCACCTGTATTCCATGAAACCCGAGGAGCATTTGTATCTGCTGTTCTGATAGAAAGATGTACAGTGATTGGTAGACTCCTTTCGAAGTAGAAGTCGTGAACCTCAAACTCCACCTGTTATAAAAACAGAAATACTCTTTACAAAACTATTTACTGTGAAAAAGAAACAAAAAGTTTAAGGCTGAAAAGAAGTTGTACCTTCAAAACGGATATAATCTGCTCTTATCTGAAAGATAAATCTTTGGAGATTTTAAGGTCTCCCCATAAGACATTAACAATTGTAACTCTATTTAGCTAATTAAAATTGCCCTTGAGGTTCTGTACTAAATTAAATATCTGTCTTCTCTTTCATTCAGTGAGCTATAGGAAAGTTAGCTTGCAAGGAGTATGAATTAACCGAAAAGATGAGAAAGATGAGTATTTTTGTGGTTCTTGGGGAGCAATTAGGGCAGCAATTAGTATAGGGCTTTATACTTTATTACTCAGGTAATACTGAGGAGGGATGGGCATTTCCTATTTTCTTTGCATATGTAAGACCAAAACGAAAACTACAAGAGAAAAGTTAGAAAGAAAAATGGCACAGAAAAAAAAATAAATAAAATTTCAAGCTCTTGAATTTTCCAGAAATTCCTGAATCTACATTCAAGCAATACCAAATGCGGAGCAGAGGAAAGAAACCTAAAAAAATAGAAAGTCTGATAGGACAGTTTGATAGTAAGGCAACAGCAGGAAAGGGGGTTCCTCTGACAGGAGGTTTAAAAAGACAAAACCCCGTCAGCATCCAATGCCAAAATGTTTTTCTGTGTGAACCAATTGCTCTGTTTCCCAGCTACCCTTTCACAAGAAAATCAACTCTATTTTCTCTCTGTTCAGACAATCTCATTACTTTAGTAGCAGCTATTTTGTTTTTGATTCTCTGTATTGTTCCACTATCTCATCAGTTAATTCCAACATATTTATAGTTTAACACATTTATCTTCCTCGCATTTCTCCTTTGTATGGCTGTTGCTTATTCCTCAAAGCACTTGCACACTATCCAACTTCATAAAATATCTAATAGTACCAGTAAGTAGGGGAAAAAAAGGAAAATAAAAAGTACCCAAAATAGGAGACATTCACTTTCAGCACGGAATGGCAGATCTGAAGGGAGAAGCATTACTAGCAGCAAACACAGAAAAGGTAGGAGTGGTCCTCAGTTCCTTTACATAAAACCTTAAAGTATCCTTATAACATTAGTCTAAAAGACTGGCACTGTTTATTTACTTACTACTTACTAAAGACTTAATATGTACTGGCCTGCTCTTGCAATTTGCCTCATATTTTTTCCTTAGTGTCTTACTGCTTTTAGCAGAAGCTGCTAGGCTTCCCTTAACAACTCCTCACCATCATCACCTCAGTAGGTTGCAAAGACAATTGTCAATCCTGGCATTTAGGTGGTGCATCTTCCACCACCTTAAACATGTGTCCAGTCAGCAAGGCAAGAGTGATCAGTGGAGTCATGTAAGGAAAAAGGCTAAGAGGATTGGTCCTTTGGAAGGCCTTTGTGTAGGACGTCATACTACAGGCAGCATTGCGTGTATGTGGGGACGTTTAAAAAAAAAAAAAAAAGGAAGAAACAAAGAAGCCCTGTTCAATATTCTCAAACAGATGAGAGAGAAAAGATAAATTTTAATCGCAAGGAAACTACTTAAGTATTGAACAACAACAACAACAACAAAATCTGATTTGTGCTAGACGGGTAATGTGTTGACTTGAAAGACAAAGTGGTATCTTCTACCCCAGTTCCTGCATTGTATAGAACTAGAAAAACATAATTTTACAGAAAAATGCTTATTACAAATAAACACATTTATCAACATCTTACTGAATCTTATGAAGGCAGAGAAGACACTGTTACCTCATAGTTCCTCCTCTCTGTGTGGCTGTTGTTTGGAGGCTGATAAGCAATGAGCAGGTCGCTGAGGTCTTTCCATGTGAAGGAGCCAATCGGTTTTGTGTGGTCCGATAGATGAGTGATGAAGCCGCTTGGAGGTGGCTTGGTAATGTTGAAGACAAGCAAAGGCTTTGGTGTTTCGCTGTCTTCAGCATCAACAGTTGTGGTTGTTACGGGAGTTAAAATAAACTGGTCTACCTCCAGGCTGAACTTTGCTGTCAGGACAGCCCTGGGGATTTGGTTTGGAATAGCACCTTTAATTTGAACAGCGAGCCATGCATACTCAGTCTACAGCAAGGAAAAAAGGAGGAAAACAAAAGGACAAGGTGAAGCAAAAAATTCCGTTTCTGTTAGCTTCACCTAACTAATTAAGGTACTTGTTAAAGATATAAATTATTTTGAAAAGAAAAAAATGAAACCTCTTAATGAGAAAATGACTGAAGTAATTATTTGAAAAGGAATCATTTGACAAGAAAAGGTCTTCTGAGCTCACTTGTTTTATTTATGTCCTCAATTTTAGGCTGAAATAACTTGCATGATTTTGATGTGAGTTTCACATAAAAATTTATCTGCCAGAAATATTCGTATTGGTCATTAATTATTATTAACTGAAAATGTTTACTGAACTCTTACCTTATTCATTTGCATATATGTTGAAGTCTGTGCAGCACATTTTATATAAAAATGAATTTATGGATTTGCTCCACAATTAAGTTTGCTTTCAGGCTAAACCACTTATGACTGCCAGTAAACAACCCAAAGTTGTTTTGCTGTAATCATTGTGGTCTAAGAATAGCAGCAGGACAAAATCCGGTGATGGAGATAATGTTTAATTCATCCAGCTTGGAAAATTGTGAAAAATAAGCAAACTTTTACACTAGTTCCCTTCAGATGTGAAAAAGAGAAGCAGATTTCACATTTTGGAAGATCAGGAAAGCAATCAGATATGGAAATGCTGTGCAAAAGTCTACCTTGTGCAAAGTTTTGCTTCTAATGTCTGTGAGATCAAGTCTGAGAGGAATATAGTCTATGTCAGGTGAGGGAGGGTCGAGATGCTGGTATCGGATCCCCATCCTCAGAAACTCTTCACAGCTCATTTTTATGTTGTGAATCACTCCTAGTCCTGACATGCAATTCCCCCTTCTGCACGTCTGGCCCAGGCTGCGCTCTGTGAACCAACAGAAACAGTAGTAAAACATGTGTCTGAGCAGAACCCCACACAGGAAGCCGATTCCTGCAGCAAAATTAAACCTGGTGAAAAGCCAGAGTGGTAACACATAAGTCTCCTTCCTCCCCGACTCCTCCTGCAGGACTTTGCTTTTAATTGAGCTCTTTGAACTCCAACCTGCCTCGATCCCTGGGGAGGTGCTGAAGGGAAGACCTCCCTCCAACACCTCCCTGTGGTGCCTCTGCTTCCTTTTCACAAAGCCATTGGAGTGGTCCTGCTGCCCCAGAGCTAAAGATTCTTCCCATTTTGGGAGTACTGACCACTTAAGGTCTGCAGAGGGCCCCACACAAACTCCATGGCCTGTTCAGTTTCCCAGATAGCTCAAGCTGCCCACAAGACTTCACACTGCCACCAGCAACTCTGGCGGCTCATAAGCAGCATGTGTGAATCTCAGGCTGCCTCCTCTCCCTCCACGTGCTAGTGCGAACACGGAGGCACATCGTACTGGAGCTGGGGAGGAAGCCCTGCGGCTGGTCCCCGCGAGGCCGCTCTCGCTGCCCTTCCGCAGTGATCAGCTGGCCGTGAGCAGGAAGGTGCATCTCCACAGAGGGAACGGTGATGGTGCAGCCCAGGTTTATCTTCCTGTCATAGTCAAAAGCGAGGACGTTCTTGTCGATCACCGTGGACAGACCATGATACTTAGGGACCTCCAGGGCCCGGATGCGCATTTTGATGATGTTGCAGTCTGGTTCAAGTAACTGCACGTGGAGGGTGAATGTTTCTGCAAATGTCTCATTTTCTGTAAATCTGCAGGTGATAGAAGAAAACAGGCTATGCTTCATTTGCTCACTCCCTGTGAGCACTGTCATCACTTTCCAACCTGAATTATTTAGACATTTTTCCCACAAGTGCCCTCAGACTGCAGATGTCCCGACCAAGACGTCCAGAGCACTGCTGCTCACTTCCTTGTACCGTGTAAAGAAGGGGTCTGTGTAAAGGAAGAGGCTCTTATATCACTGCATATCACCCCCAAGTTTGTATCTCCTCTCACAGTGCAGCAACAAACTCACTCTGCTGTGTAAGTACTGCTGTTACTTTCAGTTAAAAAAAAAAAAAAAAAGGAAAATCATTGGCTTACTGTAATGAGCAATAAATTATATGTACTAATACAAAAAAAAAAACAACAGTATCAGAGCCTATCTGAAATACATTGTTAAAAACACTTCTAAAAACAGACCATCGGCTATTGATTAACAATGCTGCTACTGCATCTAGTTACTACAGATTCTAACAGGACATGGTTTTACCATGGAAGAGGACCTGCTTGGTTTTCCCGAGGACAGCTGTGCCACTAGTCACAACAAAATCCGATGCTTTGGTGCGGCTTACCTGTACAGCCTGAGCAGAACCCTGTCTTCATCCAAAAGCGGGCAGCCATTATGGGTATATTTGACTTCATTAGGAAGGAAGTGGCAGTCAAACACCTATGAAGGAGAAAGGAAGGAGAAGTAAAACATCGGCAAGAGCGTTAACTTCACAGCTTCTGCCCCAGCTCTCCAAATGTCAGAAATGAGTTGGACTGACGGAACTGTTAATTTGTTGTTTATTCCTACACCTATGTACGGAGCTGTTTTTTGCAGTATACCTCTGCATCTTCTATGTTTTAACCTTATTCATGGCTGTAACTTGATTGTACAATAAATTCTGTTCTAAGGCTATTGCTCTTGGACAAGAAATGTACAATCCGCTGAAACTACTCCATTGGAAACTTTACTAGCTCAAATTTATTAGATGTTTTTGAAAGGTTAAGTTACAGCAGCAGCTCTTTACCAGATCAGATGTCGTTTCTCTCTCTGCCATTACAACTTTCAGCCACCATGTTAGCGTAATCCCAGGGCATAAAAGCAAGCAGAAATCCTATACCCTGTCCTCTGGCTAATTCAGAAGAAATTAATTCTTACACCACACCTGATACAGATCAAATTCACAGAGCCAGCTGGTTTGATAGCTGCTGCATTCTATATTAACCGTGGCCACTGTTGAAGCCAAATGCTTTTCTGAAGCTGTTTAATGCAGTGTCTTTGAAAAGCCCATCCCAAAATGAAAAATTTTGCTTTGGATAGTTTTGACATCCTCATTTTTTGAGTATGACTTTCACGTCCTCACATCTTTTTCCAACTTGCAAGTTTTTGGCAAGTTATAGTTTCCGTGCAGTTGTTAAATATTTTTATAGAATTTAGCAACTGAAAGCTCCTAACATTCGTAAGACCAAGTATGTGTTAACCCCATCATAACAGGATCTCTTTGCAGCCCCTACACAGATCAAGCACACTCATGTTTCTTATCTACAAGGAGACAAAGTATATTCATCACGTTTCCTGGATGTTTGGACAGTGTTCATATAGGATTAGTGCTTCTATGCACTAAAATCACTTCAGCATTCACTAGTAGATCAGGTAAGGACTTAACGAATAAGTATTAATATATGCACATAATATATGCACATGGCTGACTGACAGATCACATCTGTTTGCAGAAAGTATATATCATTCCTGAAATGCAGTCATTTCTTCAAATACAATGAAGGAATCATGAGAATGAAGTAAGTGACTTGCCTGAATAATCTATGTGTCTCCAACCACTTTAGGTGACAGTAAAATGGAAGGAGTGTTTTAGTGAGATTCTGAAATGTTAACTAGAAATATGCTGTACACAGAAATTCCTTAGATGCTCCCAATTTCCATGTAAAAATAAAATAATACTTTATTTCTTAAACTGATTACTAACAACTACCTGAAGTGTATCATAATTGTTTCATAGATTAACAGTACAAGATATAAGAACTACTAGCCTTTCTAGCAGAGGAAACAGAGAATTAGGTCTTGCATTTTTATACGATAAAAATAATTATAGCTCATCATCTTACATCATTACTGACAATGTGATTTCCACTCAGGTTATTCTCAGAGACTCAAGCTGTGCAGTAATTGTTCTATGTTTCCGGTGATCTTAAAATGTATTGCCTGTTTCTAACTTTCCTAAAGAACTGCATCGTACAAGGTCAAATATTTTCAATAAATAATAGGTTAGTTCATTAGCAAGGACATGTACCTAGGTTTTTGGATCTATTCCAATAGGCTAGAATAATTTTGGAATACTTCACACAAAAGTTGTTTGTTGTTACAAAAAATGTGGTTAATTTTTGCTCGTGATGACTGTTCAGAAATGCAAGACAAGAACAGCTTGTGAAAAACAAAATTGCTTCTCAGATAAACAAGGAACCATTTGATTACGTTGTGGTTGTTCTGTTGAGTAGAGCTTAAAATCAGGTAGCTCATGTGTTTAGACAAAAAGTTGCATGCTGTATAGGAAAAAAAAAACCCTCATATTATACCTGCCTGTACTTTAGTATTATATACTAAAGATTAGATTTTTTGCTACAGTACATCAGTGTTTAACCCTCAAAGTCAGTAATGTTTCTGAGGACATGTAGGCCTGGTGAGCATGATA
Organism: Tinamus guttatus; assembly: GCF_000705375.1. Next base: position 1,444,997 of record NW_010584739.1, on the reverse strand, counting down.
CATCTCTGTTCTTCCCAGAGGAGGCTGCCTACAACAGAAGTGCTTTATCTTATCAAGAAAAATGCTTTAATTTTTACCAGAGATCATTAATTCCATCTCTCAGCTGATAACAAGAGGATAGAAAATGCAGAACCTTCCCACAAAGGCCGGTTACCATTGACTGACGGTCATTTTGTATGTATATAACACACAATCTGCTTTGCAAAAGAAGCAGCTGTTTTACGTTTCCTAATATGTTTTCCTGCCTTGAACAGGCAACTGTAATTGTCTATAAATTTGCTAGGTAAAACAAAGGAGAGCTAAATCTTTTCCTTAATTAATGTCAGGCTTTGTTTTTTTCCACTTCAACTGCTTTTCAATTGTCACACATTCCTAGCACATTACTCACTTTTATGACAAGAAAACGGATCCAACCAGGGACATTTTCTGTTTCAGAATGCCCTGGTAGGAAGCATGAGCAGTGCTGGGAGGGCCAAATCTGACACCCTTCCTCGGCGTGGCTAATGTCCAGTGCCTGGCTCCAGGATTATGCGATTTAACGCAGAAGCTCCCAGTTTACAAGCACCTTCTTGTTCTCTTCCATCTGGAGAACGTGACTTGAGATAACCAGACCAGGGCCATGCAGGGGGCAAATACTATCATCAGACCTATCCCTGGGGAAAAGCTCCTCTAATCAGCCATGGAGGTGCTCCTGGGGGACCTTGTTTCTGGAAGAGGGAACAGGTTTCCCAGCTAATCTCTTCCTGCTCTTCCCGAGCCAGAAGGTATTGCTCCCCTCTACAGTGCTGGTTCAGCTGGAGTAAAAACCACAATAGTCGAGCCAGATGTGTGGAAAAAGATATAGATATCAAAACTTCACCATCCACCTTCTCAAAAACCATTAGAAATCTCAGAGATGATGTTTAAAAAGCATACCTATACATAAACTTATAAAAAAAATATGCTGTGTGTTAATGCTAACAAGGCATTTTGAAATACTGACAAGAATTTTTTGTTCATCGTTCATTTTAGAATGGTTAACCTATCTGTGACATTACATCTTCAATAACTTCCAACTCCTTACTGCTATGACTTTGGTGAAGAGATTTGCTAGGCAAATGAATAGCAGAAAGGTGATTTGTGAAATACACTTCATTGTTCCTACAGGCTTGAAATTTTAAAAGAAAACAAAGAAAATCTTTCATATATTTGCCATCTGTTAGTAATTTGGCTGTTGAGGAACAGAGTGAACAGCGTTGTACACAATGTGCTTATTGTATGCAATGCTTTTTTTTTCTTAATTGCTCCCTAAGTGGTGACTGCGTGACTAAAATGCAAAATGCTGTAGCTGGCTATGTATTACCCCAGGGACAGGGTTTACTGTCTTGGTAGAAGAGCAAGGAGCAAGAGCTGAAAGCTTTGAAAGTCCCATTCCTCAATGAGTGACACCAGACTGGCAGATCCACCCCCCTCCCCGCACCTCTGTGTCTCTGAAGTCACTGAAATCACTGTCGCTGAAATCACCACCCACCCACTCAGATGAATCTGCTTTACAAAAAAAAAATCAATAAAGTGACTTTTTTCCTGGTTTCTGCCATGCTCACATGTGCCCTCAGAGCAGCCCAGCAGATCCCAGATACCTGGGGAGTCAGCTTCCCAACCCTTTGAGTTATTGGCTCATTAATCACAACTTCTACTTTGCAGGCATCTTTCTCTCTGGGGATGGAAAACTTGAGGTCATCTTCTGACAGGAAGACAGACTGGCCTTTCATCACTTTCACCCCAAGATTGACACTGATAAAGGAGGCACTGATAACTCTCAGGATAGCAGCCAGCAGTAGAAGCAACCAGCTGTTTTCAAAGGGCTTCATGTTAAGAGGGGGAAAGAGCTCTTTTCCAGTAGTAAAAATGCTCTTAACAAAAGAGGTCTTCTCTTCCTCCTCCAGCAGATTTTCACCATATAATGAAGGACCAAACCATCAGTTGCAGGTAATAATGTTCCACATATTTTGTACTGAGATGCAGTCTTTGGGCTGATGTTTGGACATCAAATATCCTTGGGCTTTGACAAAATTCATTGATCAAGCCTGACAAAATGATGAATGTGTTCTCAGAGCACTTTTAAGGTTTGCTAATCCTGCAAAAAAGAAAAAAGAAAGAAAGAAAATTTGCATAAGGCATTGACAGAATATACACACAGAAAAATCTTTTACCATTTCTTGTAGTTCAATTCAAGCAGTAAATTAACTTGAATTTTGGATGCTATTAAGTATCCACTCATGCTCAGAAAATGAACTATGTGCAAAATGACACTTCCCTCAACAAATCAGCTCACTCTCAGTATGAGCCATTCCAAGAATTTGGGATCCAACTGCACATACAAACACAAGCTGAACCCTATGGGCTGTGTGGACATCCTGCTGTCCATTCATCCTAGTAGCAGATAAGAAAACAGTATGAAATATGCAACATGCAAGAATATACATTTCTCCAGATTCTATATATTTGAGAGTAGAATAAATGAACAGCCAGCCTTTTGTAAAATGTATTTTTGCTTTGCTATTGCATGTGGGTAAAAGATGACAATCTTTAGTTTAAAAGGCCCTGACAAAGACCCTTTGCACTTGATGCTATAATGATTAGCTAGTCCCAGATGCCAACACAGAAACATACAATGTTGCACTGCAAAGTTGGAATTCTTCTCGCTCAAAGAAGAGGGAAAAAAAAAGCAATTAAGGAAAATTCAGATAATGCCGTGGAAACAAGTAAAAGAATATAATAAGGAAAATCAAATTTACACAAGGTGTCTCATGTTGCATCTACAGTAAATCTAGTTACAATTAATTGTCATATTTCATAAGTTTGTTAAGAAAAGTACAGCTCTTCTGACATTAAACAAGCACCATCAGAGTCCTTGTAACTCGAACATTAGGGAACGATACTACCTCACTTAAATCTGATGAGTTCTTAAGTAATTTCAAGCTAGCAACATTTCAACATTCCTTCAGTTTCTTAAAAAAACTGTAGTGCCTTTACTGCTTATTTATACAGTCTCTAAATTAAACACAGCCTTACCACCAGCAACAAGCTTTCCTGAGAAAAAGATAAAAAAGCAAATCCATGTAAATCTTAATTGCCTGCATTGCTGCCAACAGGTTCACTCATCTCCTGCAGACTGACCTTCTTTGTTGCCTACAGATGTACATATGTATCAGTTCAGTTTGGGATTCCACCAGACAACCAAAATCAGTTAAAAATTTGTTTAGAATTGCCCACTTCCTAAATTAAAATAAGACAGACTTCTCACTTCAGCCCAGATTCAAGATTGAGCACACTGGGACTAACAAGAGTTCCAAATTCAAACTCACTGTGTTATCCAGGCCCCAAATCTTAACTCTGTTTTTCAAGCTTCTTATCTGAAAATTTTTCCATGTAAAATTATGCAGACAAATCAGTCTGAACAAAATCAAAATAAGAGAAAATGTAGAATTTTATTCCCAAAGACAAAAATTAAATTCATGATTGAAATTTTTTTGACATGTATTAAAAAGTTTACTTATATGGTCAGCTTTTACTAAAAATAGTAAATAGTGAATAGGTAGCTCTGGCCAAAGAACATGACAATTATTTTTTTCTGTCTAGTTGGACAGCATAATCGAAATCTCATCAACATGAGCACATCTGAAATAAGCATTTCACTTCCTAAAAATCACATCTACGAAACACAGCAATACCATAAAAGACAATTTAGAAAGTGGAAGAAAAAAAGGGTTAAACATCAGCCTCCAAATAAAAAAGTAGTTTGCTGTAGCTTCATTCTTTTGACTGAGCATCTCTGACTCTGGCAGCTACCACGTAGTGCAAGAATTGCTAGCATTTTTCAGATGTCATTTAATTTTTTAGATTTTCTTAGAATATCATCTGCAAAGCATGGGGATATGTTAAGAGTGACTGCTGTGCCCTCTTCCTCCCTCCTAATGCTAGAGAAGTGCAGCTAGGCCTGAGAGAGATAACATAACTCCCTTGCAAGTGTCTCAAGAAAGTAAGTACTATGCCTAACATTTCCCCTGACTTTGGGCTTCTTAGGATCACAGGCCGGCAGGAAACTCTAGGCACAGAGTGGACTGAGGTGAATTTTAAGTCATCTGACTCTGGCCACCAGTGAAGCCCTGTATGAGTAAAGCATCGATGACCCTACAATGTCAGCCAGTTTCAGAGAAGCTGGTTTCATAAACTAGAGAGAGACTCTGATAGGGAGAGGAAAATTGTGAAGTGAAGATTTTGGCTGGAAAAGCACTGGCTATCGTGGTAGTGAAGCACAGATCCACTGCTGTGCAGCTTATGACATTTCCCCTAACTCAGTGCCCCATAACATCAGTCTGGGGCACTGATTCGCAATGAAAGCATCTTTATCCACAGAGCATTGTCTACGTTAAGAGATCTGACAAAACCCAAGCCTGGCCGATTTTGATTTTGCCCCCTCCTATGTGAATAACTACAACAAAAAGCAAATGAACAAACAAACATAGTTTGTACTTGGGAGACAGCGTAATCACCGTCTTAGAAATGGCACTGTTCAGAAAATACATTGTTATCTTTATACCTTCCATGTGTGCTCACTAAAAGGAAGAGCCAGTTGTGTATCCCAGAACAGACTCTGCAGAGTCTCGTTCATGGCTGCATGTTGGCCACTGTTTGACTTTAGTGTAGCTCAAATTGATCAGAATTCTGGTTCCTGCTCCATTAACTCCAGGAGAGGGTAGAGTTGTAAACCTCAGGCACGGGTAATACTTTCTTTGCTGCCCTTTTTACCCCGTGTCAAATACTAAGAGCAGACAGTCTTCAAAAAGAGACAGAAACATCCTGACCATTTCTCTTAGTGCATGTGTAAGCCCTTCTCTGCCGCAAAATTAGTCCCCTGGTGGCACTTCTCATACGGTTTTGCTTTTGCCTGCAGGCATCACTCTTGTATCATTGCATACACATTTGCTCCATATGTTCCTGCAGTTGGTTCCTCCTTGTCAACTGCAGGGCTATCTCCATACACAGCGAGTGAGGTTCCTGAGAAGTGTTCCCTCACCCTTTCACCTGGTTGTCTAATGATTGCATGATGAAATGACAAGAGATCCTTCCAGTGCATCACAGCTTTAACATGAAAAGACTGGAAGGAGAGCCCTGAGATTAACCTTCCCTCCTCGGCGTAAAAAACACAGCTGAGCCTGACTAATCTCTGCTGCTCCTTGATGTGGCCACCATCCTTCCCAGAATGAACAAATTCTTTATTATGTGATTCCAGATGCCCTGCAATGGTTCAGGTATATACTCTGGGTCTTGGTGGAGTAATAGTGTTTATGAGCAATATACAAGGGGGCAGGAGTTTGTGATGTACCAAGACAGCCTGAGAGAACATGACTGCTTCATCCTGAAGAAGAGAGGGCTGAGGGGCAATCATCTTGCTGTATTCAGCTCCCTAAAAGTAGTGAAGTAGCAGGAGGTGCACATGGAAAGGACAGGAAGCTGCAGAGAAAAGCTACAAGGGAAACTTTGAGCTGGGCAGTGTAACAAATGCCCCAGAGAAACTCTGGAGTCTCTATCCATAGTTAAAAGCCAGCTGATCAGGGCCTGAGCAGTCAATCCATCTTTAAAACTGAACCTAAAAGTCAGCCATGCTTTGAGCAGGGTTTGGGACTAGTTACCTGCAGAGGTTATTCCCACCTTCAGTTGTGCCATGATTATAATTTGGAATTACTGAACTTTCTGATCATAGGATCTAAATGAATGACCTCGCATCACTGTGCAACCATAGAATTGTACCTTGTAGACAGCGTAATAAATCCCATGTGACATCCATGTTGACCTTCTTATGCTGGTGTAAGAAATGAGGTGGCAGAGAAGGACAGCATGCTCCCCCTAATTAGAGACAGCCTTGCGAAGCTGACCCTGAGATTTGGGAGACTGGAATAAAGGAGCCTATTCCTTTTCTTGGCCCTTGGCATCACACTGATGATGTGCCTGAGGCATGGTGTGCTGACACTCAGCCCAGGGGCTCTGATGAGCTCCTCATCTACAGGCAGAGCCCCGTGATGACCGTGAGGAGTGCAGAAGAGAAGGGGTGTCTGAAGGAGGAACGAGTCTACCTCTGAGGAGTTAACGACAGGGCACACCAGGATGGGGACAGATGAGGGGAAGAAGGCTGGGAACTTCAGAGGTCCTTGGTTAAAAATTCCCTCCAAAAGACAAAAGAACATCCGTATTCCCACAGAACTGCTGCTGGACATGTGGGAAGTTGTGCAATGGCTAATTACAAACATGAGCTCTTCTCACAGAATACCACAGACTTTTAAGATGTCCCAAAAAAAAGGAAAGAAAAAATAATGTCCAAAAGAAACTGCAACTCTGCTCTAGATTTATCACCACCACAAAGGCTTTGCCAAAATTTCTAAATTTGCCAAGTATTCACTTGCTTCAGTAATCAGGAGAACTGTGTAAGACCCTGAGAGCATCCAGTTGTATTGTGGAGCACACTATCAGGAGCCAGGCTGGAGTACACATAGAAAACCTTGACTGTCCACCTCTGGAAGCCATATGTCAAGGAGCTGCATATTTTTTTTCAAAAAAAAATTACCATTACAACTACTTTGTGAGTGGAATTCATTTTAAAGAATGTGATGTGAAGCAGTTGGTGGGAATAATCTCAGCATTTTTTAAATTTAGAAGTTACAAAGTACTAATTTCTGAGTTTGATTCTAAAGTGAGTTAATGTCATGTAAAGAAAGACTTATCTTTACAGTTCAGATGATAGACATCTACTACTGCAAGGCCATTAAAATCTGATCAGAAACAGCACAAATAACTCTCTGAGATAATACCTAATACCTGACTGAAAAAAATACAGTCACTAGAGATCCTGAGCTAAGTCTCAGTGAAATCCAGAGTATTTAATGTGATTTGGATTAAACCTTAAGACCTTCTGTGTGTTTGGCAACATCCCTGGTTACGTGGGAGTTTTCACCGAACAACTACATTGAAAATTACCCCTTTCTTCTGTAAAATTTGAAATAGACTGTGCAAGGGGGGTGTTGTGAGCTGAGAAATGAGCTGATTTGTTTTAAAGACCACTAAGAAAAGTTTACAAGAACAGAAAGAATGTAGGATTTTTGAATTTTTTTAAGGAGGGGATTAAAGAAAATAAATGGCAACCTTGCATGCTCAATATTATTACTGCAGTTAAAATTTGCCCAGGGCAATGAGCAGACCCTGAGATGTTAAATGAGGGGGCTGTCCCTTCAGAATGTGCAACTGGAACCTGCACACTCCAACAGTGTGATGTTTAACATTCCTCTTCCACATACTACAAACCAAGATTATAGGACACCCAGAAACAAATATTCAGCAAAGTGTTAGCTAAGGAGAGGAATGCTAGATAATAGTTGCTCTGTTTTTTTCCTACTAATTTTTAATCTGTGAACATAAGTCCTTGACACTGTTTGACACAGCAAAGTAAGGAAACAACAAGTGTTTTATTGCATGGTCAATCAATAGACCCTCTCTAACAGGAAAATGAGCAGTATGACACAAAGCGCATGAGATACATCCTATTAGCATTTCTCTTCTGTTGTTCATCTGCGGCAGTGCACTGCAGGTCATAAAATATAATTTTTCTTTTTTCTACCATCTTTCACGTTACAACTACTTTAAAACTGATTATGCATATTGTAGTTTCAATTTACAGTGATTATTTGTGATTTCTGATTTTTGTGTTCATTCTTCACATGGCATTGCCACAGTCATACGCTATGCAATAATTCTCTCAAATTTAAGATAGTGGCTGACTAAGACTGAGAGATTATTAGAAACACTATTGCAGTGTAAGGTGAAACGTTTCCCCTCCATGCAAGGGATGTGCATTTCCCCACTGAATAGCCACAGCTCAGCCCAGGGACTGAGGGGGAAAAGTGGGCTCAATTGCTTAATTACTGCTTTCCAAAAGATGCCTCAGTAACCCTTGCTGAACACACAAAGCCCCCTCTGTGATGACCGCAAATGGAAGCCTGAGGGAGTTGCAAAGGAGCTGATCTGCACTCCTTTCTGCTGAAAGAGAGATAAGACGTGGGCAGTGGGGGTGTTAAGACAGTTACAGAGAGGAAAACAAAGGAAGGTGAAGAGAAACACTGAAGGGAAGACTTTCAATAAATCAGGAGCAGTAATACTTGTCAGCTTGGCCTTTAACTGTAACAGGCACCCTGCATAATCAGCAGCATAGCTAGAAAGGCAGAGTAGATCAAAGTTCCTGGCTGGGACAAGAGGAGGGTCCTATCCATTGTCTTCCTCCCTTAAATATTGTTTTGAGTGTTTTGAGTAATTTTTAAGTGTTAATTAGATTGGTCAATATTGTCAAGGCTATTTTAAATCCCGAGATAGAGATAATATTGTTAGCAGACCTCTAGCACTCTGTGTAAGGAAGGAAAGAGGGATCCTGGATATTCTGTTACAGTAGTTCTTTACTCTAAGGGGATAAATGAAGTAAAGCACACACAATATGAAAACAATAAAATGAAAGACTAAAACAGTTTCTAGAGTAGCCATTTTTTTCCTTGATTTCATGCCTAATTGTATGCACTGCAGAGAGGGAATAATACAACTGCCTGTGGTTAGAGAAATGGATTTCCCTCCTCCAAACTGAGGATGGCTCAGATGCAGAAATGACAACCCCACTTCAGCGGGTGGTGGGGTGATGAGTAGATGGGCGAAGAGACAAAGTGTAGTGGATAAAGAAAATTCCCCAAGACCTTTAGACATTTCATTTTAACAAGTTACCAGTGATTGACGAGTAGTATTGACATAAGAAAGAAACAAATGAAATGCAGCGTGGAAATGAGGAATTGGTCAGTGACCATCATATTTGTGTCTGACTTGAGCCACACTGTGAGGAACTGAAGGCAGAAATTATGGCACGGTTTACAACACCTGACAACACAAAGCTTCTGGCTTCTCAATTTCCAAGAACTTGCATGCTAAGGACTGAGCATCAGGAGCTAGGTAAGCTCTCTTTAGGGCAGAGGAGTTCTCCCAGACCATGAAAACACCTCTGAGTCATCAGCCTGAGGGTGTGAAAACCCATGGAAAAGAAACGAGAAAGGCTTCCTGCTCAAGCTCAGGAACAGGGACCCTGTGATCAGCTGCCCAATGGTGATGGTGTTTCACTACCTCATGATGACATGATTACATGGTTTGACACTCCTGCAGAAGAGCGATGCAGTCATCAGGCAGCTCATGCAGGCAGCAAATTGTGCACAGCTATGCCCACATCTGTTCTACGTGTAGCTACGGAGCAATGAAATGCTAGAAGATTTCAGAGTCTACTAGATTCCCTTTTATGGATAAAACTCTACTTGGAGCAGAGGAGGAAGATGTGATATTTTTGTATCTGTTGTTAAGGGTTGGCTCCTTTCTGAGTGTGGGGGAGAAGACTGAGGAGTCTTGCTCTGATGGAAAGAGCTTTGATTTTTTGAAAAAGAAAGAGGTTTTGCATATTACTTTGTACAAGGTCAAGCTCACTAAAGTATGTTCTGTATCTCACATGGTTAAAAAAATTACAAATTAGTCCATGAAACACTGAGGATTTTGTTTAATCCTTATGTTTTAACAGCTGGCAGGTGGTATGTTTTACGCTCTCCCCCAACCACAGTGGCTTGGCTCATCTCATTGACCCTTAGACATCTGAAAGTTGGATGCTTGTTTGTGTTTACCATCAACATTACCTCCGTATTCCAGGAGCCAAAGAGGGCCTCCAGATAGCAATTCCTTCCAGTTTCGTATAGTTATCCCTGAGAAGAAGATACCAGGCATAAATCTGAGGTTTCAAAGGAATATGAGGGGACTCAGCTACGAGTTGAATTTTCCTTCTTCAAAATCATAAGCAATATGACATTCTGTTAAAATCTGTAACTTAGTGTTATGGTTGTCTACAAATTCTGTTTGATCAACAAAGTGTGCATTAATTTAATGATCATCATAACTACCTTAATCCACTAAGATAGCATAGTTCCCTTTTTTCATGGATAAAAGTATATCCTTTTGCATACAGGATGCCTGCAGAATGCAACTACAACACGTAAGCTCCATGTACTCGCAGGACAGCTGGAGCCTACATTTTTCTGAAAAATCAGACATAATCCAGTTAGAGTTTATCTAACCAGCTATTAGAGTCCTTTGAAATGCTGCTCAGGTTTCACGAGATAGCAACTAGAAGTACAAAGAGCTTTTTTTTTTTTTTTTTTTGAGAGCGTGTAAACAACTTCCCAAAAGTAGTCTATTCAGATTTTTCACTCAACTGCATAGAAGGCAGGCAAATAATCCCAAGGACCTGGGGTTGCAAATTATGAGGGCATGGCAGCTGTGAAGCTGTATGTGGAGCAGTTGTAACCCAGCATTTGTAACCCAGAGAGACATTAACATGAGAGAAGACAACAAATGTCCACCTTAGCCTGACACTGAATCTCAAAAAATGACAGGATAGTTAAAATATTAATGGAGAATGATCTGCTTAACCCCCCTTTCTGCTCAATGGGTATATTGAAGTAGCTTGCACTCTTAATGTGTCATCTGACTAATGCAAACATTTTGTTGTTGTTTCTGCACAGATTATTTTTACCCATTTAAATTCATTCTTTGATTGCTTGATCAGGTTAATCATTATTTCTTCTCACTGATGAATGTTAGTTCCTTCTGTAGTGTAGCTAATTTCGTCATTATCCTGTTATTGTTAGAGCAGACAACCTTAAACACTGCAGAAAATAAATGAAATGACTGAACAACCAGGACTAAAGTACTTTCATTTGGAAATTCAGGCTATTGTCCAACAACTTCCTGATTGGTCCAGTATGCATGCCTAATTCTCCTCAGAGCAGGAACCTACGCAGGAGAAAATGTTCAAAACAGAAAGGTGCCCAGAACAAAACTCAGATCTAAGCCAGCTCACTCTGTAGGCCAAAATAGCCTGCATGTTGTACCAAATATTCTCATTATAAACCCAAGGGAAGAGGGCAAGGAAACGCTGGCAGGCCACAGCATGTGCACCTGGGCAAGTGCCTGAGCAAGAGGTAGGCCAACTTGTACAGACATATGAGCTCGGGTGGTTTCCAGTGCCCATGCCTCCTGCAGACAACACTGGATATATATCCATATATCCGAGGTGCAGTCTGTCCAAAGTGAGGAGTCATCTCGAGTCAGCAGAAACAAAGAACTAGCAGAAGCAGAAAAACTGTAACCTACAAATTACTCTTTTATTAACTGCTTCAGAAGACTCTGTAAAATTATTTGCTAGAGCTGCTGAAGTCTCTCAACATAACACAGAGCAACAGCAACTAATTTGCAAAAGCTGAAATTTTAGAATTTAATCTAGGGAAGACAGAGAAATGAGCAAGAAATGTAAAGAGTGTGCAGGAATATATGTGAAGTTCAGACACACTTATACATACATATAATAAATCAAAATCTGTGTATTTAGGGTCAAATAAAGTCAGCTGTTTTAATAGAAGTGAAAATGTAAAAACCCTCATAGATCCCTACTGTGAAATAAAAGCCTATGCATTTAAAACATGCATTTAAAAATTGATTTCTACCAGCTAAATAAAATACATCTACCAAAGAGCTTACTAATACTGAAAGTTTTTGTGATATTTTCAGTGCATTATATTGCATTTCTTTCTCACAGTATGTTTCATTAAACACACAATTTCAAAAAAATGAATGTTTCTAAATGCTTCCAAGCCCTTGTAAAATACAAAACCGTAAAGTTTTATTAGTGCTGATGGAAGAAAGCCAGCATAGCTGAGAAATCTATACCAACTTGCACATTAGAATAAATGAAGTTACTTGGAATCCTTTACTTCCAAATGATCTGACTTCCAGAGGCAAGACCCAGTGCCTCTTTCCTGCAAATTAGAATTAAGCGTTCATACATCCCAAGTACAATAAATACTGTCTGATTGCCTTGCTGTAGCACTCTTTAAAACATTACATACTATTATTACTACAAACACGACAGCATTCAGTGTATACAACAAGCCTGAAACAGATACTTACTTCAGCAGGGCTACTTCGGGAGGCAGAGCACAAGATGAGACTGGAATAAAAGGCATAGTGAACATCACTGACCCAATAATCCCTGGTTTACAGGGCTGGCAGAGAAAGAAATCCAATGAGTGGGAGACAGAGAGCAAGGGGCTGCGGGGCAGGGGGGGTGAGGGGGAGAGAGCTGAAATTCCAGTCTTTCTGGTCAGCTGGGTTTTAGTTTTCTTCCCACTAAAACACACACAATAAACACTTACGGGTTCTGCTTAGGAGGCTGCTCCAGACAGCAGGGGTTCCAGCGTAGGAAAACCGTCCGGCTCCGTATGATAAGAGCGTTATAAAGATGCCTAGAAGTGCTTATACTGAGCAGTGCCTCCCTGGCAGCCAGCCCCAGGTCTTCCCTTCCCCTCCTGCTAGCGAAGTCTGACGGGACTGAAAACTGAACTCCTGTTAATGAGATCCACTCGCTTCTTTCTCTCCACTTCTGCTGGCTTATTCGCTCTGTATATACACAAACACGCACCCACACCCTGCACACACAGCACAGACAAATAAATAACCTAAAATCTTTTCAGGTCAAGTACTTTTCCCCTCTACAAAAAAAGAAAAAGAATCCTTGCTGAAATGCAGGTACAATTGATTTCCTCTAAAAGATAATATAATGATATAATATAATGATCTTGGCTGAGGAAATTAAAACTAAGTAAAATATCAGTCTCATAGGAAATGCATATTACATGTTTATAAATGTGATACTTTTCATGTGCTCAACATCCTCTTGCATATTGAAAAAATAAGCTTTCACATTAAAACATACTCACTTTGCTAACTAATTTTGGATCCAACAAAAGAAAATCCAGGAGCATTCTGAAGGAGGTTTCCTTCCATGCAGAACTACAGGAATGAGGAAGGATATGGACCAATTCATACATTTAAAACACCATCATATTAAAGAAGTTACTCACTGATGTATCCTCGGAAGTAAACTTGGCACTTCACTTTCATTTCCAGATCACAGAATACCTATTGCAAAAGTGCCTTTTTAGAAGCAGAATTGGCTCTATCTCAGCAGAGACGGCAAAGCCTTGGTAGAGGCAAGAGGGCCATTGGGAGGAAGAGTCAATGACCCACTTGGCCCCTGCGTAAGTGGGACAAATCCAGCACAAACCTAACTCCACCGCATGCTACTGCTCCTTGCCCCCATTTGAGCAAGCAATGTGATTTTGCCCTGCATATGGGAAACAAAAAGTGCACTATAAAAAAATACAAAACTGAAGTCAATATTTTCTAAACAGTAAGACTTCAAACTATCGTAAAAGAAAAGAACCAGCAGATGTTCCTGTGACACAGCTTAAAGGCAGATGAAGAAAACAGATGACTGTTAAAAGTTAAAATGAACGCAAAGCTGCATTGTGTGTAATATGATACAACCTGGGCTAAGTCTGCTTAAGGAAAAGCACAAAGGAGAAAAAAGGGCCTTTTCTTCAAATGCCATATCAATACCAGAGTAAACAAAATGCCCTGGTTTTCAGACCTGTAATAACCCTCAGATTTTGTCTAAGTCCAAGTCACTGGTTTAGCCTGTAGTTTCGCATGCATTTGCAGTCAAGTATTTGTGCTAAAGTGTGACTTCTAATTCATTGTGATGAACGGTCTGTTTGTACTGGACTGTGGTCTAGTTAGGATCATCTGCACAGTTGTACGTTAGGCTGGTTAACAAAGCAACAGCTTGTTTGGAAGTGGAGCATCTCTGAACCACTAATTGGTAACATAATTGTGCAGGCTCCTTTCAAAACAGTTTGCGTGATTACTCCAGCAATGAACTTGGCATCTTATTTCTTCCTGTAGCCCTTATCTGTGATTAATTCTTGCCATATCAGTGTCACATTATGTAAAGGATAGACCAAAATTACCAAAGGTTTTCTTGAGAAAGACCAGTACACTGAAGACAAGACAAGCTACATATTCACATCTGTGTGTACACAGTCACCCTTTTTATTTCAACATATGTCCATGCAGGAAGGTGAATGGCTCAGCTTACTCTGAATGAGACTTAAGTATAGCATATGTTCCATGTGAATAATTAGCAATAATCTTGCAGCATAGATTGTAGATATCAATGTAAGCAGACAGCTGCTTTCTCGGAGCTTTCTTTAGAAGAATAAACTTATAATCAGTCCCTTTCTTTCCTGGCTTTTCTTTGGGAAGAAAAAAAAAAAGTACCTGAGGCATAGAACAGACAAGGGAAAAAACAAAAAACAAACGAACAAACAAACCACATTTGTTCCAGTTCTTACTTATAATCAATGGCCTAAATACTATAACATCTAGTACTTTGTATAGCAAGGAGACCTGCATGTTCAGCCAACACTGCTTCAAGGGAGAAGGTGCTTTCAGAGCATTAAGAGTTGTGCTCATCTCAGACCAGAAAGAAGGTCTGCTCAGCTGAGAGAAAGGAGATATCATTATTTCCCAGGAATCTACAAAATGGCATAAATTTTATTCCTTGAGTGAGACCACCAGGCTGCAGCATGTCTGAGGTGCCCAGTGGGGAAGTTCTGCTCCTCAATCTCTGATACGTGCAAGCGGGATAGGGTGAAAGATCATATTTAGAAGTGGAATTATCAAATCTACCTTATTTCTCTTTTCCCAACATATGACCGTAAAGCGTCACCATACTCCTGGCTACAACAAATGTGGGAAGAATGCTAAGTTGTGCTCCCCCATAACACAAAAATGGTGAATGTGAAAATAAGGGCAGATGCATTGACGAGGTCAGTAGGGTAAAGGAAGCAGCCTGAGTCCTAGGTAGCTTCAGTAGCTCTTAAAACTTTCAAAACTTTCAAAACTTTCAACTTTCAAAAATGGTTTGTGGTCCAGACTGCAAGAGTTTTGCTTTCTGATGGTCCTAGCCCCCTCCCATGCAGCCTCTGAGATGGCATGCTACAGCTGCATGAACAGAAACCGTTACTTTCATCTTGTATCCTGTACAACTAGTCTTATCCTTAGGTAACAGAAAGACTGGAACTTCCTTTTTATCAGTGCTACCAAGTTTTGTGCATTGTAACAGAAGAGTTTAATCCTCCCTGTGATCAACAGTCACAGTGAGAGTGTCAAGTCATACACACTTCTTTTCAACAAGTGTGTCAAAGGTTTCTAAGCTAATGAGTCCAAAACGATAGGGCACCATGCTAGTGAAATTTCTTCCCCAATAAGTATCAGAATCTATTCTTTTCAGAGGGCCATTGTCATAGAAACTTAATGGCATTTTGAAGAGTCTCTTGGATGCCTAACCTTTGGGGAGATATTTTCAGCTCCAGTGACAAACAGTTGACCTGTTAATTCACGAACCATGACACTGCAGTGTTGTCTGAAGCAAGATCCTAAAGCTGTGACCTAAAGTGAGTTGTAACCAGCATATACTTCCACTAAAATGACAGGACGGCTTGCTTCAGGGAATGCCTGAAGCTACTATAGATCCAATCCAAACAGCTGCTTACTGAATACAGCCTATATTTACCCTACTCTAGTTTCTAATCAGCACATAAGTTATGGCTATTTACTTCAGATTTCATTCAGAATTTTTGTTTTGGTTGAATAAATAGCTAGGATGAACTCTGGTTAAGCTTAGATGCTCTGAATTCCAATTTCCTTCTAATGAATATGGTAGAACATGCCAGCATGTCAGAATGCTTTCCAGATTAAAAATAATGTATGAAGTTAGAAATCCTGGATACTGGTTTCGGGTTGAAAGCTTCAGTACAGCTTCTTGGGGAGTTTTGCATGCCTTAGCTTTCCTGTCAGCTTTCCTGTCCTGCTCGGCTGTCTTCCAGTCATGCTAAATGACATGATTCATTGTTGTCCAAATCTTATCAAGGAAATCTTATCATTTGCAGTATGATTGCTTTTAAGGGATCTTTTTCTGCTAAGTTAAGTTCAGGCCTGAACTTACAAAACTCAGAAGTGCTCAACTGGAACTTATTATAGAAAAACAGCAAAGCTATTTATTTCACATACCATTTAAAATGATTTATTTATTTATATTTACTTTAAAACAATGTAGACTTTTGGCAGAGAGCTGAGGAAAAAAGGGAGCCAAGATACTATTTTTGCCTACTATTCTTGCAGATAAAAGAAAGCTGGTTTTTATAAAGCTGGTAATGTAAATGAAGCATTCTTTGTTTAAAGCAATCATTTCTACAGAATCTGGGTCGTGCTCCCTCGGACTGCGTATAGCCAGGTCACTAAGATCTGAGATTGTTACATGAATAGCACATTTTGCTGTTTATAGGCCATGCTATATATTTTCTTGACTGCACAGGTGAAGTTGTCCCTGTTCTTGAGAGCTGAGCTCCCTTCTGATACCCTCCTCCACCTCCTCCTTCCTCAGCCACACAGACAGGCCAAGTGGCTGCTGGCCCACATTGCCCAAGCTGAGCCAGCCTTGTGCTCATGCAGATCTGCAGGACAAGGCTCCAGTGATGGGCTCTGCTCTGAGAGATACGTTACAGTCCCATTTACAGAGTCTTTACCCCATTTACTACTGCAAAACATGCAGTCTGAATAACTGAAGCTAGATAGGGTGAGGTGAGTAGGATTTTGCTGAATGTAAGGCAACAACTGTTAAAGCAGGATGGTAAAGAGCATGTTGTTAATATCTTATGTCTTAGCATATACTTCAAAAACACGTCTGATGCACCACGTATCTCATCTTTACAGTAAAGCCTGTAGGGTCTTTACCAGTAAAGACACCCATCACTTGCTTTTGCAGAGATTTTCCTTAAGTGATATGCTATATATCCTGGCAGGATTAGCATTTTTTCCTAGTTTTGTAGTGTTGAACTAACATTTTTAGTAATTCCCACTGCTTGGAGAGGAGAGTTTTCCCTCTCAGCCATACCCTGTAGTGCCTGGCTATTGGCAGGCAAACTTCGCTCACTCAGGAGGCAAGAAATTCTTCCAGTATATAATTCTGTAATATAATTCTGTACATAATTCAGTATACAATTCTTTCAGTTTATAATAGTCATCTCAATATTGCAAAAGAACATCAACAGAATGAAGACGCACAGACAGTTGCTGCAACAGAACATACTGCAGAACATGTTTTTGTATCACATTTGCAGCAATGCACGTTTGAAAAAAAATGCCCTTTGCACGGCTCTATAGTGGTGGCCCTATAGGCAAGAGGGAATTACATGATCGCTTGTGAGGGGTAGTAGAAAGAAATAGAAAATGGCACAAATGAAAAATTCAAGTGCACACTGAATCTGTGCTCAGTAATCAACATCACGTAGCTGAAATCTTCAGTACTTTTAATAATTCCAACTGCACATAGGCACCACAGGCTTGTGAAGAAAAACAAAAAGATTTTGATATTTCAGTTAAAAATCAACAAAGCATTATGTCACAGAGCATCAGTGTAGGAGATTTTATATGAAGAGGCACTATAGGAGAAGATGTGACTTCCTATAGCATCAAGCAATGAGGTGCAACAACAACCCACTTCAGGCTTGCATGCAGCTCAAGGAGTTAAAACCATGTATTGCCATGCAGCAAGAGTTTGCATTTTAGACTTTATGAATCTCATACAGCTTTTATAAAAATTGCCTGCATGTGTTAATGTCTTGTATGCAGCACAGCTGTGTGTTTGTTAGGAGATCAAATGCAGTGCATTGCTGCATGGAAAGTTCATGCTCTTTATCTGTAGTCACACAGTTCATGACTGAAGAAAAGAGGCACTAAACCTGAGGTTAGGACAGGCATTCTGGAAAATCAGACAAACAGCCACAAAAGAGCAAAAACACAGTTGTTTTTGAACTGCTCATTCTTCTGGGAACCGCACACCACAGGGAGCTGCCCTCCCCGCGCGTCTACAGGCAGCTCAGAGCCAGCACGCTGCCGGGACGGTGGCGGGGCTATGGCACAATCAATCAGCAATGCCATACGAAAGGATGCTGCTGGGCTGCCACATTTGCCACAGAGCATCTTCTGCAGCCGTAATGTTTGCAAGTTAAAGCTTCGTCACAGAATTTTAACTGGAGAAATTGCTAGAACAGGTTACCAAGAGAGGTTGGGGCATCTCCTTCTCTGGAGATATTCACTGCTTGGATGCAATCCTGTGCCACAGGCTCTAGGTGACCCTGCGTGTGCAGGGTGGTTGGACTAGGTGATATATAAAGGTCCCTTCCAACCTTAAGAATTCTATGATTCTATACTCAATATGTGTAAGTACCTCAGGGCAGAATGTAGGGAGGATGAGGTCAAACTCTTCTCTGTGGTGGCCAGTGACAAGACAAGGGGTACCAGGTGTAAGTTGAAACACAGAAAGTTCCAGGTCCATATGAGGAAGAACTTCTTGCCACTTACAGAATTTGTGCTGAGCTTTTTCTTTCTTATTTCATTTCACCTGTCTCTTTCTAAAGAGCAGACTTTAGATGTGTACTGCAAAAGGTAACGTGCTCACAGAGGTCAAAAGCAGGTCTTAAACAAATATGAAAGTAGTGAATTTGACATCTCTGGAGAAAGAAATTTAATTGAAAGCACTGGAAGTCCAGAAAAGAAGAAACCCATGGACTATTCTTTAATGTACCCCAAAAAAGGACAGGAAAATAATTCTTCTTATTGGGATGAGTAGGAGGTAAAAAGGTCACCACAGTCACCACAGTCACCACAGATTTTAAAAAGTCACATGAAGAAGAGTGTATGCAGTGGGCAGGCTTCCCATTCCCTGAAAAAATGCTCACAACGAGGCTTCAAAATGCATGTCCAGAAGAGCCCATGACTTGAAGGTTCTTTGTTCCTGGTCTGATCATTGCACCAAAACCCCAGATCACACAGCCCTACTAATACAGCTTGGGAACTGTCCTCACTGTTAAAAATCTGTCCAATGGATTTAGACCACAGCAAAATTTGATTTTCATCTCACTTAATGCTTTTAAGGTTTCACCAATTTTCACAGTTTAGCTCACACTGCCACTACCACCAAAGATCTGCAAAAAAACCATTTCCGGACTAGATCATCCATTTTACTTCATGTTCCGCAGGCAGATGCAGTGGCAAGCATGGTAAGGTGACGTTTAACAGAAGAATAAGAAACCTTCTGATGTTTCTTCAGCTCTCACAAAGGTTGCATTTTAGCATCTGAAAGATTTGCTTCAGGCTGTGGCTGTAAACAGCTTTAAAAGCTCAGGGGTAATTACAAAGGCTACAGAATAACACCTTATCTTCAACTGTACCACCATGCATGTAAAACTATATTGCCTGAAGACCTTATCAGTTTGGACAGAACTATAAGCTCTTAATTACTTTGTAAAATGCAATCTACCAAAACATAGCCTGAACAAAATAAAAGGTCTCTTTAGACAGCAAGGTTCCTACTCATGCAAGTATTTCTGTTAAGTCAAAGATCTTTGAGCATTGTAAACTTCTTATCAGATTAAACTAGTGGGAGAATTAAAGACACAATTAAAAACTACTGTTTTTATAAATATGTACATTCAGAATTAAACAATTAAGCTTGAAAAATGAATTGTTAACATATTTGCAGCAGGGGTGCTTCTTACCTCTATTAAAATAGCATTTTTATTTAAATTATAGGAAAAAAAATGCATCTTGCTAAAACAGAAATTTCAGGAATATCTAAACATCTGCAGAGCTAGAGCTTTCCTGGGAGTTCTGCTGGAAATCAGTCACAACTGATTGACTTGGTGGTGACTTTGGGGAAAAAAAATCATATTTTTTACCTTTTTTTAGCCCCTATCTTTTTCATTTTCATTAGCCCTTTTGCTAAAGATGATTTAACAACCAGGGAGAAACAAAATGTCCAAAGGCAGAAGCCATGGCGCCTTGCTCTGTGTGGGTCTCAGGAGACACAGGCAAAAGCCCAAGGAGCGACCAACCACCTGAGCACTCAGTGGCACCTTATTGCGTGTGTGAATTTCATGCCTTTCCGCCTTAGGGCTGGCCGAAAAGGAGAATAAAAGCACGACATACACAGCTGGTAGAAAGAAAAGGCATGGTATCTTCTGCCTCAGTGTTGCAGAAAAATTATGTCTAGCTGTTCATCTCTGAGACATGAACCAATGTCTAATACACATAAAGGCATATGCTTGTAGGACACATTCTTAAGGAGAACTACCTCATTGTCACTGCAATCACCCTCTTCCGGGACAAGGAAAGGAGGACCCTTTGGTGCATGTCCTTACTGGGCTGATGGTTGCGTGAGCTGCACCACGAGGGAGCCCTACAGCTGCTGGGTGACACAGCACGCTCCGTCCTCCCCACACACTGCAGAAACTCCTTCCCTGCCTCGCTGGGGCTCAGGCATCCACCCGCCCCCTCGCCTCCCGCCGCAGCTGGGCTACCGGGGTCTTGTGGGGACCTTCAGCCTTGCGCCAGGCTTCAGTAAATCCCCTGGCACATTAGTATTTCTCCAATGGCCTATGTATTTATTAACTTTTACTCACCTTACACCAAATGAAGAAAAATTAAAGGAAAAAATATTTTACAAGAGGAAGGAAACAGGGCAATCCTGAAAAGGGCCTTTGTCCCTTGTAGTCACTTCCCCAGGCAGAGCAAGCGGAGGGTATAAAGTAAAAAGAGAGCCAGGAGAGCTCCCACCCCAGCTCTGGGCAAGGCTTTCTTCCCCAGCCGGAGAACAACATGCCCAGAATACACCCTGTGTACAACGCTGCATGTGGAGTCGCTCCCTAACCTGAAGAATGTTTCTTAGAACTAGAAAGGGCGAACACGTAGCTGAAGCAACTCGATCTCAAACAATAGCTCCAGTAAAGCAGTTCATTAGAAAATGGAAATCATCATTCATTTAACCTTGGCTGTGCTTCAAATGGCATTCAGACTGAAAATCACGATTGCTAAACTTCCACAAAGATTTTCCATTCCTTCTGAATTTTTGTGCTGAGAACAGATTTTTACTTAGAGCAATATTATAGCGAGTGTGAAACCATGTTCTAAAGCTGGTGAAATCTTTAACTGTTTGGGGGGTATGCTGGAGCCTTTAAGCACAGATTGGTGCTTTAATCTGTTATAATCCTCTAAAAAGATTAGTTTCTGAAGGATTTTCATATTTTGGCACCCATCCAAGTTGTTATGACAGTGACAGTTTAATTAGAGAAAATTAAAGGAAGCTCCTGAGGAATAAAAGAAACCCCTCTAGAAAGGGCTTGGCGCAATCTGGAAAGATAGATGTGTTATGAAATCAGAACACTCTTGGAATCAATATTCTCTAGAAATGAATGGGATTATCACCATCTAGAAAGGCAAAGTCCATCCTCCCCCAGAAAATCACCATTGCACACGCGCTTCCTAAATAAATGCCAAAAAAGGGGATCAACTGGTAGCCGGTGTTGTTGGGGCACATGCAGACCTGAGGAGTGGAAAATACACAGAGCTGTAAGAGAGAAAGGGCGACCTCAGAGGTGTCAGAGTGCAAGGGAAAATGGAAAGAGCAGGAGGGGGGTGCAGAACAAAACCTGCATTAGGAAAGAAGAACGTGAAAATCAGGCATGAGATTTAACCTGTAACTTCATCTCATACAGCCTAAGGCACACTCTTTTTATTTTTATTTTTTTATTTTTATTACGGAATAAAAGCAAACACATGTTTCTATATGACCTGCTGAGGTCAAAGAACATTTTTGCAGCCTGCCATGCTGCAGCCTGCCATGCAAATAAAAAGCCAACAGTTTGTTTTTTTTTTTTTTTTGGCATGTGCTCTTAATATGGCTGTAGATAGCATAAGAAGGAGAAAGTTCTTAAGTGGGAAAAACTTGTCTAAGAAAGGTTCTTGAATAATATTTTAAAGTGTCTGAGCTCTATGTTCTTTAATCAGTAGAGAAAAAAATAAAAACAGGTATGGCAAAATAGCTAGGCAAGCACCAAGTGCAGAGACTGTTTTTTCTAAATTTAGCATGTCAGTCTAGTAGTCACATCTGCAGCGGACGGCATTTGTCTCTTAAATAAGCCCAATTCTTTCTCTTCTTAACCTTACAAGTAGTGTTCTTTCTCTTTCATTTTCTCTTTTACATCTCTATCTTTCTAAGTCTTTACATCACCAGGAAAAGTAGAGAAGTCACTCATTTTTAGTTATTCCTAGGACTGCTTAGTTTTCATCTTCAGTATCTGCTTCCGTACAAATGAATGATAAGGTGAGGTGTGTATTCCCTTGGAAATTCATCCAAACTTAATTTGAAAACAGCCAAACAAGGTCAATTTAAAGAAGCACAAAGAAACTCTCTTGAGAGTTGTGGCAAGAAATAAAATAAACACTGTTTCCAGACAGAGATAGGTGTTATGAAAACAAAGAAATGTAAGTAAGTGACATGGAAAATTTTTCTATCTTTTGACCCTCCCCTCCCAAAGCCTGAGAGGAGATCAGATCCCAGGAATGGGGCACTCCTCTGCATTTGTTTCAGGCCAGCTGTGAAATTTCAAGCCCCACAACTAGACTCATCTTGGTATAGGTTTTACAGGACGGCTTTCAGAGACATCTCAGATGTCAGTGTCCATCTGAAATATCCAATTAATTTAATCATCCACCCACAAAAAGGGAGGAGAGGGAAAGCCGAGAGCCTGTGTAGGTAATTAGAGACTTAATCTACCTTAACAATAATATAGTGTGTAGGAAAGGCGCATGAAAGTGAAGGATGTCTAATTCTAAGTTTGGGTTGCCAGTTCTCAGTTTCTCACAGCTTTTGAAAAACATGCTTTTCAGACTAAATGGAGAGTAAAACTGAACTGTCTCAAAAAAATAACCAGCCTAAATGTCAAAGCTGCCCGGGTATTTTTAGGCATGTAGTTTGAGAAGCCCAAAGGAGGCTTTAACTGCAGGATACCTGGGGAGAGTGGTGCTGCACAGACACCCCCAAACCTGCAGGGCACCTGGAGCAGCATCACCTTTGCCCTGGCTCCCCAGGTCTTCTGGTATTTCTACTTTTTACAGAAATAACGAGCTGAGGGATTATGCTTGCACTTAATGCAACAGCAGCTGCCTACCAAGGCTTGTGACCACCAAGGTCCAAAGTTTCTTGCCCTGGAGCTGAGCAGAGCCAATGGCGTGAATGGCTCCTTGGCAGCTGCAGGCCACAAGTCTCAGCAACTACTTTTATCCAGGACTGAGCCAAACAGAGGGCTGAGAACTGAAAGCCAGCATGGAATGAAAGCTCATATGTATGCAAGGAAAGCTCCTACTCCACAAAAAAAAAAAAAAAAAAAAAATGGGGAGGGAGTGATTGCACATGAGTAGAACAAACACAAAAACCCTAAAAACTCACCTTATAGTCGTACACTGAGTTTTCCATTCACTGGTTATTCATTAAATTCTGGAAAGGCTAGTGAGTTCTGTAAAGCTGAACTTCTTACAGTTACTTAAGAGAGAGATTCCTCTCCTATGTAGAAACTGGTGGAGGCAACTCTATTTTCTAACAGTTTGATCCGTAGTTACGTCATTGGACATTTAAGCAGAGTTAGAAAATCAAGGAGTTATTTTTGTCAAATACCCCTTCAGTTAAAAAATAGGATCACAGAGGTATCGGGATCACAGAGGCATAGCTTGTGCTTGCAATTTCTTGAGAAAAGAGAAATTTCAACATGCACCATAGGGTCCCCATTAGAAGGCCTTTCGAACTTCCCTTCATTAATGTTTGAAGCTCAAACACAAACAAGTCAAAAGAATCAGCAACGGAATTTACAGAGCTATTCAACCTTCCAGCCAGTAGCTTTAATAAATCCATTCAATGCAGACAACAACAAAACCTCTGTTAAAAGTCTAGCCAAAAACTGCAGTTTGATCCTTTTAAATCACAGACTCAGGTCATGTATGTAATTACACAGAAGGGAATTACACAGACAGTATCAAAGGCCTCTTACCTGTGGTGACAGATATGATCTTGGCTCACAGTCTCTAGAACATACTGAATTTCACTGCCTGGAGGCTCCTGTGTTCTCCTAATTGCCCTTTCATCCTAAGGGAGGTTAGAAATAATGGCTTCTAAAAAGTTATTAAAGTAAATGAGCCTGAAAGCATAACCTGAGAGAAGCTGCCTTTTTCTTCTGCTGATACTGATGTTCTGATGTACTGATACTGATGTACTGATACTGGTGTTACGGATACTCCAGACTAAGTGCACATACCTGTAATATACATCGTTCACCATCTACTCCAGAAGCAGTAGAGGTGTTGAGGGCCACTTTTCTGTTCTGCATGTGTCCTGGCAAAGGCAACTAACACAGCACTCGGCAGTTATTAACTAGTGTTAGAAAGGCTGGTGTTACCCACATGTATTTTGCTGTTCCCAGGCTACGTGGCAATACATTCCTACAGCCCCAGAGTTTGGCCCTTGGAAGCATCATCCAGGGGCAAGGAGATGAAATATGACTGGAAATGTGAACAAATGAGCATATGGGCATTTGCTTGTGGTTGGAGACAGCAATAGCTTACATATGGAATTAACTTTCTGAGCAGCTGCTCAGAAAAGATTAATTCAATATTATGTGACATTCAGAACAATAAAATCTGTAGGAGGGAGATGAAGGGTTGGCAGCACACATGAGGGGAAACAATAACAACCCAATTACTGCTGTAAATGGGCAAATTCTGTAGGGTTTTAGTATTGGATCAAAAATGCACCCTATGCACCCTTGATCCCTCTTTTCCTCATTGTATCTCACCGCAAAGGTCAGTTCTTTCCCCAAAAGGGGTAGGAATCAGCTGCTTGACCAAAGTCTTCTAATCTTCAAGCAAGTGCAGATAATTATATTTCAAGCTGCAGCTGAAGTTAAGGGCAAGTTTTATCCAGTTGTTCATGTTCGATGTATGTTAAATGTAGACCTTAGTATTCAAGGGAAACTAAAGTTGACTAGCAAATCCCTTCTCCAACTTGCCTTTGTTCTCCAGGTCTATGCAGAAATACCAAGTGACAAGGTATTAGACAAAAGAAATTGTTTGTCAAGTTAAAATGTTAATTCATATGTTTCTAATATTGATCCTCTATTTCCAAAGTTGACCTGAGTTATGTGCAGGTCAGTTGACCTAGTAATGGGATATATTATAGATAAGAATTCAGGCAAGCTACAAGAATGGAGACTTCTATTCAGATTTGGTATGGAAGCCTATTTCTGCTAAAGCTGTGACAATGGCATCGGTGACCTTATCCTTTGGGATCAAACATTTACCCTTTATGATTTACATCCCTTCACTCAAACCTGTTTTAAATATGAAGGAGGAAACATATCAAATAGATCAAATACTCATCAGTTTAATCAGTTTTTAAATTATTATTATTAAAAAAATGGCAGCCTCATCCAAAACACATTTCAGATTTCATTTCCCAAATTTGTAATTTGACTGGAGCAAACAGATTCTGTCTATAGCAGAAAGCCATTGTCTTCCAAGAGCATAAGAGACAGAGAAAGTCTCATTGAAATTATATCGAAAATATCCCAACCTTTTTAACTTAAACTGGTGTCTTGTCTCTTCTGAATTACAATACTCAGCTTATGTTTTCTCATTGTCGATTTTCATATACGCAGTACCTCTTTCCAGAAGGCATATGCAGTGAGAAGACCCTTGGTATGTGATAGTTTGTCACCAGCATTTGGATGCCATCATGAGATGTTATGGCTAGCAGAGGCTTGCAGAGGTGCTGAGTATCTGGCCCTGGGCCCAGGGGCTAAGTGTTTCAGGACAATGTTACATCAGCAGAGGCTATAACAAGATCAGAGGCAGCACTGCAATGCACATAGTAATGTTGCCGTTCAAGCGGCGTGGCGACCTGGTTCAGGAACGGCACGGCGACCACCCCCAGGCCGCTCGGGCCAACAGCACGCTGACACCAGTGTGGTAGATGGTAAATGGCGTTTATTGATGGGTAACAAGGTGTTATATAGCTAAGGTTTACAATGTCACATCCGTCTGCTTACATCATAAACTAAACGCTATTGGCTATTAGGGGCTCTACCTTTCCGTACAGCGCGATATCTTCCGGCCGCCGGACCCTAACTATCTGTAACAGTGTAAACTGCTTCATTTACCAACAGTATGCATTAAAGCTAAAATACTGTTGCTCAGGAAACTTCATTGACTTTATTTTCATCCGTAGCTGATGGCTTGTCCTGGACGATGCAGGCCAAGTGTCCAGCGTGAAGGCAATGGATTAGTATTGCCTGGGTGGGAGTTAGTGCTTGCATGGGGCCTCACTGAAATAAATATACTCCTCCCCACGCAGAGCTTATCAGGGGATTTAAGCCTCATCATTTATGGGCAACATGATAGCAATAGCTTTAACAATTATTTTGCAAGCAAAGCAGAAATCCTAACAGTGCCACCAGCATTGCCAATGGATTTTTGATTGCATTAAAAATTAGGTGCAGTACCATGAAGCAGAAGTGTCTGCCTTTTCTTCTGCACTGCATTCTGAGGGACTGCTCAGCGCTACCAAGGCAGGACACAGCAACATAACACAGCTTGCCCCTCTGCAAGGCCGCACTCGTGCAGGCAGAGCAGGGAGCCTCAAAGGTCAGCGCTTTATGAGTCTGTCTTGTAACAGATGGTTATAATCAGCTTTTACTGGTTAGCACAAATGAACAGCAATGTTTACATTCTTAGCATCCTCTAGATAACATCTCATGTAAACAGAAGTAAACTGCATATAAGAAATGTTTTAAAATGTATTTAAAGGACCCGCATCTACTTCAGCATTCCTCTCTCAGACTCTGAGCATGACTTCTTGCATATCCAGAGTTCAAGGGGCCCCAAGTTTGAGTCCAGCTGGATTAACCAAATCAGATTCTGCTATTAGCACTGCCAAGCACTGGAAATGACAGGATGTGGAGTATGTATATTGCCCTCCATAAACAAAGAAACTGCCAGAGTAACTATTCTTGCTGGATTTGTGCAGTATATTTGATTCTAAAATAAGAATAACCTCTCTTTGTTCCTTATAGGAAATAAATACAATAAGATTAGGAGGTCTCAGTGACTATCCACTCGACCAATAGCATGCTTTGTCAAAACCAGATACTCTAAAAAATGAGCTGCTAATATTATAAGTGTCATCAGAGTTGAGACCTATCACATCGTTTATATTTTAAACACGTAACAAAAATGGTTAGGAGATCAAACTTCATACTATTTATATCAGAGAAATGCATTTCTTTTCATAACACAATTTCATAGCCCAGTGCTGGTTCTACTCTACAGAAGGATTTGCTTACTTTGAAAGAAACTTACCTGTTTCCCAGAAAATTGCTTTGCACAATTTCTGCAGTGAGCAGAAGGAACTCAGGGGTCCTGGGCTAGACAATAATTATTTTTATTTTTTGTAGGAGTGTCAAAATAGTACTTTGTTCTGTGAGTTAGTGCTCTTACTTACTCTGCTTCGTTCTCATCCCTCCAGCCTGCAAGGAGGGAGCTCCTTCCCCACGCCACCTGATCCTCGCCGTATAGCCCTGTTCAGGTGTTAAACACCAGTGGCATTACTTGAGCGTGGTGGAGGCTTCCTTGGCCTCTTCCCTCACTCAGACGACAACATCAATAACAGTCACGATGGTTGGGGGACATGTTATGGACTCTGGAGAAACAAGGGCCAGTTGAGTATGTGCCAACCAAAATTTGGTTGACATGCAAAAATGACTATAAGTCAATCATCTTACCCCATAAACATGGGGGCAGCCCAAGAACCTGGTGATCTCTCCTTGCAAGGCAGTGGGCTAAATGCTAGGATCTCCCCTTGAGCAGAGGTGTCTCTCAGGATTACTCCCCAAGGTTGAGAGATCCTCTACAGCTACAGTGGTAGGATCTGTGGCAGGTGAACATAGCATGCAAAACTTTCTGGCACTTCGTTAGTTTTAATAATTTTTATCCAGGTGTTATTTTGCACATAATCCCTTAGTCCCAAATGTGGGACTAAGACTGGATCCAACCGCACCCAGGTTCCTTTGAGAAGGAGTTTGGAAAGCAAGGGGCTCCACTCTGCACTCCGTGACTCAGCAGGAGGGTCTCCTTGGCAATTTTGTATAAACCTATCCTCCATGCAGCATGCAGCAGTGACATCAAGCCTTGTTAAAAACACTGTCCCTGTCAACAGTAACATGTTTATATTACTGTTTCTCTCCTACTCATTGTTAACACAGCCCCATTTCCTTTGCTGTGATTGAAAAAAGGGTAAAGATCAGGAAACTCAACCTTTTGGATTTCCTTTAATGTATTATGGGAAGATGTGACTACATGAAAGAGACATAAACTATGGGGCTTTGTTGCAGCAGGAACCCCTTTCCATTTGTGCAGAACAGCACGTCTTGTCTGCTGCGAGTGACATTAAGATCCATAGGCAACTGGCAATATGATTTTGTTACTGAAGTCAAGAAACTGAACCCTCTCCCCCACAAAACAGGGTGTTAACATCAGGCTCTTTAAGATCTTTTGGCTTCTTTTAGCCATTAACAGTTTTTTATCCTGATTTCTAATGAATTTTTGGCTAACACTTCAAATATCCTAGGGAATGCAAGCTGAGAGCACAAAGCATGAGACATTGTTTCAGCCAGGAGTTTGTTCAGAAAAACATGCATTGACCAAAGCAACTGCTCCTGAGTTTCTCAGAAAAGGAAACACCCAAAGATGCTGTTCTCAGAAAGAGAGGGGTGGGCTTGAAAGGAGGAGTCAAGCTCTTTTTGCAAGCTGAAGAAGCTGAAAAGAATGTAAAAATCTGATTTTAAAAATGCTTTCTGATTTACACTTCTATCCTCTTCAAAAATGACATAACACTGATATCATCAAAGTTTTGGTTTCACACACAAAATGATTATTTATGATACAAATTTCACCACAGTGGAAGCACTGAATTAAGCTCTGGAAATTCTTTTTCAAGAGCATGCAAAGAATTCACATTACTGGAAGAAGATTTTTTTTGTAACATACAAGGACAACACAAGCTGAAAACATGACAAATTTTGATTTCAATCTTATCTTTCCATATATAGCCCTTATAGTCCTCCTTTGGGTACTGGAGCAGTGGATGAAACAGGATGGACCGTTCTGTCAATCCAAGATGCATGATCGCACCGGCTTGAGAAGAGAGCACTTGTTCATATGACAGTCTGTAAGTCTGTCATCAACTAAGTCTCCAACAAGATGCTGCCTCTCAACCTCATTCAACAATGTACCTTAATGATTTTTTCTTTTTTTTTTTCCAAATCATTCTTAGGATTATTATTATCATTACTGATAATCATATTACTATGATAAGTATTACTATTACTATTGCTATAATTTGCAGGAGCCACTAGCCATTATTTCTACAATATCGGATATTTCTATATCTAATAACAATATATTTCCATGTATAATAACAGTATTTCTACAATAATAGCCATTATTTCTGCAGTAGCTCTGGAGCTTAAAGCACAGTGACCAGTAGGATATCCTAAATATGTGCAGAGTAGCATATGTATTTCACTTGCAAGAATGTCATTAATCCTTTAATTTTTCTGAATTTGTTTTCTGTTTTCAGAACATGGAATTACTGTGTTTTCCAAATCACATCCAGCTGGTGTGATGACCAAAAGCAATCCTTTCCAGGACAGAGGACTCTATCCTCTGTGATATCCATCTTCAAAACTCCTGTAACGCGTCTTTTTAGAAATGGATCTAAATGTGTTACACCACTTATCTTGCTGGAAAATTGGGCCAATAGATGCCACATTACCTAACCTGAACTGTAGTATAAATACTCCATTAGCACAGACATAGACAGCTATAGATTTACACAAACTGAACTGAGACCTTTTCTCATCACAAGCAGATGATCCTACTTTGTCTCAGACTATTTTGAAATCTGAGATAACCATAAAATATCAGACATATCTCGTTTAGGCCATGTCCTAATATAGCTTAGTTGTTTTCAAGTAAAAGTTCTTTGTTTTTTTTTTCCAGAGTCACCACAGATGCAGATTCCTAAAGCACACAGTGAATAACTTTCCTCAGTTCTTTTTATCACACTGCCCATTTATCATTTTCTCAGAAAGGTAGGTGCAAAGGCATGCATTTTGTAACAATGATAAAGAAACAGTATTAAATCCACTGCTCTAAGTTTCAGCATATGGGGGATTAGAAAAGTAAAGAAATAACATTCCTCTGTTTCTTCTAACAAATGCTTAAGCCCCCAAGATACTCTGAAAAGCAGATAAAGGCTCCATTCATCATTTCCAGTGCACTTTAATTAAAGCGGACAACCATTTAAGTGTTTTGAAAAATTCCATGTTCCTTAAGGTCTGACAATATTCATTCTGAACTTTGGTCAGGAAATAAAGTTTAACTACGGGCAAACAAAAAGTAAAGGAAGCCACATTCTGTGATCAGCTGGACATTAAGCAGGCAGCATTAGCTCAGTCTATAATCCCACATTAACGAAATAACAAAAGGCAGGACAAGTCAACAGTGATTAAAATAAATACAGGTAAATATTTGACAGACTTACATAGTAACATTAGTGGCGGGTTTATGTTAATACAGACCACATATGCCTGCAAGCTTTCTTATATTAGAAGTAAGCCACACATGTTATAGAAAGACAAAATTGCATTCTTAACATGCACATGACTTTCTTACTAAAGAAAAAAAAATTAGACATGCAGACATATAAATCTCTCTTCCTGTGGAAACAGTGGAGACTCCAGTAGTAATAGCTCCATGTCAGGCAGTTTTGATTCTGAGTCACATCCTGGAGAAATGAGAAGTTCCTAAAAAAACATGTTCCCTGCAACTGTACTCCCTCTAAACCACCGGGCACAACTTCAGAAAGGTGACCGAAGAATAGGAAATGAATCAGTTACTCTTCTTTCACAAGGAGTTTTATATCGATTTCAGAGTTTACACTTGTCTTCCATACCAATGGAGAGGTCCATTCATATGCAAGGATTTACTTTTCTTCTCCATGCATTAAAGCTTTGGAAGAGTCCTCTAAAATTTAGAAGGAGTGGAAAAGAAGATACGGTCTTCCAGCAAAACCTACTAAATAGCAAAACCTACCAAACTACTTTTCTCAAGGTAAGATCTCATCGTCTTTAAAGCGACTCCTGTCCAGGCATTTTGTGGAGCTACAACTACATTTTGTCAAACAGTTAAAGAATATAGCAGCCTTCTTGCAGGTGTGTTCTGAAATGCAAATTTTCTTGAACCAAAATAGTTCTGATTTTTTTCCAGAGTTTTAACAGTCTGATTCATTCTGACATAGAATTACTTTCTTCTAAAACAGGAGGTAACAAATTCTACTTATTTTAATATTGAAACTCATCACAATTAAAAAGATTTGACACAATATTCTCATTATTAATGAAGAACCCTGATTAAGCACCCTACTACATACTCTGAGGATCATTAAATAAATTGTGTGAACTGATGCATTTCATTCCTCATTTTCCCAAGCTGTGAATAAATAAAAAATGAGGAACACCACAGTGTGCACCCAATCTAGTAGTATTAAAGGGTCTTAAATGGCTCTTTTTCTTCCTCAGTCCGATTAATCTATATATACACTCAGGAGATTTCAAGCATGAACTGTGCAAGGGCATATCAGGTTCACACTGCTGCCATAGTTTGTCAGACGGTGATAAACAATTTGTTCTGTGTCACTAACAGCATTTGTGACACTGTACTGATAAGTAGACCCATGATGTGATTTATTCTTGGAACAGCTGAAGATTAAATTCCAGCTATGTTACATCCTTCATACAGAGACATTTGTAAGTTTCAGCCAGATTTCTGAAAAACGCAAGGAGATGCAGAAAGATGAAAAAAGAAAAAATCTGCAGAGACACAGCACCACACAGGCCCTCACAGACCCCAAGGCATTTGGCAGTCAGCTTATGTTGGCTAAGAATCTTCTGCATGACAGGGAACATATGGCTTTTACCGCTAAAAAAGTTCTAGAAAAAGCCTATCTGCGAATGAAAATTAAACCTCAGGCAACGTCATTTGGTAAAACACAAAGGGAAGGAAGGACAATTTTATAACTGGCAAGAGCCAAAAGAACCAACAAAAGTTGTTACTGGAGGTGGAAACCGAAAATTACAAGTAATGGGAGACAATGTTACTGTAGTGGGCCATACAGCCCAAGCTTGCAGAAATTCTTTCAGAGTAAAATTGCTCACATTAAAAAAGAGACAAACAAACAAAAACTCATTCATGTTTCTAAATATGCCCTTCCTGTTGGGTGTGTTTTGCAGTTTCATGGAAGAGCATCGTCTCAGAGGCAAAGAAGAGTTTGGGGATGCAGCAAGGCAAATCTTGGGGTACGGTGATCTTTTTAATCCTCACCTTGCCTTGAACCAATTTCTCCTAATTGTTCAGAATTGTCAATTTGGGGTTAAAATTTCTCATACTTTTTCACTCTGCAGTTTGTCAGTCTCCGTCAGCCCCTCCACAGTGGTTCAGGTCTTCTGGATTTGCAAGAGGTGGACGGAAAAGATTGAGGGCTTGAAGAGCATTGAGGGCAGGAGACAGAACAAAAAGGTGAAACACTGTGTGGTCATCTTTCAATTCCTACACTCCTTCCCAGGCATCCACTTCAGCAATTGTTGGAGGCAGAAACTGAGATGGAGATTTGGTCTGACTCAATTCAGATCTCATGCAGATCCATTACACTTTTGCTGTCTTTTGGAAAAAAAAAATTTATTAAGATGAAAATGAGAAGTCACCATAAAGCCATTAACAACAAGGTTTAAATTCCTTTTTTTTTTTCTGTTAGTGCTGGTGTTTTCTTTCTTGTACAAAAAGCCCTTCTAGTGCTCTGGTTCTCAAATAAATCTTTCAATTTTTTTATATGGACATATTACATTTGGAGATGGTAAAAACTAAAACTGAAGTCATATAAAAAACGTCACTGCCCACTGGCAAGAAATTTCCACCACAGCGCTTAGGAACTTTTCCTAATCCCTGAAATTAAGTGCTTAAAAACAACAACAACAGAAAAAGAAACACTCAAATAAATTGCAACTGAATAACTGAATTACTTAAATCAGAAAATACAGCTGTCCTTAGCAGTGTTCTTTTATTGACACTTCAGTTTCTATTAAATAAAATATTAAACAACAAAAAGCATCTGGAGAAAGGACTTAAATGCAAGAAGAGGTGTTTGGAACATTATCCTAACCTTACTCCGCAATACCAGGTTCAAACACATCAATTTTGTAGTAGGTAAATTTTAATGCATTAAATATTTCAGAACCTTTCCATAAGGGTATCATAGGACTGTTTATGAGTAATAGGTAGGGCTGAACTACCTCTAGAAAGCCCAGTCTCAACCTTGCTCAGAGACAAGCAAGAAATTAGTTAGTGAGGCAAAAAGTACTATTCACCTCTTAGTGTATTTTTCTTCGTGTTTGCCATGAAGAACATTCAACCAAATGAATCAATGAAGAACATTCAACGAAATACCAGTGAAGATGAAGGATAGTGCCTTTGTAAAAAAAATGTGATAACTCTGTTGCTTGGAGTCAAATCCTGGTCTCCCCAGAATTTTTTTTAAATCCCCCCCCTGCCATGCTATCCTTTGTGTCATTACTGCACAATGAAACTGCTGTCATTGCAAGGCACTTATTTGCATAAGTAAGTGCATTGCATTGCATTTATTTGTGACAGATCTTGAATGCAGTGTGTTTTAATTGGCTTACAGATATCACAAATTTTGTAAGGCAGACTTTGTCAGCTGAAGGATGAATACAGCAGGATGACGGTCCGGCTGCAGCAGTACCTAGAGACAAAGCGATGAGCAAAATGGTAACTCCCATGGAAAACACAGCAGTTCCCATATAACACTGCAGCTGGAAATATTTGCAAGAGAATGTTACATCCACACACGTTAATGAAAGAGCAATACAGAGGTGATGCCCCCTCCTGTACTAACTAACCCGCTGGGCCTCCCTCACAGGGAGCCAAGGGAGGTGCAACGGTGCAAACCAATGTCCCAGGTCTCCCATCTGGGAAAGGTGTGACGGCTCAATGGGAAACAGTTCTGTCATGAAGAAGCTGTCTGATAGATGAGCAAAACAAACCCTGTACAAGGATAATTCAGTCTTATGTGACAGAACCCAGGAAGTCTCGGAGCTACACAATGGCTGAAGGCTAGAAAACTACAAGCAACCAAGTTACCACAATTTTTACCAAGACGTTACCCTGCTTGTTAATTGTGGTAACTGCATGCATGTTCTACATGGCAAACATGAAGTAAAATACACTATTATATTGATACATTTTTCCTCACCAGAGCATAGAGGGCTCCAACAAATAGACAGTTACCGCATCTGACAATTGGTAGTTCGTGAATCTGGAACTGCAAAGCTTTTGTTTGCAATAATTTCCTGCAGTAGATTTTAAAAGTGGGAAAAGTTCAGGGAAATACATACCATTTAATAAATGCACAAATATAGGTTTTGCAATTTACTTCAATAAAAAAAAGAAAAAAAAATGGACCTTTGCAAATAATATGGGTTTGACTTTTAACTAGAGAGCCCTAATATGCCATTTGTTATAAATATAACAAGAAGGTATTTGCAAGAAAAACTACCTAGATTTTGAGGAATAACTGGTCATAAAATACTGAGGCAGAAAACTGCTACTACTACAAAAAAGCAAATGTAGGCCCCCAGGAATGGAACATAGCATGGAAACCTGAGTTGTCTTACAGAACAAACATCAAAGCCATTCTGAAGACATGGAAAATGTCTTCCTGATGGAAGATCTACCATCATTTATAAGAAGATAAAGCTATTTATTAACATTCCTCCTAAATCTACGTAGGATTCCTAGTTCCACTCTGGGCTTTGTGAAATATTGCTTTGCTGGCCTATAGAAGAGAAAATTCAATAATAAAGTCCCTGAGGCAGCTAAAAATATTGTTAGCCAACTGTCCAGCTTACCAATGACTGGCCAGGTGCCTTGCAAATAGCCTCATGTCCTTCTATTGCTAATGGATGAAAAGTTGCCCGCTGAGTCATGATTAATGGCTTCTTTGAAACATAGAGAAACTACAACAAGATCAACAATAAGCTGCTGGCAGTTGTGCTTCCACGTCTTAAATTCCAACATTGTAGCCAGATTGGATATTCAAGAAAAAAAGGAAATGGAATCATGAAATCCCAGAAATGTCACAGCAAATGCCAGTAGGCATACTGAAACTTCACAGGGACAACTTACTATTAATTGATTCCTTACTATTCCTTACTATTCCTTACTATTAATTGATTCCTCTGAATTTATGGAGATTCCACAGCTAATAAGGTAGATAAAGGATGAGGATTACACATTAAAAGAAAAAAAAAAGAGAGAGAGAAAAAAAAAGACAAAAGCAAAGCACACTGTATTAGAGTTTCTGAAAGATGATAAACAGAAGCCAGATATTGACAGATATTCAAAACCAGTTTCCAGCACAACAGCTGCTCAGCTAACACACTCAGTAACAGGCAGTCGCAGGTGGATGCTTACAAGAGTGTTAACCTCAGTTAATAGTCTCAGGCAGGAGAATCCATCATGGAAAAAGAGATTCAAAGACCCAGGATGGCATTTAGATGTGCATGAAAAAACATGCAGTCTCTGTGTTTGTAGGAATGCAAAATGGTGGATATTCAGATATTGGATGTTGCCCCAGAGGAGACCCTCTTCACCCTCTCTACCTCACTGCAGGGCTTCTCCTCTTTTCCAGGTTGTCCCAAGCCCATACTCTGTGTTGTCACACTTGCTGTCCTACTTGGATCACTAGTGCAAGGGTCTACAGTACAACAATAAGTGGAGTTCTGCTTTCAAATTTTATATTTGCAAGTGTGCAGAGAATTGGACCTGAGCTCCCCATCCAGTCATAGAATCATACAATGCTTAAGGTTGGAAGGGACCTCTAGAGATCATCTAGTCCAACCCCCCTGCACACACAGGGTCACCTAGAGCACGTGGCACAGGACTGCATCCAAGCGGGTTTTGAAGATCTCCAGAGAAGGAGACTCCACAACCTCTCTGGGCAGCCTGTTCCAGTGCTCTGTCACCCTCACTGTTAAAAAAAATTTTCCTTAAGTTCCTGTGGAACTTTTGGTGCTTCAGTTTGTGGCGATTACCTCTAGTTCTGTCAGTGGTCACCACTGAAAAGAGGCCATCACCATCCTCTGCACTCCCTCCCTTGAGGTACTTACAGACACTGATTAGATCCCCTCTCAGCCTTCTCTTCTCCAGGCTGAACAGGCCCAGCTCCCTCAGCCTCTCCTCATAGGGCAGATGTTCCAGGCCCCTGATCATCCTTGTAGCCCTGCACTGGACTCTCTCCAGCAGCTCCACATCCCTCTTGTACTGTGGAGCCCAGAACTGGACACAATACATTGGTGGCAATGAGCCACCACAGAGAGGATCTCAAACCAGATTCAGATTTACCTGTTTGCTTTCAGCATAAGCATTACAAATTCTTCAGGCTCTGGTAAAAACAGCATCTTGCATATTTTTTCATTATTTTTCTTTTTTATGAATTATTAAGTCTCCTTCTCTGCCCGAAAAAGGAGGGCAGAGTAAAAATGGGCATCTAACAGTTTGCTTAAGTGGAATTTTAAAAAATACCATTAAATGAGTATCGGCTACTCCTCCCAGTTTCGTGTCATCAGCAAACTTGCTGAGGGAGCACTCTGTGCCTTCATCCAGGTCATTGATGAATAAATTGAACAGGACTGGACCAAGGACTGACCCCCAATACTGGCTCTCAAGACGTTTCTCCAGCCAGCATTCGCTCTAGGGTCTTGCTTGCCCTGTAGGCACTGCAGTCACCAAAGGCTTGTCCTAGCTCTGCTCTCTGTGTGGTCTTCTGCTTGAGTGGTATGCACTTGATCAAAAAAACATGGTCAAAATTAACTGTAAAGACCATGCCTACATAAAAGCATTTTTTCTCAGCTCCAGAACAATGAGGCTTGCTAAGATAACTTGTAGGCAGAGTTGTGGCAAGCCCTTCCAGAAGATATCTTTCTTTTGTCACCTCAGATGGCTTTCTTTGCCAGGTGTGTTCACTCTCTGAGTTGAAGAAAAGGAAACACATGGAGTAACACTTAACAGCTTCTTGAAGGATATTTAAGTGCTAAGAAAAAGATGATTTTCATATATTTTTAGTGAATCTGCATCACACTGAAACAGCACAATTTTCAGGTAGAAGAGAATATTTCCTTCACGATTTTAACTAAGTATTAGAATTTCTCTGTAGCTTAGGGTGAGTACTCCATCTGCCTAGTAGTACTCCATGCCCCCAGTAGGTATTGCACACAGCCATGAAATGTTACAACACTGCTTACATCTCTGACTGAAAACGGGAAGTTGTGTTGTTACTTGGGCATAAACCTGAAAGGCAACAAGACCATGTAAATGCTGCTTTGCATGGAGAAAGACCCAAGACAGTCAAGTTTTGCCAGGATGGGTTTGCTCAATCTGCACGCCTGATCTCCTTAGTTTCTCTGTGCAAACCTCTTTGGACAGTGACTATGTGAAGCCAGATGGTTAATCCCAACCAGCATGCCTCATCTCACTCCTAGTTCTTCCTCAGTTTCTCCAACTCTGGATTTGGAGAACTAGTATTTCCCACTGTAATGCTTTGCAATTAAAGAAGAAAGAGCAGACCACAAAAACTATTACCTTGCTTTTAGAACAAGTTCTTCTAAAGGTCATTTGTTACACTTGTACTGCTGATTTTATCAGTAAGCAAGCACGTTTGGACCACAAGACAGCAAGAAACAGCAAATAAAAGCAATGCTAGGAGATCGCTTTTTAGAAAATAGCTTATCATCCTACAACCTCTATTTAAGATTCATTGCATAGTATTCAGATGGCACATTTGAGCCCTTATCTTTTCCTTTTCTTTTGTGCTAAGACATTTAATGCAAATAAAAAAATAAAGGTCCTCACAATCCCAAATTAAGCTTTCAAAGAAGTGAACTAAAACTACAGCTGCTCTGAGAATAGGTGATGCATATCTAGGATAATAATATGGAAGCAAATGTCAATACCACAATAGTATGAAACGGTGTGTTAAAAGTCTGTGACTTGGACACCCTGACTGGAGAATCGACAACCTTCAAGCAGGTGCAAGTAGGATAAGGTGAAATGTGCCTGCAGGATAAAGCTCTTAAACATGCTCTGAGAGCATTCGTGCATTTAATCAAAGTGGTTCATTCTGCTGAATAACTCCCATGGTCTGAGGCACACAAAGTAAGTACACATCTCCTTTTCTACTGCTCTAGCATTCAAGACTCATTAAAAGACAGCATATGAGATGTTGCAAATAAAATCACATATTACAATCTGTTTCTACTAACAGAATGCCATTAATTTCACATATATACCAAAAGAGAATAGTTTAAAAGGAAATTGAACCATCATGTAGTGATGTAGCTCATTAGCAGCGAGAAGACAAAGGCACACTCAAGCAGCAAGAAATTAAACTACGAGGAGCTAGAATAATCAATACCTTGTGGGCCTGGAGTCCAAGGCATGATTTAAAGTGGAAATCACAGTAGTGAGCAAAATAACACCGCAAAACATTAAAATTGTGTAAGATCTGGGGAGTGTTGCTCAGATATTCCAGATTTCAGCAAAAAAGCATTCCATGCCAAGGCATCAATCAGTTTTTTGATCAGCTCTCCAAATAGGGTATCAGAACCTTTTTTCTACCCCCAAAAGACTGGGATCCTCCTACAGAGCAGACACATTACTTCGTTATTACTTGTTTTGTAACAAAAGCTGAAAGAGGATGGAGGATTAGACGAGGGTTGGGCAAAATCTGAAAGATTTCTCAGTAGTTTGGTAGTGAGTTTTCTGGGCCATGGTAGCCACTGGGGCTCCGTTGATATTTTATTACGGCATCTTAAGTTGTTCTTAGCTAAAGAAGACAATGATATACAATGGCATTCTTTGATGTCAAGTGAGATTCTGGAGAATGAAAAAAAATAAGTAAAGGAAGAAGGATTTCTGTGCATACAATTGCCATTATTAAATATACAAACACATTTGTGTGAAAAACAGAAAAAAAAGAGGTACCAAAGCAGACCTTCAGAAGCTGTTTAAGTTGAGACAAAGTGATCACACTGCTGTGAGCCCTTGAAATTGAGGCCAAGGGATTAAATTGGATGCAGGAAAAGGAAGAATGGTGAAGGAGGGAAATAAGAAGCTACGCAATGTGTTTAGGATTAGAGTGTAAAAGCCCTTGCCTTGTCTAGAAGAAAAAAAAAGATTGAAAAGAAGGAAAAAAATGTTAAATTTCTGTGAACAAACCTAATCCAGCAGAACAAATGGAGCACATGTGTATTTGCATCTCTGACTCTACTGAATGACAATCACAGGCATTCCAAGGAGCACACCAATGCAAAGGACAGAACTGGTAGCTGATTCCTCATTTTTGAAGCCCCTTGCAGTTTCACACACATAATAATTTCATTGGAAGCAAGATAGGTTGGTTTTGTACATACTAGTCCAATTTTAAGATATACAATTTTAGGATTTTTAAGATCAGAAACAGTTACCGGGAGAACAAACAGAGCAGAAAAATGCTGCAAGATAAGTTCTCAAAGGGAGCAAGTAGATGGGAACAATGGGCCATTTTTCTCAAGTATAATTTAGCCTTTTAGAGAGGAGTTGTGATCAAGAGTGAAAGTGCACTTTCTGCATTCCCCAACACCAAGAGTCAGATACGTGAGCAGAATCAATAAAACACCCACACAGCGTTGTTGCAAAGACCAATGATTTATATGAAGGGAAGGCTGATTCAAGCAAGAATAATTTTGGGAACCTGTGGCAGCAACTAAGTACATAAGCAATCGGGGTCATTTTCCCACAGATCTTTCTCATGCGTGGATGGGAGAAAGAAAGAGAAGTTAATTCCTGAGCTACAATAGGGAGAATGTGGTGAATTAAGGAGTAGGAGTCTGAATTCCTAGAATTTGTTGGACTACGACTAACTTGTCAAGAAGCTCATTCTTACTACTCTATTATTGCAAGGCAAATTGGAAACTTGCAGTATCTGAGATAAGTAAGTACTTAACTTCTCTTCTGCATTTTGCTTAGCAGGCAAGTTTCATAGGAAGGATTTTTACCCAGAAAGAAAGGGATCAAACTATTTTTTTTTGTAAGAATCTATCGTTTCATATGATATAGAAGTTCATTCACATTTAAGCAGAGAGATTTTGGGACAGCAGTAGACCTCTAGATGCAGGTATGGCTGACCCAAGCCAAGTAATTTCAACTCAAATTTATATAAAACATATATGACAAATGACATCAGTGTGCCTTAAGCAGATGGATAACATTCATCCCCCCTTAACACACGGGCATAGAAATGCAAGCACTGAGTGATTTGCCCAAGGTCAAACAGTGAGTAGACATGGAAAAGGGGTGGTGTAGAGGAGGCTTCTGACTCCAATCACATGGTTTCTAACTTCCCAATTCTTTTATAACTTCTGTCCCTTGAATCTCTTGCCATACCAATCCTCGTCCTTTGTTCCAGTAAAGACACATCTTCCTGTGGAACTGCAAAGTGGATAAAATCATTAGGCAAGGCACTGGATGGACAGTGTCTAAACATCTGGTGTCTGGTAACACTGGACATCTTTTGATATCTGGGGAAAAAAAAAAAAAAAAAAGAGCTACTGCGGCTCTTGCCAGAAGCTGCCTTTCATTACAGGAATGAGGTTGGGTATTCCAGGCTCCTCTGTGTTACCCACTGAGAACTGGCATACGCAGATTATACAGAGAATGAGCTACCACAGCTGTTCTTCTACCGATATATCAGCCCAACAGTGGGAAAACCTCCCAGAATAGTCATGATGAGCTAAATCTACCCTTAGCATAACTCCAAGGCAGGCAGCAAGAGCAATTATGAAAACAATCCTCATGGGAAAGGTTAGTGATGAAGGAATACAAACTGAGCAGTATACCTTCTCATTTTGTCTTCTCTGCAGTCCATTCAAATCAGAACAAAACTCTTTTCTCTGTTTTCACTTGTATTTTTCAAGCAAGTTTTGCTGCTCCTGCTGTGTTTGCATGTACTAACTGGAAGAAGTAATGAGCTGAACATCACTGTTCTCCGAGTTTTCTCAGTGGTCATATAGAAGAACCAGGGAACAATCTCCAAGAACTTTACAAGAGCTTTGGTTCCTCTGGAAAGCTCATAGTCAACAAAGACTTTGTATGGCAATTCTGCTAATAAAGTAGGGTCCTGCTCCAGAAACGCAGAAATACTCTAGTTCACACAAATCACTAATCCCATGAGCAAATCCAAGACATTTTTGAACAATTCAAATCCCAACTGTAGTATTGCATCCATTCATTTTATGTCCTTATTTTGAGGCAAACTATACTGATAAAACGCAGTAGTAGATGGGATTATGAGACTAACTAGTTTTATGAGAAGATGTTACTAGTTTTAAGAATGTTTTCTCTTTTCATGCTGAAACAGGAATTCATGAATAGTCTGATTTTTTTCCATATTTCCTTTAAAAAGAAGATTTGGGCCTTAATAAGTTCAGTTTCTAAAACCCCAAATGGGCTGGCTAGGAAAGATGGTCACAACAGGACTCTAAAAAGTGATGGGTAATGAAAATCACCACTGACCATTTCTTATGCAGAAAGAAAGACACAGATTGGTTTATAATGGACTGCAGAGCCCAAGTCAAGCCTTAGCAGCTTTCTCCAGCAAACACAGGCAGCCCTTCTGATTGATTGCACACAACATATAGACTGTGTGCTTAGCTTGCTTAACTCAATTTTTCTTGCATCAGCCAAAAAACAACATGGCTTAGCTGAGGCTGTATGCAAAGAAAGAGGTCCTGACCTCCCAGAGCAGAGCATATTTCTTACATCTGCTCCATAGATCAGGGGAGCTGGAAGAAAGTGCTACCAGTGTTAACCACAACATCAACTCAATGCTGGGTCCCCTCTGCGGTCAGTCCTCTGTGGTGCGCTGGTCTCCTTAGCCAGTGGAGCAGATCAAGCTCTTGTAGTCTGTCTCTTTGGGTCCTCAGATCTTGTTCTCTCCATTTGTAATTTATATCCCTGTGAAAGGTCTCCCAGTAGAAATCTACACTTCCTTTAAACATCTAGCCTTGCAGGATTTTGGTTTTGTTTCTGCCTTTTCTTTTTTCACTGTTTGTTGTTTAGTTAAATTGAAGCAAGTTAAAAAATAGATTTTTCTTCTGTGAGGTTTGTGACACCATATTGCCCTCTTCAGGAGCATTTGCAGGCTCTTTTCCTGAAGAGGCACTCCTCCTATCTCTACTTCCTAAAAATGCCATACCTGTGCACAGGGATCCCAGGTGCTCCAGGTCACGTATCTGAGTTGAGCCTGCAAGGAGTGGAGAGCTCAGCCTTCTGTGGGGGCAAGGAAAGTAAGTAAGCAATTCCTGCAGGATATCAGCACCCAGGTGAGAGCACTTCAGCTACAAGCAAACATTTTCATGAGTGTTCAGGGTCTCTGTTCCACCACCGGTTCCAGTCTATGTCCATTCCTTTTAATCGTGTCGTATTTCCAGTGCACATTGAGCCGTGGTAACGACATGATTCTCCTCGATGTGAGTGTCAGAGATGGGACGTGTCTCTTCTCCAGGG
Organism: Tinamus guttatus; assembly: GCF_000705375.1. The sequence goes on along the minus strand of NW_010584739.1, from coordinate 1,402,319 downwards.
TCTCTGTACACAGCTGGGTGCTGCTTCAGTCCTTCCCTGAATTTCATCCCTCATAGTACTTTTTTCCAGCTTCCTGGCTTTGATGGCCATTTCGCTCATACCTTTGAATAGCTGTTTCATTTCCCCTGACAAGTTTCATTAGCAGGTTGTTGGGGGAAGGTTTCCCTAACACATTCCTCTTTCTTACACAGAGCACTCCAAGGAATTACTCCAAAAGGACTATCTCCCTGCTGGCTCCGTTTCCCACATACTAAAAACCAGTAGCATGCAGGCATGATCTCTGCCTTCTGTTTTTGCTCTGGCTATTTGGTTTTGAAATTCATAGTTTTTTATTCTGTGTTTATGAGGACAGTAAGAAGCAGTCAGAAGAGGACCACTCCTTCAAATACTTCTTCCACTGCTGGTCTTTTAGCTACATATTTGTTATGAAAGGGACATTTCCATCCTGCTGCTACAGTGGCCCTACCTTGCGCCATTCAGCCTTGTCTCTCTCCAGAGTGATGGGTATTTTCCATACCAAAATAAAGAAGAAGAAGAAATGGGCCTAGAGGTTGCAGATGGGAAAAGGCAGATGGAGATGAAAGTCTACCTTAATCAATGGAAGTAGCAAAATTAAGAGAAACATGAATTCAGAGAGGCTGAGGTTATATGGGGAACATGAGCAGAGCAAGAAGAAATAGATAGAAGAAAGGAGAAGATGAAGAATAGGGTGCTGTACGGTGAAAATGAGATGATGATGTGAAAGGATTTATTAAGGGCACTGGTGAGAGAATGAGGGAAGGCAAGGCAAGGGACGCAGAGAAAAATAACGGCTCTGTCCAAGAGTATCCTCATCCTAACACAGAGGATTAACACAGTTTTCCCTTGGAAAGCTAATAGGGTTTTATTATTTTACATGTCTTCTGCAGGACGGGCCCCTTCTACTCAAAAACAGATGTCATATTTTACAGCAACCCATATTATTATTTCAAGCCATGCACAGAGTGCTCAAGCCACCTGCCTCTGGATGCATAGCTTGCCATCATGTCACAACAGAAAGAGGATGACAGGCCAAACCACACAATATTACTGATTCAGCTGGCTTCAGTCTCCCCTAACACTCCTCGCTCCTGCTAACAGGGAGGCAAAGTCTCCTTCACGTGCCCAGCAGCCTTCCCTCCCTCACTGCGCTCTGTGCAGCAGAGCAGCTTCATCCTTCCTTCATGTTCGAAGTCTTTAAAATGAAGCCCAACAGCTGCAGCAGCAGCTGAACTTCCTCCCTCGTTCCTTCCCATCTCACAGTTAGGCCTCTCTGGCTGCTCCTTATGTTCGTTGCTCCAATTTTCTCTGCCATCTCTTCTTTATAACTGTGTGAAACACTGCTCAGCAAACTGCCATACAACATGACACATAAGTAAGCACCGTGTCTTAGGCAGTAAATGTAATAACATGTATTTCTAGGGAATCAGATTATGTTCAGGGCATCCTACCACAGCCCTTCTCACTTTGAACTCTTTCCTTAACCCAGTACTTTGCCCAGTGCATTGGACATCCAGATTTGCCTTGGAACACTGGTTCCCCTGCAACACTCGCAGAGGCCTTGGAGAAAGGCTGCCAATCCAGGAGGGAAAAGAGTGACTGTTGGGCAGACTGATTCCAGGGCAGATCCCCCTCCCCATATCACTCAGCTGCCTGGTTTCTCTACTTAAAATGAGGCTACATGGCTTGTGAAACACAGGAATCATTTTATTTATGTCCTAGGTTTTCAGTCATTTCTCTGCACATGGAGTGCAGACACACTTAATAACGCAGTGCCCCACACTTAATAACGACCAAATGAATGCATGAGAGGATATTTGTTATAAGGAATGAAATGACAGTGTTTTTATTTTAGCTAAAGGTTATTCTGTACAATTAACAAATCAGGCCAGTATTCCTGAGATGGGGGCATTGCTTCCTTGTTTGCTTATTTGTTTGTTTTAATAGCAAAAAGGAGTGTTTTCCCTGTCGTCTCACAGATGACTGCACTCACAAAGCGAATATTACCTTGAAGTGGGCATGGTCTTTTCACAGAATAGTGCAGAAAAGAAAATATGTGAATAAGGAGCAGTAATGACTCCTTTTCACAAGGGAAAGAGAACAAATTTTGTTTGGAGAAGGTCCAAACAATGCTTTTCCAGAATACTCTCTTTTAATTACCATAGGAAGGGCTTGAAATAAAAACAACAACAACAAAAAATTAAACAGGCCGTCACAGCTTGTGCAGCTTGCCACCTACTGAGGCTAGAGAGCACAGCAAGGCAGGGAAAAACAGAAAAACCTCTTGGAGCAATTGCACAAGAGAACTGGCCCTAAAAACTTCTGGAGGTCTTTAGACAGATACCAATGAACTGCTTAAAAGCACAGGAATACTTTCCCTTCTCTGTTATGTATAAAATTTCCCTGCAGAGTAACCCTAGCTCGAGAGGTTGTGTTTTGTCCTGAGCAAGCCCTAGGTTTGACATCTGGTATCTCATAGAAATTCCTGGAAAAAAAAAAAAAAAGAGAGAGAGAGTTCTGGCTTCTGCAGGAGTCATATAATTTCCTAGAGAGACAAAGAGTTGAGATCTTCTAAGTCTCAAACAGTTAGCTGAGTAAAAGTCACATTCTAGCTATTTCTGAAATTATACTAGCTCTTTTTGTTGTTGTTCTTTACTTCCAGAACCCATTGGAAATGCTGTTAGGACACCACTCAGAACCCGAGCCTGTCCTTGCAGCACGAACCCATAGGTTCCTAAAACCCAGTTTGCTTTTCCGTGAGGCAGGTGGCACGTGCACCAGCTCAGGGTCACCAGGGTCCTGCACTGATCCCGGGGACTGCTCCCACAGCGAGAGTGCTGCTGCTCCTCCCGGAGCAGAGGTGGCCCCTAAGCAGCCCCGAATGTCCGTGGGGCAGCGGGGACCCCTCTGTGACCCATGGAGGCCACTTGGCGTCAGCTGCGCTCCCCTCCCATTTAAAATAGCCCATTCTAAATAGATAATTAAGTAGTATATTATTAATAGATATTATCTATATAATAGATAATTAAGTAGTATATACATACCTTTTGTAAATATATACACATGCACACATAGAGTACAGAATGGACACAACGTAAATACAAGTTAATCTCACCAGGGGTAGTAAACAATGTTGCAAATCCTGGTAATTGGGTAGTGGAGCCCCAATAACATCCCCACTGACAAAAACGGTTTTCTAGACTAACACCTGGTAAATGTGTGCACAGGGAGACTGCATCTTAAGCAGACAGGAGAGTCAGCCTAAAGAAGCACAAGTGCTTCTTAACAGCACATCATGACTATTTGTGCAAGATGGTGAGGAGAATACGTGCTGCTCTATCCGAGTATACCAGAGCTTGCTGTGCATTTTCAGCCCAGGAAAAGGCTTAGTTAGCTGCACAACTAAGTTTACCCATACTGTGTGTCTCTCTTGCACTGTCTTCCCCAGTCTCTACCTCACTTTGTGCTGCGATTCGCAGAGCGATGGCTTGCAGAAAACTTGTCCCTAGCGAATCCTATTAGGCTGGCCCCTAATCTCACACCAAGGACTTTCACAGTTACTGTAGTCAGCACTAGATAGTGAGCTAGATCTGGGCACACCATCCTTCTTTGGCTGTCTTCCTGGTGGGCTGAATCAAGTTAGGGGAAAACATATCTTGTTTCTGAGTGCATTAACAAACTTGGTGTGCAACTGGAAGCAATTTGCCTCAGAGCGCCCTGTAAAGTCAGCTGCAGGTCCATTTGGTCCTGGAGCTTTACTATCTGAGATTTCTTGCTGGCCTGTTTTATTTCCTCTGTGCGGAGCCTCTCAGCTACCCGCCCTGGCAGGGGCAGCGAACGTGGCACCAGCGCTGGCACCCAGCGCACGCACCAGCCCGGCCTCTTACTGCCCCATCCAGGGCCCGGGCAGAGGCAGCGGCCTCTGCTTCACACGCCGGGCACCCCTTCACACCAGAAGCAGCCTGTGGATTACGTGCGGTTCCTGCCATTTCTGGTGTCTTGCCCGGCGCGGTGTCCCCCGTGTGTCCAGCACAGCGGCTCCCCGGCTGCTCCTCACACACCTCGTGGCTCTTCTGCAGCTCTCCCAAGGGATGCGCTCGCAGCCCTGTGCCCAGCTCATCCCAGAGAGCATGGCCAGCTTCGGGTATGGCACAGACACGGACACGGAGGTATATTTTTTCGTGGTGATATCGACAGGATTTTCATTACACCTTGCATCTCCAGACCTCGCTTTCTGGTTCAGCTTTTGAGTCTATTGTTTTTAACATCAATAGCATTTCCCCATAACCTGCAGCCTTGTGGACTCGGTCCTTTGCCATGGCTCCAATTAGCACTACATTTTCCTCAATGACCTTATACTTGTTTCTCAGCTTCAGCTGATCTTGTTGGGCTGCAGCCGCTTCCTGAGAATTAACTCCCACAGCATTTGGTATTCCCAATTTCAAGTAGCTCCTACAAACCCCTCATTTTATTCTCAGCAATTTCATTTCCTCCTTCTCTGACCACAGGGGAAAGGACAAAGTTTCCCTGCAGCCATCCTGCAGGAGCCACATCCCCTCCCTGGAAGCACTGATGGTGTCTAACTGCACCTCGACCTTCTTTTCTCTTATGAGAGGCTGCTTCAAAGGCAGCTTAATATTTACAGAGCGTTCTTCCAGGAGCTGGCATCCTATAAACCACTCACCTTTTGAGACCACATTTTTGACATGAAGTTCAAAAATTTAAGACTTCTATCAGTTCATATCAGCAGAATTATTAGCAGTTAGAGCAAATGTTTTGAAAAAGGAAATACAGTTCTTTATCTTAAGTATTTTATTCACTCATTTTTTTCCCTCTGTGTTTGACTTTCTGGAAGGATAATGCTTCCAATTAGCACATTTCCTAACAGTAGTGATCACAAAAGCTGCTGATTTTTAATCAGTACTGCAGAATAGTCATGAAAAGTGAAAGCTGAATTCACAGATGTAAATATTGCCCTAGGCATCTGATTACGAATTACATTGCACTCAAAGTGGAAATGTATCATGTGTCTAATTGGAACAGCTTGAAGATGTAATTTAAGATATCGAATATTTACCAAGATAAGTTTGCAAGTCAATGACAGAAAACCAATTCATTTCAGAATTTATCAAAACAAATGCTTTTTTTGAATAGAAGAAAGTAAAAAAAGAAATCCCACTTTCTATGACTTGATGACTACAAAAGCCTGTAGTCTTGTTCATTGTAAGCAAGGGCAAGGTGATGTGAAAAGGAAATAGAGCATTGTCCCATTACAATTTTAATTGAGATGTTAACAAGGAAAGTTGACCATTTTAGAGAAGTTATGTAACCCTGAAATGAAAAGAAAGCAAATTGGTATGACTAGGAAATAAATTCGGTCCTTTTACAACAGGAATTCAGGTCCTAGCTGAACAGAGTGGTCTGTGCTTCTGCCTCTTCACGGGTAGCACGAATTGCACAAAACCATGTGCACAATTTTTGTAGCAGCCTCTGGTCCGTAAAACTATGGGGTTGAGATGGAAAACAAAATAACTCATCTTCTCTGCACTCAGTGGGAGCCTTTCCTCGTCCCTGCCGCAGTGTGCGAACACGCGCGTCGTTGCCACCAGCAATGGGTGAACCGGTGGAGGCACCTGAGCGCTTTCAACAGCCAACCACTGCATGTAAATACACAAAACATACGTAAAACAACGAAAAATAAGCTATACCCATTCTTCATGATATGCATGTTTCAATGGCAAACCTAGATAAGAGCACTAGAGGAAATATGCAGGGTATTAAACGTGTGTCCTCCAGCGCTTTCGGCGCACCAGAGCGACCAACAGCACAAGCTTTTGCCTCTAATTAGCTGCAGTCTTCTGGCTGAGTGCTATTAGCTTGCTGAATGCACAGTGAGGGGACAAACACCAAGATCCAAAACCAGGTGAATTTTACATATAGCTCTGCACACAGCTGTGATCCACCAAAAGCCTTGTTTTTCTGTTTTAGGGATTGTTCTTCGGACTGCTATGCACATTTCTTTTCATGTTTTGCGAAGGGCGCATTATTTAGGGCGCAGATGAGCAGCCAAGCAAGGCTGCTTGGAAGCTCTGCTCATCAGTGAGGTGCTGCTCCTGCTCCAGGCTAAGCTGCAGCAGGGCACCAGGCAGTCGCACCACCTCCTAACCCCATCTTGCACCACCACATGTGGCTGGGACTGGGGCATGTGGCTTCCCAAGCACCCACGGAGAGAGAAGTTGGGGCTGCCTGTGCCGGCCAGGTCGCTACCTGTGGTGTGGGTCACTGAGCAGGAGGTGAGGAAGAACCGGGAATGACATGAAGTGCTGGGCAGGACAGGTAACGCAGCAAGAAGCCAGCAAGAGTTGCAGGCAGCCACATGAGGAAGAGATGGGTTGCTCAGGAGCAAGTGCTGAACCACATCAGAGCTGTGCATAAGTGTAGAAAACTGCGATCAACTGGGAAAACCAACAGGATGGGTTATTGATCTGTGAGGGGATGAGGTTAGTGAAGGAAGAACATAAGAGGAAAAGAGGTAAAGCAAATATAAGCACTGGGTTCCAAGGTCCCTGCCTAGGAGCCATCAGCCCTGTAGGTGGATTAGGACAGTAAATCTGCACTTTAGCTCAATATTCTTTCTTTTAGGAATACATTTGTTGTTCACGTATTTTCTTCTACCTGGCCATTAATGACCTACTGCTTTAGAAACCGTCATAATTTATAAACCTGTTCCAAGTGCTCGCTGAAGCTGTCTCACTGTCTCCCCATGCAAAGCATTTTGGTAACAATCACCCACATGACCATGGCGGGATTCACAGTAGCTTCTCCCACCATCTCCAGTTTCCTTCTGCTAAACAGTTAGAAGACAAAGCAGCTACAAGGCCATGACCAAGCCTACTTGACTCAATTATAACCTGTAACAAACCTGTCTCTCTCAGAAATGCCATTCCACCAACAAGCCCTACCAAGAATACTCTGCTGCATATTAAAAATCTCACTTTTTAAAGTTTAATTTCGTAATTTGTTTTACATTATCTACCCTGTTTATTTACTTCGTTTGTTGAACGTATGGTAGGACATCCACAGAGCTGCATACCAAGGCTGGCTGCAGCATGTTGAGAAGCCACTGAATTTATGGAAGTGACTTAAGACCCTGTTTTGCATGTCCGGTTATTTCATATAAATGGCCTTAGACACTGCCACAGCCTCCACCTGCAAAGCAAGACTGGGGGAGGCAAGAAACACTTCAGCCTTGCCAACCCTGGCCACACCATGAGGAGGGGCCCCCTCAGGTTCTGCCCATTTGGACATGGAGGCAGAGGACCATGACCACGTTATTTGGCTAGCTGTATATACATGTATATATACGTATATATGTCTGCTCTCTTTATTTACCTAAGAGTGTAGTGCAGAGATCAGCTGCAGATTTACCCTCAAGTCTTTATGGAGTCAGGTGAGAAGAGGATAACTGGGTCTCCAAGAGGTTGGGTGAAGGAATGAAGGGCAGGAATTGAACTGTCTAGAGAGGAGATCCCCATATGTTGGTCCCCCATGTGATGTCCCAGGCTCCTCTGGACCTGCAGGTGGCATCAGTCCTAAACTGAGCAAGAAGTTGACCTGGAAACTCCTACTTTGCTCTGAGGAGTGGATAAGAGGCCTATAGAATGAAATTAAGGCCTGGAAACAAAACTTTCCCCAGTAAATACTTTTGTTCCTCATCCATTGTTCTCAGATTGAAACTGCAAATGCCCCATCTCCAAATCTCAGAGGAAATCACTTCAAGTGAGATGCGTTTACATCTTCATGGCTGTGCCAGATGGGCTTGGGATTCGGCAATCCAAGGACAAGAAACAGACTTAATAATAATGATGCCCTTAATTAAGACGATACAGATACAAGTACAAATGAACACGAATTGGTTAGTACATGTGAATACGAAAAGATTACTTATTGAATAATACTTGCCAGCAGAATTATGAGACCACGCGTCTCTCCAAGGTAGCAGGCTGGAGGGGCCAGCAGGCTCTCAATCACAGTGGGCGTCCCCATGGGAGACAACATTGGCCTCGATATTGGGAGTCTCTGTCTCCCAAATTTGCCCTTCGTATTTTATCCCCTGGGGCGTCCGGTCACGTAGGGCCAGTACGTGCCAGGAGGCCACCCAGGGGTGGGTAAATCTCCACCTTTCTATTATATCATCCTTCCAGGACTGCGCCTGTGCAAATTCCAGAAGGGGGTCTCATCCCTCAATTTGGTGGTCTCGCTTCCCTTATCCTTCTCTTCTCACAATACCTTTGGCCTTCAAACTTCCTTAGACAGCAGTTTGTAGTCAGGCTGGCTGCAAACCCGCCTGAACAGCACTTCTTGCTTCTTCTGAACTAACTACTTCTTTGTTGGTTTAGATAACATGTTGCTTTTCAGGGATCCGGGATTCAGGGATCCTTCTTCAGGGACCTGGGCATTAAAACCTCCCTTTGTTAGCGGTCTCTGCTGAGCATTATCAAGGTTCAGTGTTTTCTCTCCAAGGTCTGGATTTTGTTTTACACAATGTTTATTTATGACTCTACAGATCATAGAAATTTCCATCTCCAATGCAATGGCCCAGCTCTAAGTTACTTTCAGTTTGTAATTAAAAAGAAAACAGCAAACACCTTTCTCTAGTGCTGAATGTTTTACCCAATTTAGTTCAGTATCAAGGAGCTGACGAGAAGGCAAACTCTTTACAGCGACACTGGGTACCGACACACACCTAGAAGCACCTCTGCAGAATGTAATGTGCTTACAGAAGGGCAAACACATCTCTAAGCATGTCTGTTACATACTGAGGTCCAGTCAAAAATGAATTTCAAAAATTTATCTTAAATCCAAACCCCGTAAACATGCACAAAGATATCTGTATTACTATGACTACAAAAAATACAGGCAAATAAACCAAACAAAAAAAGATCAGCAGAAGGAACATTTTTTTTTTTCTAAATCAAAATCTATTTCTTAGTTCATGTTCTATTCGGTATTAACTTTCTTTCAATTTTACGGATTCACTGATATACTCCTGCTTCATTAAATCGTTCTGATGAGACAAACCAGAAACCAGCATTAGCTAGGTTTCTATCAGGTTTGTCACAAGAACAGGGCAAAGCAGCTTTATTATCCTTGAACAATGGTATTGCACTCATCTAACAGTCTCTAAAGAAATACCAGCTTAATAAAAAGTAGCTTTTGATAACTACTAGCAACACTAACAGAAAGGAAACTATATCTTTAATTGACTGAATCACCAGAATGCCAACAACAAAAAAATTCTCATGACGTGGCAAATCAATTCCTTTTCTTTTAAACAAAAGGAGAAGTTCAGTACCATTCCCTGTGGATTTCCTTAAAAGCTTTATTTTATAAGAGTTAAGAGATTGATAGCCTTTTCATAAAGTCTGTTGTATAAACAAACTTGAGCTCAGGTTTTCTTTTGACCGACAACTGAGCTTATTCAGTTGGTCTCATTTTTTGGACGACACTGCCTTGGATGTCAGTGGCTGCGAGCATTCCTACAAGCTCAGTTGTCCAGGACAGCTTTTCTTTTTTTAGGATCCTGTTTGAGATAAACTGATCAGAACAAAGCTTTCCTGATAATTCTTGTTTTCTGTTGCCAGAGGTACATGGTGGTGGCAAATACGAAGTCCCTCATACAGGTCAGCATGGTGCTGTGATAGAAGCTGCCAGAAGAAACTCAGCTAAAAGGCACAGCCTTCATCAACATCGTGTGAACTTCCTGAGAGCACAGCTGAGGCACTGAAAACTCCTTTTTTTCTTCACAGGATTTTGCAAGATGCTTTCACAGTCTTTTTAGTACTGTTCATACAGGGGTTCCAGAAGTAACTGGCTACAGAAAACCCATTTGGAAAGTCAGGTCATGCCAATATTCTGGAACCAATGTGTACATATTTGGTCTACTGGGTAGACCCAATACACTATTCAGTATTTAAAACAGAATTGATGATGTAAAATCTTTCACAAAAGTTATTCAATTTGGGTTGCCAGTGCCAAAATTTAGATAGAATAGGACAATTCAAATATTATTTAAGTGTGCATCCTGAGAGAACTGAAGACAATAACCTAAAGGTACATTTACCCAGGCAACTCATTTTCTGAGAAATATTGTTAATTATGGTAATTAAAAGCCTGACGGATGTGTCCAGCAAGGTCCTGTAAACGATTTCTGTAGTTTAGCTAGGCATATTAGCCCTTTCCTTGCATTTTTGAAGTCACTCCATTCTAATTTTTACCTAGCCACATGCATTGTTTGGCCATAGTAAAGGGGATTGGTGAGATTTACTAATCCTACTAACCTCTTACTCAAAAGTATCTTGGAATATTAGGCTGTATGAGGAACTTCTCTCTTCATTATGTTTCTAAGAACTCATCAAACATACTTACCTATATAATCATAGCTAGGTGTCTCTTCTTCGATAAGACACGTTTTGGTACTCTGTCCAATATGCCTTAAGTGCATGCATGCAAAAACAGTAGGCCAATAGAGAACAACATAATGAAACGAATTAAAAGAAAGGCAGAAAGGCAGAAAGTGTGGGGATCAAGAAAGCAGGATAATCTGTTGGGAATGTGTTAACGTTATAGATGAACGTACTTCAGGTAGATCAGGTTTTGAGCCTATTCTGGAGGTCGTCTCCTGATTCAACACGTTCTGGCAGACCTCACCATTCACAAAGAGCATATTTGCGTAATAGAAGCAAAACATTTTAATCTCAGTCCTTCAGTAGAAATCCATCATTTCCTTTGATGGCAGCAGTAATGCTAGCTAAAATTCTGGCCCGTAATCTCTTATTCCAGCACTGTGATTCAGCTGCATGCTTTGAACTTTGATCAAAAAATATTATTCTATTTCAACCCGAGACTTAGATTTCAATTGAGGATTTTACCAAGTCCCCTAAAAGAGATCATCCATTAAGGTGACATATTCCACCTTTTACAACTGAAGGTTTAGAAGGTCTGTGAGTCAAAAACTGTGCATGCCATCAAATAATTCACATAAGTTTAATGGCTTTAATGTTGCCTAAAGATTTGCTCCTATTGGCAGGGTAAAGCACAACCACATAATTGATGACCTTTCAGAGAAAAGAGCAGTAGCACATGGTAAACTACTGCAAACAGCAATCAGAACCTGGAACAGGATGGGATGATTTGTTCGTTGTGAAACTCTTCAAATACATGAGGCAATGGCATGGCAAGAAAAGTGTATTTCCTCTTGTCAGGACTGCTCATCAAGAGTACCACTGTCTCCATCAAGACTGCCAAAGGCAGGAAAACAAAAATGGTCCAGAATAATTTTTCTAAACGGTTTGCATTCCTGGGTGTAGGAATTGTGCTGCACACAAAGACAACACAATGCAAAAATCAAAATTTAAAGTGTGATATTTTAATTACGTATACTCATCATGTGGTAATTATTTAAATTTTCATTTTTAATCCTGTCCCAGTTATTTGCAATGGTTTGGTTTCAAAAAAACCTTGCAATATAAGACTTCCACGTGACCAACTTATTACCTTATTTTTAGTGATTGATATTTCACAAAACTATTGATAGAGTTCTCTCCATTGGAATAAAGTATGTGCTTGAATATTGAATTATGTACTGAACTGGAAAATCTATTTCGGAGACTGGAATTCACAGTTAAACTGTTCCATGACTAAGGTTATGTGGCTTAGCATCCACTGTCCAAACAGTTGCCACTACTCATATTATTATTTTTTTTGAATGTATAGCTAAAAGAGATTGTATTTTTCCATACAGCATAACTGTATTTCCCACATTAAAAAAAAAAAAAAAACTCACTCCCCCACTCACTCCTTGCAACCCATTCTGGTCAATCATATATTTATCATGGCAAGTAAAAGCTGCAGCATGCCCTCCCCTCCACATCCTTACACCCCACATGAAACAACATTCATGCTGCTCATCACACCGTTTGGCAAGAAATTACGCCAGCCTTCCTCCTCCTCTCTGTGCATGTATTCACACCAGCTGTTTTCTGTTCAAGCACAGCAGAATGAAGTATTTGGGGAATATGGATGTTAAAGGATGCCGATAGCTTTCTTAAGCTAATATTGGGCATGTGATGTAACAAACTATTTATAACATGATTTTCTTTACAGAAATGCCTACAGAGATTTCTTCCCGTTCATGTTTCACTGATGGTTTAACAAACACAAGAACTATTTTGAAAATCTTGCAGGACACAGTAATTACATTCCCACATGAAGCCGTCAAAGACAGCTGGCAAAATATAAAACCATTAAGAAAGGAAGAGTTCAAAGCTCATTCCCAGTGGCTTACAGAAAGCAAACTGCTCTTAAAATTCTGCCAAAAGATGAAAATAGATTAAAATTCTTGTTCAATTCATATTAATTGATAGATCTCCTTGAACTGGTGCAAGATCCTATTCACAAAAATTATTGAATACAACTACTGTAGTCAAATTAGACTTGATAGATGTATCCCATGTTAGAAACTAGCTACAGGAGATTAGGTGCAGAGTGTCAAGGTCAAACAGTACGAATTCCAGATGAACTGGAATGCCAGAACTTTATATTATCACCGATACAACATACCTTAAACAGCTGTTCAAAAATTCAGAAGATTCTATTACTGTTCTACTTAACACAAATAATATTCCAATGTCAATCTAGTTATAGCTTTTTCTATAAAAGAGAGAGGCGCTCTCTCCTATGCAGATTACTGTGGCTGTTACTGCATTGTAAGAGGTTTATTTGTTTTATATGTGCATTCATTTTGGAAGAGTAGACTGTGGTAGAGTGGAGGAGTTTATCTCTATTCTATCATAGTCAGAAACTTTGCCTTAAAAACAGTGCTCTTGGCAAATGCACTTATTCCAAAAAAGCACACATTGACACTTCCTGCAGCTGGGGTCCATACCACATTTAAATCAGGTGAGCAGAGTTTTTAGAAGATTAGTAATAGCTACAGCAGCCACCAGCCCATCTGTGTGAGGGCTTTCAGCACTGCTACAGAACTGAAACTGAATCATCTTAAAAAAACAGAGAGATGGGGGCACCTGACCTGTAAACCTCTACTTTTACAGTGAAGGTAACGAGCAACAGGTTAAGACCTGCTCTTCTCACATTAGTCAGTTTAAACTAATTTAGCAGTTAGGCTCTTATTTATCTTCATGTTATCTTCTTCATATTCATTTGAGACACCTTCCTCACCTTCTCCGGAGGTCCACTGAGGGGACCTATAACATTATATAACATAAATTTGGGGTGGATAAGTAGATCCCATTTCACACATGTAAGTGTTTAGTCCCAGTCCAGACTGAAAATAACAAATTAAAAAAATTTTTTTTGCTCTATAAATCAGTAACTTATTCAGATGGAGAAAAGTTTTTTATTTTTTAAAAAACTAAGATCATTACATACTTTGAGCTGCCATTAAGAAATGTCAATGTTTGTGGATACATGCTTTTTAAAAATCTGCTGTGCCAAGAAAACTCCCTTAGTCATAGCTCTGCAAGGCTTTTAACTAATGACAAAATCTTGTTTAAGCTAAATACGCAAGCACTTTTTTACCCCGTAACTGTCAACTGCTGGCTTTCTAAAGCAACCAAAAATCTGCAGCCTTCTCCACTTCACCAGCTGGTGAAACCTAAAGGACTGTGAAATAACTTTCTGAACAGCTAGTGTTTACTATTTGTTCCTTGTTTCGCTGATTGGAGGAGCAGGCATCTTATGCAGAAGCATAACTTTCCGGTAAATGGTTTGGAGGAAGCCTATCCTCACCAGCTCTTTTAAGAAGAAACTGTCTCTCCAAATGGCGTAGTCTCCTTTTACCAATCAATGCGCATTATTGTGCTCTCCAGTGCGTGCTATTTGACATCTTAGAACAATCTCCTTTGATTTATCTTTTCATGTTGTTCTGAAGTCCACAGCCTAATGTGGACATGTGTTAGCTAGGTTGCTACAGAAATTGCCAACGAATGAACCTTCTGTTTCTACCCCACTCTTACCTCCCTGTCCTCGTGCAGTGACCAAACGCTGTTCTATCTGCAGGTGCCAGAGCCAGCAAAGGCAGGTACCTTGGCTCTGCACTACTCCAGGCAAACACAGGGCACAGGTGTCAGTCCTACTGATGGACCAACAGCCTGACACGCTGCTTGGAAAGTCTAGGTAGCCAGTTAGGTAGTCAATTAGGGTGTCAGGGAGATAAATAAGAATGGGTCTCCAACAGGAGTGTAGGAGTCTACCTAAAAATACAAGGAAGAAAATAAATGCAAAGTGATGGCTCTTTTTCCCCTCCCTCCATCCCCCCCTCCTTTTTTTTTAATCTTTAAAGTATTCATAAAGAAATCAGCCGTTGACAAGCCCCTCAGCATTCCAAGCGGACACACACCAGACACTCAGCAGTCCTTAAAGTCTACCCAAACAAAGTCCCAGAGGACACACAGGAAACAATTCAGACATGTGCTAGACCTAATCTTTCTTGTATATATAGGACTCCTGAAATTAAGCAAAACTTGCTCACATCAGGAAGCAGGAGCTTACTGTCAGTTTTTGACATGTCAGCATCAGTTAGATGCTTAGGTTCAGTTTTGCAGTGAATCCAAAACCCTTTGCATTTCTATTGCAAAACCCTGCCTCAAAACTACTCAGGTAGCATCTCAAAGGAGAAAGATACAGCAGTTGTAATACAAGTGAACTTAAAAGGATATAAAATGAAGCATTAATTTGTCTGTTAATTTACACAGTGGCATTAAACACTGTCCATTGGATCTACAGAGACAAAGACAGAAATGATTTGATTTAAATTAGACTACAAGACTCTCCCCAAAAATTCAGATTTAAAAGTAGTTAATTGTCATTTACAACATATAACCAAAATATAAAGCTACCTTCTCTAGATGCCTCTTCTTTAAATTCCCTTGGAATAAGGTGACTTGTTCAGTGACTAAAATTGCTATTACTGACAGCATATATTCACTTGTAAACCACATGCAACTAAATATAGTTGCAACTTCTATATTGCAGTCTTGTTTTTCCTTCTTTAAAGTTTTAAGCATCTCTAAGCATCTTTCAACATCACTAGCTGCTCAAACATACGAATTGAGCTGTTAAAACACATGAATTACACTCCAAACAGCATTTGTGGTACGTTAAGCAGCATATTGTTTGACAGTTCACTCTCTATAGACTCTTACGTCCCACAGAATTACACACTCAACACTCCCCCTTTTCTTTCTGCTCATAAGAATATAATTTAAAATAACTATTTCAAGATCAATAATGCCTTTTCCTTATTCAATAAATACAAGAATAACCACCTTATTTGTTTTATTTAATGAAATCATGTTTATAGACAAGAAAAATAAATGAAACGATCCTGACATGAAGTAAAGCACTTTCAGAGAGTACATACAATCTAGTAAAACCAATGCAAAATAAAAATAAGAGCCATTTCTACTTGGACTGTGAAAAGAAATAAACCTTGCACTTAATTTGTATTGCATACAAAGTAAGGGTAAGCTTCTCTTTCAACTGTGCTTCAGTTGAAATAGAATAATAAAAACCAAGTGGAAAACCATCTAAGACATTTTTTTCATTGTCACTATGAATGACTGGAAGTTTTCATAACTGCTATATATAAGGAAATTCAAATTGATCAGATGCAGTCATCTTAATGTGATAAGAGTTTGGAAAAAGAATTAAGGCAAGTTTATCAATGCATGCAATACATAACCTCTGTTAAAACTGAGATTTCTTTTTTTAATAGATCTTTTGCGTTTTTCTACATCTACTTCAGCAAATGTGGGGACTGTGTTTTACCTAGCCATAAAAAAAACTGCCCCTTTGACCAAAAGGGCATTGGAAAGAAAACCATACTTAAACTCACCCTGCTTTCCTTTTTACATCAAGTTCAATTCTGAGGATCTTCTAATGCTCTGAAACAAGTAAAGTCTCAATAATATAAACAATATAAGTATAGATAAATTATCTTTACCCATTCATTCCTCTACCTTCATCCCAGATACTAATTTAAGAAGTCATAAAAACATCTCTAAAAAAAGTATTTTTATAGTCATATACCCATTTTAGACTTGTATGATTTATGTTTTGAAACGCATATTTACATGCTCCAATATACGAAAGGATATTCACATTTTAGGTGCATTTAGACACAATCTTCACGTTTTTTCATTCAGTGGTGAATCAACAGTGAGTATATGGCTTGAGATGAGGTAGGTATTGAACACAGCCTGCTCAGCTTGACTGCTCTGACCCTTATTTATGATGTACAGTGTTTTGCACAGAACACAGATGCTTCCCATTACTGATGTGTTTCAATCAGTTATCTTTTGAAAAGACTATCTGTATGTAGAAGGACATTCCTGACTGGAACTACAAACTGACGCGTACTTCCTCGTAGCCTGGAGCTACATGGCTACATCTCTAGAAGAAGGACAGTATTCATTTTTGCATTCATTAGACATTGAACTTACTAAATTAACTCAGATTTTATTCTAGAGGCTGGCCATCTACAAACTACATATAATAAAGCTCAGAGTTTAAAAGCTTAAATTTTATCATGGCTCTGATCCACAGGATTTACTCAAACAACAAATTAATGATGAAGTCAGAAAATAAAGCAAACAAGCTGAGCAAAGGCCCGAGCACCTTGGCTCATCCTTCCCCTGGCAGGAATAGAGAGATTCCAAGTGTTGAGCTGATCAGATGACTACAGCTTAGACTTAATTATCCAGTACCTCTGTTCTTATAAAGGTAATCACTGTTCTCATCACTAAAACCATGTTAATTAATTTCACCTATTGTCTGGAAAGCATCAGTAAAATGACACACAGCTACTGAAATCGTACTCACGTGAAACAACACACAATTCGAACCCTTACTTCTCTTCATGTTACTAAAACCAAGCTCTGCACATATGTAGATGTTTTGGTCTTGTTTTTAAGGCTCTGATTTTAGAGGGATCCTAGTAGAATGTATATGAGTCTAGTTTCCACTGAGTTTAATGACATAACTAATAACAGAATGAGTTTAGAATGAGCTATTAATCACTCACTAGAGTACTGTTATTGCATTTAAAGGTATTATTTGATGTCTAATGAGAAATTAAGATGAATTAAAGTAATCTTCATATGACATTTGATATCTACATTTCAAGAGACGCTTTGCCCCTACCTGACCTTGGTAATTTTGAAGACAATGTAAAGGTAGTAAAAAAAAGGAGCTATACATTTGAGACTTATTTAACCTTCAGCTCAGGCCCTTTTGATTAATATTCTGTGTTGATAATTCTCAGATGAAGGTTCTTTATGTGTAAGGAGAATAAAGTGCCGAATTCTGTTCTCAGTAGCAAAAGCATAAAATATGATTTATTCCTCTAAAGCAAAAATATTCAATTGCATCACAAGAAAATTTCTACATACTTTTAATACCACAAAATATTTTGCCATTCATCAACCATTATTCCAACTTTGGCATTTGGTAAATGCCAATCACTCTCGTGCAAACCTTAATAGTTTAAAAGCAAGTAAACTGCACCACCAGCGCAAATATAAACATTCTTTGTTGAACTATGGAGTATAAGAATATACCGAAACAAAAGGACATTATACTTTAATATTAGTAATAAAATAAAAGCTTAACTTGCAGTTGTTACAATTATAAGAACTCATTTTTATATAGACTAGTTGGCAAAATGTTTGAGAACTGTAATAGGATCCAATCATTGTACTATATTTATTTTTCTGGCTTTAAGGTAACAAATACGGCTGCTGCTCATGTATATAACAACTTTTCACCAAGAGAATAAGCATTCAAATGATATGCATATACTGGAAAGCGCAGTATTTTCCTTGTAGACAATTCTTAACTGAAGAGAAGCATTGTCTTACAACCACACTGCTTTGTTATCCCCATTTAGATAGCTATTATCACAAGGACCATTTTTGCTATGACATTACTATGAAAGTTTAGCCTTGCTTGCATAAACTAAGAGCTTATCTTTGCTCTTGGATCCGTTATATAATTTCTACTGATACTACTGGAGGCTATGGTGTTAAAGGTAAATGCTCGACCTTGCTCAGTTTCAAAGTTTCAATGCATTATTCAAAATTGCTGTCGGATATGAACAAATGAGGTGAAAAATCTGAAGAGCAGTAAGACTACCACAGATTTACATTTAAGGCCCAGTACAGTACAAAGCCATAGTTTTTTTTATCCTAACTTTTATTCGTGAATTAGATATCCTAGCTTAAACATACTATACTAAATACTACTGAATCAATGAGGCATCGTGTCAGAGGAGACCATACCCATGCATTTCTGCTGCAGTGCTTGGTGGAGAACGCATTGCTACGGGTCTTCTGAAACCTACCTTTTGTGATGGGTTAGGATTCATTCTCTCACACATTTATTTCCATTGCTAACCAGTTTATAAAAATAATTCAGTATAAAGCTAAGAAAACCTGATTGCTCAAGAATCTAAAAAACAGGTTTGTAATAGCAGCAAAGAAAGGGAGACTTGTGTGAATAGTACTTATGATGGCGACTTAAGGGAAATAGAATACTAAACAACATATGGCAAATGTGTGTTGATATGCCTGCTTCCTATGCGAATGCAGAAAAGCTGATCCCAAAACAAGACTAAGAAAAGCATCACAGACACATTCTTTAATGTTGACTTGGAAGGCCAAGCTAAAGAAAACAGAACATTCTCCTTTACTTCTGCAGTCAGTATACTGCTACATTACATTTTGTACTAAACTTTCAAAAATCATTTTCTGAGGAAGCAGTCTCTTTACTTTCTATGAATTTTGATTTCTTCTTCAGCTCATTCAAAATACTAAACATAAAACATTCTCCAAAATAATGACATATTGGAGACTACTTCATGCTCCATCCTGAGAGTCAGTAGTCCCAGTTTTACTTTTCAGTTTATTATTATTTACCAAAGAAATCATAAAAATCCTTTTCTTGTATTGTCTGCATCACTTTTTAAGAAAAAAAAAAAGAGGTCCCATCTGATTAATACATTCCAATGCAGATTAAACCACAGATAATCTCAAACAGAACGTACCAATACCCTAAAATATTGTCAGACATACATGTTTTTGCTGCCTATAGTTAATAATCATGTATGCACAGTATGCAAGAAATAAAGAAATAAGAGTACATATGCACAATTGGTAGCATATGTATTAACCTTTCTTGATAATAAGCCAAGCCTTTTGTATTTTAGCTCTTTTCAATAAAGCACATTTTAACACAGACACGCTGCAGTTACTAATCATTCTTTCTCTCAAGTTTTTAAGCTGCAAAACTATACATGTGGAATTTTAGCAAACAATTTAGTTACATACTTAAAACAGATTTAACACCCAAATCCAAATCTAATGAAGTCAGACTTGGGATGAGGCTTCCACTTTGAAAGACTAATGCATGGTTATTTAGGTTAAAATTTTATGCTGTTGCTTGCTTCACCTGCAATATTTCCATGTCAGTGTTATACAGACTTAAAAGCAAATAAATATTACTAATTCAGGTTTTCAGAAGGTCATAGAAGACAGCTACATTCTCAGTCATCTGGGGAAAAAAACTACAGCATTTACATTAGATTAGACATTAGTGGATAACTGATTTTTTTCTCATTAACTGAAGACTTTTTGCAGCTCTTTCTTATGTTCTGTTTTCTCTTGGGATCTGAGGCCAGACAACCACATACAGGATCACAGCTCCTGGGAATTTAAGTGTTAGTAAATATACGGGCCCTGGTAAATTATGGAAATGGACACATTTGCTGTAATCAATGACAGAATAGGTATTAGAGGGCACATTTAAGTAAAGAAAACAAATCAAGTATATTCTTAGATTATGAATATACAGCTAGCAAGACCTGGAACAACATAATCAGTACGAACTGAGAAATTCAGTTTGACACTGCTCTCCATGCATTAAGAAGAAAGGAAAGTCATGTGTGCTCTAGAGATATATATATATATATATATATATATTGGTAAAGAGTAGAACCCCTTGGTTAGAGTACGCATAATTTCTTTACTCCTCCAGGTTAGAAAGTTTACTTTTTGGTATATGAGTTATTCCCATATACTAGGAAAAGAATTAACTGCTGGAATCCAAGAAAAGACCAGCAAGGACAGCAGTCTTCAAACTTTAGAAGACTCTCTGAAGACAAGGATAGGAATTTGATCTCCAAGCCCATGACAGGGATGACAAGCAGTAATCAGTTTCAGTCGTGCCAAGAAATATTTAGGTTAGATATTGGGAAAGTCTCCCAGTAAAAATAATGAAGCACTGGAAAAGATTGCGCACACAGGTTACAAAATTGTCTCCATGACATTTTTTTTTTTTTTTAAAAAAAAAAAGATGAACGGATGTGTGAATGTGTTGGGAATTGCACAACTGCCTTTGGATTCCGCCTTAGGGTGACAACATGGACTAGATAATCTCTTGATTTCCCCAGTAGCCCTGCTTTTCTATGACTGAAAAATATCCCCTGTAACCACTTACTCTGAGTGGAATAGATCAGCAAAGGCATTCTACCTGTAGTCCTGCTTACCTTTTTTTTCCCCCCACAAAGTTTAGTGGAAAAATATTGCACTTCAGACAAGCTCATTTTGTTCCCAAAATGAAATTAAGTCAAAGACTAGTTTTTTTTCCTCTGGAACATAAATTTCAGCATATGGTTCTTGCCAAATGCAGGCAAAGATCATCTGCAACCATTGCATTTTTGTTCCAGAGGCAAAAGGTCCCAAGTGTACAGCAAAAAAATCAAATCCCCATAAAATGCTGAGATTATCACCAGTTCCATTGCATAACCAGTATCTGTTTTCATATAAAAAAATAAAGTGTTTGAATTAAATGTTATTGCACCAGCAACTTTTTTTTTTCTTTTTAAATATCCCCATTCAAGTCAAACATTAAATTATTTTTATGAAGCAAAATATAAGATCTTTTCTAAAAGTATCAAGTAGATATGGTAGAGGTGCCATAGAGAAAATAGTCTAAAGAAATGACAAACATCAAATCAGAGATGATAGAAAGCAATCATTAGGTTGTTTCTTTTCCATGATTGAAAAAAAAAGAAATAAAACTCCAAAGAGGTTGCGTAGACTGCTGTATAGGTGAAACACACCTCTTCTCAATGAACTCAAGGCGTTGAAGCAGGAGTCACTTTCAAACTGTCAAGTGCAGCATGAATTCTGAAGTGTAACCTTGACTCCATAGAGTATTCTTTGTAGTTGTTTCTGCAAATGATAAAGTTAATTTATCATATAGAAAGCTCAAAGAGAAATATTTTTAACCTCACTTTCTGCATTCATTGAACAATCAAAGTTAGCCTTCAGATCTGCCACAGGAAACAGGTTGATACCATCAGCACACAATTTAGCTCATCTGTGCATCTAAGTGACCTCCATAGACTGAGTAGGAGAGGTCTCCAATAGCACTGTATTAGTGCAACATATAGCTCTGATATACTGACCAATACTGCTTACAATTACACATAGAGTAAACATGAATCCTAATCTTGGTGAATGTTTCCCTCATTTATTTTGGTCCTTCCAAAGCCCTTACAATTTCAAAGTAAGTCTCCTGTGGAGAAACCAACTAGAAAAAGCTTTGGGAAAGAAAGGCTGTTAGCTGAAAAAGTATGTTCAGTTTCAAAACATGTAACTTAACCATTGTTTTATAGCACATGGAAATCACATCATATAATCTAAAAAAAAAAAAAAAAAAAAAAAAAAAAAAACCATTTAAAAAAAAAAAAAAAAAAAAAAAAAAAAAAACCACTTACATACATATATAACATAGCTAAAATTCACATTTTTGAATGGTATATTGCATCATTGATATGCCTTTTTATGCACACAAATGGCAAATTATACCCCTTTACCCCATAAACAATGGGAAAATATTGTCCTGCAGAAAGAAAATATTGCTCTCTGGCCCTCCTGCCACAGACTGCAAATGAAAGAATGAATCTGAACTGCACTATGCTTAACCTGTTCCCAAAACACTTTTTTTTTTTTTTTTTTTTAACATATCATGTACATCTGGTCTCTGGGAAACACGTAACATTGATCCTTTTTCTGAAGTCTCCTACTCTACTCCATACATAGAGACTGGCCCCCTCCTATCATACCTTGGCCCCAACAGCAACAAGGTTAAATGAAAAAAAAAGTGTATTTTTCTTCACAATATGCTGTCTTGTCTAATACCATCTAGAATGTGACTGAAGAACAGAAATGACATATCAGAAAACTAAAATTCGACTTCTATTTTATTAACTTACTGTCAGAAAGAAAAGACACTTCTCCACTGCCGAAGTTACTCAGTTACTTTTAACTTAGTGACACAGACAAACCCTAAATGCACTTACTTTGCAGTTTCTATGCATCTTATTGCTTTTCCTCTCTCATCTTGTTGTTTGTACAGAAGACCCAACTCATACAGTGTGAATGGCACCAAGTAATTGTCATATTTTATCTGCTTCTCACTAGAAAACCATAAAAAAAAGTTAAATACAACATTTTTTTGAATGATCTCCTAATTTTTAAATGCAATCACCACCTGCAGTAACAGGCCATGGCCAAAGAAAACACTCTGGAACTTGTCCCTAAACATATCAATCATACTTTTAAAGAGTAGGTATAAAATACTATGAATATGATCTTCTAGAAATGTGAAATTATTCATTTCTATTTAAAATTCTTATTCTGCTCTGTGGTCAAAGCTTACCAGAACATACTCCCCAATTCCGTGACATGTAGTTCAAAAGTAAAGTTTTAAAAGAAGAGTTTGAAAACAGAATGCTATTAGATTAGGCAGTGTAATATAAATACTTCTTTCCCAAGGCTTGACTGAATATGTCAGCAGAGAAGTAACAGAATTCCTCTTTTCTTCACTAGGAGAAACTATTAGAATTGTAGAATAGTTGAGGCCATGCAGCACCTCCTAGCAAATTTGCTTCATCACCTTTCCAGGGATCGAGGTGAGTATGACTATCACAGCTTCCTGAAGCTCTTTCTTGAGGATCAGATCTTGCCTTCTAGATGATAGGGATGTCATTTGTTCTCTTCCAGACTCCCGCAATTCCACGACTTTTCAAGGATAATTGAGAGTGACCTCAGCGATACTGAGGCGCTCCCTTAGAGTACTAAGGGACGCACAGTACATGGACGCACTACATCAGGTCCTATGGACTACATCCCATTCCCATGGACATAGATACAGTTTAAGTGTTCCCTGGCCTGACACTCCTCCCACAAGGGTAAGTCTTCCATACATTGGAGTTTACCACAAGATTTAGGAACCTACGATTCCTGAAGGCTGGTTGTACCAATAATGACAGATGCAAAGGAGCCGTCAAGCACAGTGTCCTTTCCATGTCCTTTGTCACCAGCTCTTCTGCGCCTTCAGTAGATCCAGGCTCAGATTTCCTCTAGTCTTCCCTTCGCTGCTGCTCTTCCTAGCAAGTCTCTTTTTTTGTTGCCCTTCACAAACTGCACCAGATTCTAACCCACATGGGCTTTGCTTTCATAACTCAATCTCTGCTTGTTTGGACGCTAACTCTATCCTTCTAGATCATCTGTCCCTCTTCTCTCTAAGGCCATATCCCATAGGAACTGTTAGATTTTAACACTTTGATCCTTATTAAGACAAAATATCAACTAATCAAGCAAGGTTCTCAACTAGCAGTGGAAAATGTGTTGAAATTTTGAGAGCAACAAAGATGCACTTCATTCACCAAAGCAAACCTTAAGGCAGAAAGCAAATTTGCTTAAAGTAGCAAGAATGCTACTTGTCATACGAGAAACAGTCATAATGTACTGCAACAGCTCGAGAAGCAGAATAAGTAGCTGATAAACTGGTATTAAGTATGTCAAACACCTTTGGCCCTTGCAGATTTTGAAAATCATATCAGGGACTGCCTTATTTTAGGAGAATTTATATAAATTGCTCAGTTCACTAGAAAAATGCATGAATTTTGTCAAAAGTGCATTTATAGCTTACTCTAAGAATTTTATTAAGTTCACAGTTGCAGCCATGACATATAAAATGTTACTAAAATAGATACTGATTTATAAAACATGATGTTAGATTCTAGCATAGGAAACTCAATTTTCAAAAGAAACCGGTAACAACATTAATAATTTCTCATCTACTTGAAGCGCTAACAGTTGTAGCTCTAAATGTTGAAAAAACAATCAATCTAGGTAAACCATATTTACTTAATACTAATAGTTATACTAATAATTCTGCAAATACAAAAACACCAATTCCAAATATATTTAAGCGTCACTTGTTACAGCTTGGTAATTTTGGACTAAAACATCATATTTATGTCAAACGACATAAATTAAAAATTTCCATAGGAAAATGATAGTAAAGTTTTACAGTCCTTCAACTACTTTGTAGGTATTTTAATACCTAGAGGAGAGGTATTTTAGTATCATATCCTAGAAAGGATTGTTTTGGTTTTTTTTTCCCCTGTCGAAGTTTAATTCCTCAAAAGTCTTAAGAATTCTGAGTGGGCATCTGCAGGAACACCAAAATCTATGGAACAGAACACTAGAAAGACTATTTCTATGTTTTTACCTTTGAATTACTTGATTGAAACACAGTTCAGCTTGCATGAGTCTTCCTAAGTGCTTCAGACAGAGGCCTTTCAGTAATTGCAACATGGCCACATCATCCATATAATATTCACTGTGATCTACAAGTAAAAGCAAAATACACCGTACAATTTACATACACCTTCATAAAAAGAAAAACAAGAGATTTGCATAGTAGGAATCAGCCAGGCTCAGGAGTCAAAATTTTACAGTTTAAAATGCCTCAACGCATACAAGAGAAAATAAGTGCACAACATTGCACCTACTGCACAGCATTGCTCTTTTTCCTCTTTATCAATTCCTATAATCAAAGGAATTAACGAATATAAACCCTCAGTCCCTTCTTCTCTATCGGGAATCTGTGCAAAATAGGCATAACCTTGCACTCTAACACCTGTAGCACCTAGCACAGCAGACAAAGCCTTCAGTAAGACAATACCTCTTGCACACTATATTCTCTTAAAAGCATCCACTATTCCACAGTGCTCACAAAGCTCACTAGCACCAGCAGCACCAAAAGCATAAGAATTCATATGGATGCTGTCACCTAAAACTTTTAGGAAACATTATATGGCAACAAAAATTAAAGAAACTGTGTTTGTTAGTATTCCCACCATCTCTACCACTTAAGAAGCTTCACTGGCAGTGGTGCAATGTTCAGAAAAAAATAAGACTTGTGTCCAACAGGACTAAAAGCATCAACTGAAGGGGTATTTGTTAAGTGGACCAGAAATATAAACTGAATAAGCAGAGCCCTTTCTTGTTGCTTTGGTTTGTAACATTTGCTAGCTGCCATAAAAGAAAAACACATACGGAAAGACAGATGGCTGCACATATATTAACAATTCAGGAAGCAAAACACCCTCCCATCAGATCATCTTGTTTACAACTAATTACCAGTCCTCTAAGGTCACGTTCATTTTTTCAAATAGTCTGCCAAAAAAAATCCTACATAAACAGTTCCAAACATGCAAGATTAAAGCACCTTAGGATTCAGTGAGACACTTTGCCACTATGTTCAAGCTGACTTCTGTCTGCACATAAACCTGGAGAAGGTTTGACAGGCAGCAACTCAAGCTCTTTTTTAACACTAATGTTAAATCTTTTTTAATATTAATATTAATCACAATAATGGGAAAATATTTGCGTTCCTTTAAACACTTGGCTAGGCTAAGGTAATAGGTTACTGTGACTATCTCCCATAGGCCTCAAGTCCCTGAACTTACTGCACGTAAGCGCTGATGCTAGTAAAAACTTGCCAGTTCTTATCACCTTCTTCAAGTTTTCTTGAACTCTCCTGGTATTTACCACAGGAAAAGCTATTAAGCCAGAATTCTGTAACCAGGACACCAAGTGACCAGTACAATTTAATAAAGACAATGTTTAAATAAATGTTGAAGAGTATCTTCTTGCAGTCCTCTACCTCTATATTCATTAGGAATATAAAAAACAGGAACGGTCAACAGAAAAATTAATTAAAATTAAAGTTACAAAATCCTGTTTATATTTTGGACATTAAATAGCAACAGTCATGGAAAATAGTATTTCCAGAAATCATGAGGAAAAGGTAACTTTCAAGATCATTCACCTCTTCCTTCTCTTGTTTCTATTTTTAGCACATTCAGACTACACAATCCATTAAAATCCTTGACAGATTCCTTGCTGTGCCTGTATACTTGAGGCCAGCGTAATACTAACAGCTCTCTTAAGGACTGAGACTTCTTAAGTGACCTTTATGTCTAATTTACACATTTTTATAGCACTTAAGAAACCCATTAAAGTTTTCTTGTACTAACAGTTGTCATTTAGAATAATATCACATCCTTGTCACATTATGCTAATTGCTCTAATCACCTTCTTCTGGTCTGAATTCTGCACTAATTCTCGCAGTCACAATCTGTAACTTGCCTAACTTCATAACTTGAAAAAATAGATATAATGCTTACAGATGCAAAGCTCACAACTAAATTACCTTTCACTGC